>OX235272.1:103100652-103164037 GCA_944472155.2 Trichobilharzia szidati
TGTAAAGCAACCCTCAAACCACATTACTTTGAGAGGAAAAAAATGTAATAAATGTCAGCAGACAGAATTAACTGGGATTCAATAATTATAACATTTTGTTATTTCTATACGAGACTGATGATCGAATCAGACGAAGGAGAGAATTCCTTTTTCCGAAAATTCCGTTTTTTTTCTAATCTCAAACAGAGTAGACGGTGTGGTTAAATAACTTCGTTTGTGGCTGCTGAAAGAAGATTCAAAATCAACTGATTATTGACAGTTGTAGCTATACACAATTCCATAATAGTAGTAATAATATTCGGTTTATTGGATATATGAAACAGTACTATTTACTGGATGACATTTTGAACATAATTTATTGTTCATAATAATTTCATCAATTATAACCACACACACACACACTTGATATTTGCAGTTCTCGTTCTTCCTCCCCGTTTGTCTTCAGAGTAATAGAATTATCCAGGAGAAAAACCTCTGTCAGTTATAGGATCCTGTGAAACTCATTAAATAAAGTAATTTAGTTTATCTAATATCATGCAGTGATTCCATGTGGTAGACCAGGGTCAGTTAGTTTCAGTGGAGCACAAAAAGCTGACTAAATCTAATTAATCTGGACATAACAAAAAGAGGGATTTGAAAACACTCACCTATAGCATTAAATGAAGTGGGGTATGACCGTACAATAGGATGGGACAAGGTGATTGTACTAGAATCTAATGTAACAGTGTGCATGAAGAGATCGATAACTGTGAATCTTTATACGTCGAATCAACTGCGAAAATGTGCAATAAGAATAACTCAACACTTATCTCGATTATCTGGAAAATTCTACTGACTAACAAATCAGGATTATTAGGTGATGTCTAGATAAGTTCTTGAATGGTTGTCGAAAGGAGAACGCAGAATAATCAACAGCTCAATTCTAGTCAGGCGGCATCAGTAGAGGCTTCATTCAGAGTCATATATAGATTAAGATCGAACCGTTTAAATGAATTTCGCTTACATTTTCTTTATGTAACTGAATCTCTGAGAATCCGTAAAGAAAAACTTGAACTTCATATTCAGAAATGTTTTATCCAGCCTCATGTACTACCACGATCTTAATGCCAATATCCTTTTCCTCAGTTGTTGTATAATAAACTCTATGAAATCTTTTTATTTTTATTTTTTCACTGCGTTTTCAATCCTTAGTTCCTACGTTTTCGAACATCAATTCCTCCTAATGATTATTTATCAGGCTGATTACTGAATAAACCGTATTCTTTTCGATAACGTCTTCATCTGGCTCTCTAGTTATATGTATTTATCATGGGTTGACAACATCATTTAGAGAACCACTAGGAAACCCAGGATCAAAACCTGTAATCAATCAAATTCCCGCAAGACAAACAATATGGTCATATATTCATATAATATCCATAACTATTCGTCACTTAACTTGTTAGTCATCAACTCTCTTGATTCCATTAGTTTACTCACCATTTGTTACTTCTCAAACACGTCGATTTATTCCACAACTATCTGAAAATAACCTCTGACATTTGTTGTCAGTTAACACTGTATATATAAGTGCCTAAGTGACTGTACAGATGTGACATAAGGTTCCAAAAGGCGATCTGTTTGTTGACTTATGTGTGTTCTTAAATGAGTAGTGACAAGAAGGATGATAAAAGTCAAGTTTTAAAGTTGTATAATTATAGATCACGTGATTAAGAGCAATAAATTGTGTTCGAAACGTTGTCATCCAGTAAATAGTAATACGGTTTCATCATTGTGGGATATATCCAATCAACAGATTGATATAATATTACATTCAATCACAACACCTATGTTTTACACCTGTATTAATTTATATGTATTTAGTCTGGCTAAAGCTGTGGTAGTGTAAATGTAGAATTTGAGCACTGTGGTAGCATGTAATTCCATTTAAATAAGTTCATTTTCAATATCCCACAGTCATGATGATGATGCAGTATTAACAACTGGATGACAAGGTTTCCAGCATAATGTATTATTGCCACTCATAATCATATCAATGTTAGTCACACGGTTTCACAGTTCGTCTTCTGTATATATTTTGTCTTTTCCTGTCTCTCTTTCCACTTTCCCTCTGCTGTTTGTTGCCACTTTCCATTTATCCGGCATAGGCATTGCGTCATTTCGATTGCACGCGTGCGGTGTTGAATCGAGAAACACAGTTTCAGTGATTAACTTCTCTCTCTCTTTCCACCTAATAATTATTACTTTTTAATACTCTCATCCTATCCAACACAACCTATCTTGTGATTACATGCAAGTTAATGCAATGAAATGGCTGAGCTTTCTTCCAAGTTATTTAACTTAGCAGGGTCAATCTCTCTGACTCTGGCTGCGTTTTTATGTTTCAATAATTTCATTAACCTGGATCTACTAGTGTGACGATCAATGCAACTGACCTCACTAACAGTCACTAATTGCATTGTATTTGGTAAATTATATTATTTTTCCTAAGTGGATGTATTGAGTGCTTAAGCCTACAAACAAAGTTTGTCTCTGAAAGGCCTTACATAGATTTCTCAATGACGCTGGAAATAGGGTGGTATTTAAACCAGCCGAGTAACAAACTCTCTCAGAGATAAACTTTGTACGTAGGCTTCAGGAACCAATAGATCCAATTAAGAAGAATGATATAATTTATCAAATACCATGCAACTAAGAACTGTTAGTTAGTTCAATTAAATAGGTCATCAAACTAGTATATCCAGGTCAGTTAGATTACTGACACATAAAAATTAGCTTAACCTAGAATAATTGACACTTCTAAGTTAAATAACTTGGAAGAAAGCTAAGTCATTGCACTCTATTCACTTGCATGTAATCACACAATAAGTTGAGTAGGACAGGGTGAGAATATTAAAAAGTAATATAGTTAGAAGGAAAGACAGAGATAGAGGTTAGTCGCTGAAGCTTTGTTCATCGATGCTTCACCGCACACGTGTAATCAGAATGACGCAAAGGTGTTTATACTGGAGATAAGTAACGTGACAACAATATATATATATATACATATGTAAATGACAAATTGTGAAACCATGTGACTAAATTGGTGTGGCTACGAATGGCAATAACTTATGCTGCAAACCTTGTCACATCCAGTTGTTAATACTGCATCACCATCATTACTGTGTGATATTCGAAATGAACTTATCGAAAATAGAAATAAAATTCTGATAATGCCGAATATTAACTGACCGATTACAAAATTGACCCTCATTATTTTCTAGTATAGAAAATGAATTCAGTGATGGCCAAACAACACTAGGAGAGTTCGACTTAAACGAAGCTCAACACAAAGTAAAATGGTTTTTCTACCCATATTCCTGACGTTAAAGTTATGAGAAATATCTCCTCACTTACAAGTCATGTTACTCATACTTCATGAGTGATACTTTATTCAAAATTTTATCGAACTGGTTTCAAATACACTCGACAGGAAGCCTACAATTTCAAGCAGTTTACAGGTTCAACTTTCTCTATCCTTCATGAATATTCTGTCCAGCTGATATCCTTACAAGATAAATATTACTTGGCTAGTAATCAAATGATTTGTATTATGACATCTCTTCTTGAAAAGTATCAGGATTATTGTGATTTCTATTACTTAGCTCTGAAATGTTGGTGTTTTATTTTGTCGGCTCAATTGTTAGTAAACTATTAACGAGTGAGATCAATTAGGGAGTTGTGATAAATATGCAAAGAAAGACTACTAGGAGATAAATTCTGAAAATACTGAAATCACCCAGGATTTATGTTCAAACTTCTCAGGAATAAAATTTTCAACACTCTTAAGGAAACCCGTTTTGGTTAGATGTGACAGTTCAGCTGCCAGCATCTATTTATAAGAAAAAGAACACGTTAACAGGGAAGAAAATTTTCTTTTCGACGACTCATTTTCATAAGCTGTACAATCGTAATTATATTTCATAAAAAATTCAAAAGACAACTAATCAGACAATGGTAAAATTTGCCCTCGAAAATGTATTACGTGATGTAATGTGTATTCTAGAAGAGGTGACTAATTAGAAATCAGTAAAAGGCGCAGAACTTGGCATGACGTAATAAGTGTGAGAAAATTACTAACCCGAAAAATTGGGTAGAGTGGCCAGGAAGTAGTGTAAAGGCGATTAGGTGTTTTTACATAAAGTCTGTATGAAAATTTGATATTATTAATAAACAGTAATAGAGTGATAATAAAATACCGATGATGAGAATAATAATAATAAGCTTTCATAACAAAAAGGAAGCAAATTACAGTGAGAGCGTTACTCTGGCCACGGTAGAGCGAGTGAATTTATGCATTGATGTTGAATGGAGAGGTCTCGTTTCACATTCCAAATAGACAATGTTTCGAAGTCCTTTCTTTCGATACTGAGGGACTCTGTGTAGCACTGTGAAGCATGCATGCAGATGGGAGTGGTCGATGTTCAGAGTTTGACAAGGTGTTTGAGGATGGAGCTGCTAATTCTCTTCCTTTCTCCTCTGGCTAGCTATCTGGCCAGTCTGAACAGTGTTGCAGAATACGTATGCGCACTTCACCTTGCATATGGCCAGTATACTTTACACCACACGAGCAAGTAAGTAAACTGATAAATACACACTGACGTGGCCAAAAGCGGTATCTTATCCTTTAGCGTTAGACTGACTTCATTAACTGTCTCCTGGAGAAGGTGATGAGTAAGTTGACTAGTTGAAATGTCTCCATCAGACATTTAGATAGGCAGTTTCTGAGAAATTCAGCTTCAGTATCACCTTTAAATTCTAGGTTCATGAAGAGAGTTTTTTTAGGAACAGTTGGGATATCTCCGTATGAAGTTTGAAAAAAAGACCTATGACTAATGACAATGGGAAACATGTCAGGAGCATGAGGTAAAATAGTAACGGATAGAATGACATAGATTACATTGTATCGCCAGTTTATTGATTGAGTCAGAATATAGTTTGATTGAGTATAACGTAAAGTTTACTAAATTTCACAGAGAAAATCTCCAAACACTTTGTGACAGTGAATTATATGGCAATTTAAGCTACACATTATGTTATTTTCTATTACAGAGACTTGTTGTACAACTGTGTATGTATTTTACAAATGATCTAGATGCTGGACAACTAAAGGTGCACATGCGAACTAACAGGCACTGAAATGTTACTACATACGGGAAATTTACTGCAAATTGATAGTGAAGACAATTATAATAAGTGTGTTACACGGAAACTATTCGCCCTTTTAGAGTGTATTGTTAGTTGTCAACAAAAGATGAAGCTTTCACTAATAATAATACAAAGAATTGTTAAAAGAGGAAGTAAATTGGCGCCGGAATATTAATTAAAGGAGGATTGTATAATCGTTAATGTGGTTATGAATAAGAAGGTGGAATCCGGTGATTATCTATATCAAAATGTATACTAATAACTGTGTAATCCTGATGTGGAACAAGGAATACTGTGTTATTAAATTGTTGGTTTGCATGGATTTGATAACTGGTTTCTGGATTTTATCATGATCTGACATCAGTAAGTGGACCATTGGAAAACTACCTGGGAGTACTGGATAGCTGTTTCTTTCATAGTTCGGGACACTTCAGCAATACGCACCCACAGACAGGGTTTGAAACCAGGACCTTCTTGTTACAAGTTTATTGGGCTCGTAGACAATTAAGCCACTGAGCCATTGCATAGGATGAAAATGTCAAAGGCAGAATCAGGAAGGCAAGATACACCTTCATCAATCCGAAATCTGTTTGGAAATCTGCAATCCTCCTCAGCATAAACAACACGATTCGGATGTGAAGTCAATCAGTCAGTTCTTCTATATGGGTCAGAAACTTTATTGGCGCTTCACGAAAAGCATTTCCAACAGGCTAACACAAACTTTTATCATCTGCTGTCTTCACTGAATCCATATTGAAGATCAAATAGCCTGTGGGCCAGCCGGCCAAGATGAACTAGCAACAAGAAACTGGCTGATAACAAACCAACCAGGAGACGACTGTTCAATAGATATGCAGAAGAGAATGTAGATGGATTGTGCACACACCACTGAGGAGACCATCGAATGATATCGCGCGCAATGCAAGCCATCCATTGCTTGAGTGGAATCCGTATTGGAAACGACCAGTTGGACGTGTGTCGGAAGATGACATGCAGAAGATCATGTGGAGATGAGGAGATGAGAGATTATTAGCTAACCTGAGTTCAGTCAGGGGAAAAGTACATCAGAAAAAAGAACGCAGTGGAGATGAGATGTTAAAGCCCTATGTTCTACTCAGAATCCTAGGGTCTAATGTTAATAATATGTGGGGATATGTTCATTGCAATAACTGTACAACTGAAATTTGATGTACAAGGAAAATATTTGCATTTTATCACGTGAACATTGTGAACGCGGCTTATACTCCCTAAACAGATAACTTTTTTCTGTGCATTTTAATTTTTTGTATTTTACTTTCTTTAATTAAAGCAAGCTCAAACTATCGCTAGACAATTCAATCTAATCCCTCCATCCGTCGACCAAAATGAACTGAATCTGCTGAATAGAAGTCAATTACAAAATATGCGAGAAGTTTGTGTCAAATTAAGTAAGTGAAAATAGTGATTACTGAAGTCAACTTTATCAACCTTTTAAAATTGCCCCAAAATATAAAAACCACTTATAAACACATCATTCTTGATTAGAACAATCATAAAAGCAAAATTGGAAAGTAGCATTTGGTTGTTCTGTGCACTTCATCTCCGAGTGTTGTGAATGTTGTGCGTTCGCGTGCGTGTGTGTGTGTGTCGGTGTGCTTATGTGTAAGCAGACAACAACACTATGCACAGCAATCCTTCATTTGCTCCACTTTCTTTTATCATTAGAAAATTATATTTGACTATTAGAAAATGCACACTTTTCCCTCAACACTTTAAGACATAACCGAGAAAGAAGGAGGAGAAGACGAAGAAATATCAAACATTACTGAGATTCTCTTGAGAGAAAGATAACTACGCAAAGAACTCGATCAACAAAATCATCAACAACAAATTAAATATGGTCGAAAATGTATTCCGAAGGTATCAGCCTCAACTGTTGTCATTCCATATAGATGCTTCAGACGATATCAAAAGAGAAGAGTACTAAATAAATATAACATCAGAGTTTCCTTCAAAATATCAGGCACACTGATTACAAGGCAGTCTTGTCCATGTGAAAGACCGAATACCTAAGGATTTTCTATCTAACTGTATCTACAAAATGAAGTGCTTAGAATGTGATTCGATATACATGGGACAAACCTAAACAGAGAGAAGTCAAGATAATCAGAAGAAATGAACTACGTAGAGCCATCTTTGTTTGACTACAGAGAAATCCAGCTGAACTAGAAAAGCTTGAAACATCATCAGCTGTGTGTCGTCTACTCACTACGCCATAGAATCAAGTGAGGAAATTGATTTTGACAACATTGTTTAATGGAGAAGGATTTCAGAAATCACAAAGAACGTCTAATATCATCAGAAGCACTTGATATTCAACAGAATCTAAATTGTCTGACGAAGAGGAATGATGAACTAAAACAGAATTTGACCTGGTAACAACACCTGCCTCACGCTCTTCCATGGAATGACAAAATCAACACGAATATGATAAGCAATTGCATTATTTTATACGCTGATCAAATCCAACAATCTACACGTGGTTTTGTTATCTTCGTTAGTTGGTCAACTTGACAAGGTAAAGATTACCCCATGCTGATAAAAGGTGATTAGGTTGTTATATAATGCAAGCTGAGATTTAGTAAATTCTGGTTTAATAATACTACTACTTTGATAAACCTATTAGTAGCAGCCTTCAATAGCGTAACATCAGTACAAACAACGATATCGTTTTGTTTTTCATTCTCACTTGGAAATACAAAAATAACTTTTATAATAGTGAATATCACACAAATACCCAATGCACACAGTTATTCAAACTGTTAAATGTGAACTTGATTTGGACATATATAGACGCAACAGAAGATAAGTAAATGCAGTATCAACATTCACAAGAATAATGACTTAGTCACTTGATTTCTATGTATCCTGAACATACAAACTTGCTGTAAAAAGGAGAGCAAATGAGCTAAATGACGACTTACATCACTGATAGTATAGTGGTTCAACTATATGAAGTCACTGATAGCTGAATGAGACTGCTAGTGCATGTTTGTGGGGAGGTAAATAAAGAATAAATTTTGCACAGTTATTCTGAAGCCCTGTCTCTCCTTATTATTGTACTTTTCCATTCTTTTGCGTTCCGAGTGGAAGGTCTGAAGTTTCAGTAGCAGTGCTGTTATATTTTTACGCGGTGAAGTTGGTAGCCTGACTTCCAACCTTCCCTATATTCCCGGGTTTACAACCGGCTAGGGGAGAAAAGGATGGTCGCCCGCCGGGAATCGTATCCTGAACCAAATGCATGGTCTCAGATGGTCGGCAATCTTCTCTGACTGCGTCATTGGGTGGCCCTGGTTTGAATTTTACAAGGAATATGAGTTCCCTCTAGTTTGCAGATACGGCTTGCTGACTGTTGAGTGCCAACTGCCATGAAAACTAGGTAGACTAAGGCTTCCTGTAGCCGATTGCCTCCAACCATCTAGTATCAACAATTCACACTGCATCGTAATAACGAGCCATCTAGTGGTCACTATGCAAACTTGACTGAAAGAATTCAGACTGCACCAAAGATAAGTCTAGTTGCGTAACACTAGTTACTGACTAGTGTTCAATCAAAAATACTTATGTCATCTGTATAGTGTAATACATTCATATATGTATCAGTAGAGGAAAGTGAGTTCCGAGTAAACTATGAAGAAAAATCATTTTTCATACATTTGATTCCTTGGTAAATTTCGATGAAGAAAGGAAGACGAAATTTGCTGTATAAAATGATGTCTTTCTATTTCACAGGCTCTCATCAGCTGCAGGCTACCTGAAATTACAATGGTTATATAGATGATGATAGCATACTTTAACGTTTAGGTGGTAGCAGGGAAGCAATACTATAAAAATAAAGAATCTATAACATACGCATTATAAACCTCTCAAAACTTGATAAATAGCCCACTGATGTCACCTCCAACTGCCTTGATGAATTTACGTGCACTTGCTGGAACAAGTTCATTGGATGGGAGGATGGAAAGAAGGACTTCTATCCGGTTTTCCGAACACATTCCAAGAAACCTATGCCTGAAAGGAAGTAAATATTCTCAGAGTGCAATTACCAGACATATTATTGATACGCATCCTCTCGTAGAGATTTCTAATTGCTTCAAAATATTAAATAGATAAAGGACGGCAAATTTAATACGATTTGCCGAAGCGATCGCAATTAAACGATTCAAACTAGCCAGACTTATGCATACAGAAAGAGAATGTGATTAACCTCCCACTCTCTTGATAACTGAATTTTGATTTTGATTACATCGATTAGTCATCTAATTCAGTGATCTCAACTTAATGAGCAAATCTCAATCCTATAAACTGAAACCGCTTTTGTTTTCTGAGTTGCTATGTGAACCTAAAAGCTAACACTGTTTGTTATATTTTCTGTCCTCTGTCCCACGCCTCCCCCCTCTTTTCTACTTCGAAAGCGTATAAATTAATGATGAAAATACAACCTAAAGATTGTAATGCTTTCATTCTTTTTTGGATGCATCAATTTTATAGTATTGCGTCTCTGTTACCACTTAAACAATAAAGTATGTTATTATCATCTATATAACCATTGTAATTCCATGTAGTTCGCGGCTGATGAGAACCTGTGAAATAGAATATCATTTTATACTGCAAATCTGGTCTTTCTTTCGTTATCGGAAAATCATTTTTCAACAAGCGTATTCACCTACGTCTACTTTTATCAGGAAATTCGCAATACGGTAAACACCTTCAGGATGCTAAGCAAGTTAGTAATAAAGTGACAATGGAATTAACTGTTTTCACGACAAAGGATCAGCTGTTAACATGGCGCATTCTTCAAGGAAATAAGCGAACATTGCAGACACTCTGACTGAAGTAAGATGACAGTCCATGAGGTCTCTTCGACTGGCAACTACATATTCATTTTAAAAAGTGATTTATTCGGTTTCCGATCTTACTGAAAACATGCCTTTCACTGAAGGGTGCAGACATAGTTCACTACGCATTGTCGGAACAGAGGGATGTCGGTCATTAAGAGCTCCTTACAAATTATTTCATATCGTCTTATATGAAAGTACGAATCCTGGCAGTATCCCGAATGAAGAGGCAGTGCTTAGAAGACTTGCTGTTTGTACATAGTTTGTATGTACATGATAAAATAACAATGATATAAGATTAGCTGTTTTTCTTCATATTTCAGATATTGGTGTCATGACTGGATCTCCACTTGCTGGTGGAATTCTGACTGGAAAATACCTTGACATTATTCCAAATTTCTCAAGAGCTACATTGAAGGTGAGTTTTAATGTGCACTAATAATTAATCTACCACAATATTGGTTATATATTGAAAAATATATCGAAGTGAATACAGGAGTGAGACAGGGCTGGCTGGCTGGCTGACTGACTATAATCACTGATCTATCAAGCTTCTAGCTTGAAGCCCTATGTTTCACTGGGAACGCAAAGGAATAAAATAAATAACCAATAAAAATTTACTTGGAACACTCCTTTATTTCAGCAACAATTCAGGCGAGTTCTTAATCGAGCATGGTAAAGACAGTTGCATTTAAAATAGTTTACAGAACAATTTTTGAATTGATTGTCGAAGAGATTATGCACCTAACTTTACCAGTTGAATATTTATGAAAAAGAAAAATTACTACGCTTACAACACGAAGAAAAGGTGGTCCTATATATTGTAACTATTTCTTGAGCAATTTGAATAAAGCGAGAACAACAGATTGTGCAGAATGAAATGATACCATCACTGCTTATTTTGTTGAGCTGCAACATCGGCTCTTATGACTAATTTATTCGGCAAATGCTTCCATTTCAATGAGATTTAACTTCAAACTCGATAGATTATAGGTAAACTTCCCAGAATATTCTGGGAAGACGTAATACATTTTTTTCATTTGCCAAGGATTTTACCAGTTTTATAAAAGTTTGCATATGGTTTCCGTTGAAGGTCTTGAATGAAACTCACGAATTTGATCCAGCATATTATATTCAAACTGCTGACAACACCATCAATGGATCGAGATTCTGTTGATTCTGTATGTGCTTTGCTAATGTGTGCCATGGATGTACAATTCCATTTTGACAACACTCATTATCGCCAAATGGATGTTGCCAATGATAACCAACATTGAATGTTTGCTTATTGGCTTTGATCGCCATTGGCGGGCAACTTGAAGGTGCGAGTGATTCGATAGTGTACAAGTTAGAAGAAGACGAAAGAATGTGAATAGAAACTTAGTACAGAATTCTGATTTTAACAGTCGGAGAATACAATTTCTTGTTATCCATTGTGTTTTGGAATTAAAGTCTGTACTTAGTGGTTGTCGATTCAGAGCGTCTTCGGAAATAATAGGATCTTGGGATTAAATTCTTTGATAGATGGTGGAGTTATGGGCAGTCCATTTTGCCCTGATTTAGGAGTTATCTTCATGCTCAAACTTGAAATAATAAAGTTGAAGCATGCAATCAACGAAACAACTTCTTATTGCCGATATGTAGATGACACATTTTTAGTGTGCAACAAGGAAAGTCATGCTTCCTACCTAGTCGGATTATTCATTATTCAAGTTACATACAAATATTCAATTTACTATGGAACATGAAAATGATGGGACGTTTCATTTCCTCGGTATTGTCATGCAACGCCTGGAAGATGGTAGTCTCCAGAGGTGAATTTATAGAAAGCCTACACGGAATGGGCAATACTTGCATTATGATAGATTTTGTCAAATTGTTAAAAACGAGCACTAATACAAACTCCGCTCTATAGAGCCAATCAGGCGAATATATTCTACGGACAAATTACAGGGAGAATTTCTGATTCTCGCATGGATGTTGAAAAACAACGGTTGCCCACAGGGATTAACTAGCGAGTACGGAAGATGTGAAGGCTCAAAAATCAAGCAAAACACTTTAGGAGACAAAAGGCTATCCTCATTCATTAGCTCTGTTTTAAACGTGATAAAATTGCAGGAATAATCGACAGAAGATTGAATATGTCACTAGTCAGAGCCTATTGTGCAGGTGAGTTGGTTCCCATTTATCGAACACGATGATCTCTGGTGCAATCAAAAGTCAACATATACCCTTCTCATGTTAATTCCAACTTTGTATACAAATATACATTGGTAGAGCAGAAAGAAGAGGGCATATCTCCGATTCCCTGCACGTGTACCAAAAGGCTTACGTATCCAGGGAACAAACACTTACAACTAGGCGATTGTCAGCCATCTCTTTAATGAGGATCAAGCGGGGAACGTCACAAGATCACTTTAAGTTAACAACAGGCAGAAGGAGTTCAGTTCTCCTCAAGTTTGCTGAAGGAATCTCCATCAAGCGCCTGAAACCTGAATTGTGTGTTCAGAAAGAAGCGTATATCAGTCCTTCCTTGACCTGCCTGGTAACTGGACGTCTTCACTGTCTCTCTCTTATTGGACTACGTAATACTTGGCTATAAACTCACCCCTTCCACACGCAAGCACTTTGATATAGTGTAATTTTGCTTGTTTCTTGTTTATGTGATTTGAATTGAACTCAATACATTTTCACCCGATGTATTAGTCACTCATCATCGTATACATCTCTCGCCTTTATTACGTAACTACTTTACCATTGTATGCACGCATACATTTACTTTGTTCGAAATTAAACTATGTGTGTAAAAACTAAATAGGCTTAACCTTCTGATCACCGTACACTAAGTCCGGGAATTCGTGTCAAGTGACATCATTTAAGATGCAAGTATGTTAAAAATTGTTGTGCAGACATACTTACTAATTTCTTTAGGCTGTAAGTAGGCAGACGATGAGAATCCAGCTAAATAAACAAAGGATAGCACCATATTATTCTGCACAAGCCACTGTTGTTCTTGCTTTATTCAAATCAGTAAAGGAGAATAAATGCATGAATTTATCCAGGAATATTCATGGTAAATAACATGTCTGTATACTCAAACTGTGAATTTCTCAGTCTTTTTGTGTAAATCTACACTGGAGTCTGCGGCACCCACCTATTGAAATCCCCATATTAGAAGCTGAATCTTAAGATGGATGCATCAGAGAAGTGGTACTCATTTACACTTTCGATTTAAGGCACGAGAAATACCCATCCAGTCATGAATATATGAGGTTCCAATAAAGAAAAGCATGAGAACGATGACAGACTAGGCTATTTGTCTATCATAAGCAAACAATTTAAAAATTTCACATTCCATACAAAGTCAATTTGGTCAGATGCCTCACGAATAGAGCAAGAAGTATCTGTACAGATGACTCCCTAGAAAATGAATTCGAATACATTCAAAATAAGCTGGTTGAAATAGGTTATCCTAGTAGATTTGTAAGGAGACACATGAACACTGAGTGTAATAAAGAGAAGCTGACAAAAGTTAGAAAGAAACAACTATTCCTAAAATTACAATTTAATGGGGACGTCGCTAGTGAA
Source organism: Trichobilharzia szidati (assembly GCA_944472155.2). NCBI lineage: Eukaryota > Metazoa > Platyhelminthes > Trematoda > Strigeidida > Schistosomatidae > Trichobilharzia > Trichobilharzia szidati. The sequence goes on from OX235272.1 coordinate 103,114,305, forward strand.
GTCTTACATCTAAGACTATCGAGAGCAATAAAACGGACTTTTACTGCCGCCACCCTTTGTTTGTCATTTTCCAGCCGACCAATCATGAGTGCTCAGGCGAAAAGCAAGCTACCTAGCTGTGTCACTTCGATGTGTATCTACAAATGTAGCTGCTCCTGTGGAGAAAGCTATACAGGGCGAACCGCTAGACAGCTCAAAAAACGCATTAATGAGCATCTTCCTTCATGGTTCGGAAAAGGCCAAATAAAGTCTATAAGAAGTTCTATTTTGGCTCATTAGATTGGTAGTGGTCACAGGATGGACAGAAATAGTGCCTTAAAAGTGATTTATCGTATTTCATCGAGCCTTTCCAATGGAATTCGGACACGCCTTTTGTATATATTTGAAGCCATGGGAATTCGAGAATACGAACCCATTGTCTTCGCACATAAAAGAAGTTTGTTCTCTCTTGACCTAGGTAAATTCTAATTGGAAACCCTCCCACGCTTTCTTATTTTCCGTTTCCTTCGTACTTTTATGATATTTATTTAAACTCTGATTATTCGTCTACTTCCCCTTTAGTATTACGTAACTTTTAACATTTGACCTAATTTATTTATTGAATTGTCTACATATACACATACATATTACTACCTCTCTTATTCTTATCACGACCTGCATAAACCCTATTATTGTTACTTTTGTTATCATTACAATCATCGTTATTACTGACGTTCAAAACATTTACCACATTATTATTATTTGGTCTACAAACTCACCATCATGCATTACCATTTTTATGTATAAATCTATGTGAATAAGAGTAAAGCTTGAAGAAGATCTAATTGGAAACAACAGTATCGCTCGCTTACATGTCATGTTCTAGTTCTCAGTATGGCAGAATATTTTACCATTCCAGTCAGATCCTTGAAGTCATTTTCCACAAGCACCCGGAATTATTTACTTCACCTAATGAAAGGAAAAAATAGATCAGTGGTTAAGTAAATAAACCAAAAGGTTATTTATTGTGTTATAATATTATAAATCATCTATGTGCCCTCTATCTCATTACTATTTCTCAAACCTTCATTTGTCTAATCTTCTCAAAGGGTCAACAGCAGATGCGAGATAAACTTCTCAGTATAGAGGGTTTAACACAAAGGGAACAAGTTAAACAGTTGTGCAAGATAGCCAGTCGAATTCAATGTACCTGTGCACAACTGGCTATTGGTAAGTCATTCTTATCCTGAGACTTTTATATGTCATTGTGGTGTGTGCTAGTTTGATACGATTTATCAGGGATTGACCTCCTGTAGGACTGTGTTAGATACTTTTTGGTTGGATAGGAAGTCAATTGCGAGCCCGGATAAGTGAATGGTAACGGCTGTGACTGTAGGCAGCAGTGTATGACGCGGGTTCAAATCTCAGTGGTGACATAAGTTCCTTCAAGGCGGTCACTGATACTCCTACCTCGCTGACTGGTGTGTGACAACTAGAACGAAACCTAGATCTCGGTAGAGCTTCCTGATGATTGCCTCCAACCATCTAATAACAACAATCCTGAGTGTACGTGATGGCGATTCACCTAGTGGCATGGTGGCCACATTACAAACGACTGACAGGATTCAGTCTGCGGTAAACAAAGTACTAGTCATGTGACATCAGTTAATGTCCAATCAAAAAGAATAAGGTTTTTATAATATTTATCATAATTTAAGAACTCTATTTTGAACAAAATGAAGCCCTATACATAAAAATATACAAGTCTGAGTCATTACACTCTGAAACAGTACAGGAGAAATAGTGAGATCTCGATAATACGAAACAAGTGTAGAAAAGTGTAGATGTTGGAGCAGTGGGAATAATTGAATAGAAAATAGCAACGGAATTGTGTTATTTCTCTATGTGCCTTTTCTATCCAAATATTCGCAGATTACGAAGAGAAAATGGGTGGTAGGTGGGTCAAATATGAAGATGTCAAGTGATGATCAGATGACTTTAAATACCATTATAATTAATGTAGTGTTGATTTTTTATTTTGACTGAGTTAGTAGGGTATTCTATACGCAGACATCTTCACCGAACCTGCCACCAATGACAATTTTAGAAAATTTAGATTCAGTTCAGAACATTAAAAAACTTAATTGAGTCCAAGTAGCTTGAAATATCAGAGTCTGATTCACGGAGATATTGAATAACAATTTTCACTAGTTCTTCACAAAATTCCTAGTTGCAAAATAAACTTTAAAGTTCTATGTTTATGATGAACAGGTAAAAACCTACACCTTCAAAAAAAGAGACATTTGTTTCTATTTTGTGGAAATGCTCAGTGAGAGTAAAAACTTGATGGATGGTGACTAGCAGTGAAATCCAGGGTGCGCATTTCGTCCCACTTGAGACTCTTCATTTGGATGTACCTGCAATCCCCAGTGAGTGGAGTGGTCCACACTAGGTCTTGAACCCACTACCTACCGTTTCTACACGCTAAAGCGATATCCACTAGACCATTTGGGTTGTGAGAGTAAAAACTCTTAAATTTTGTGTAAATCGTTTCTTAACTGACACTGTAGAACATCATGTGTAAAATTTATTTTAACGTAGTTGACGATATCCTTAAGAAACTATTAATTCTTACTTCCGAAAATCAGCAAATTTTACAAGCAAAGTTGTTGCAGTTATTCAAGTTCTTTTCAAAATTGCGTGCCACAGTAGATAGCATGAACACAAAATCTCAGTGAAAACGCAGTTTTTAGAGTTGTTAGGCAAAACTTCTGGTGTCACAAGTAAAACAAGCGAACGCATGACACCCTGTCTATTATATACTCTCTCTCTCTCTTTATATATATATATATGTCAAATAACCTTCCAAATTACCTTCATTCCAGTAGTTTAAGTAGTATCAGACAGTCATCGTTGTGTACTTTACTGAATCAGGTAAAATTTTTAATATGAATTTGTAGAAAACGATTTAAGCAAATACGTATTTTCGACAAATTCTCATCAGGCTTCACATTTACATAATGATGAAATATAAGTGGTCATAGGCAAGTAAATTAATGTGGTTAATAGAATATCAAGGATCAGAGTTAAGGAATGTGAATTAAGGGATTACAGTCGAGTTGATCATAACAATAATAATAACAAGGATAAATTCATTCAAGTGTTTATATAATCTAGGGAACAGTGAGTTTATAGGTAGAATGTGCATGTGTATGTTGATAATACAGTTAGCATTATAAATAAAATAGAAAATAGAAATATAATAAGATAACATTTACAGTTTTCTGGTGTCACCGGGAGAGATAACTACTTTAGGTTGGCAGCAAATGCGATGGGAAGGAGAAAGGATGAACATACTTTTTCTGAACACAGAGATTGGGTTGAAAAGTCTTTATGGCAACTGCCTCAGCTATGCTTAGTAACTAAGGTGGTGTGGCACCTTGCATAGAGTTGTAAAAGGTGCATTTTTGTCAGTCGTGTGCCGTGCATCCACTAGACGTGGCAGTATGAAAATTCATATTGATTTCACAACTAATTTACCTAACTAACCACGTCGGACAATGTCTCATAACGTGACGGTGAGTTTGTCGAGTCGTTCTGTCTATGTAACTGTCTCCACACAAACAGTTAAATTTATAAATGCACATTGGAATGGCATGACTCAGTAGCTCATCCTTCATTTGTGTTGGAATTATACAACGAGTGGCGAATTTTAAGCACAATGTTGCAGTGAAAAATGTTTTACCCATCATCTATCGAAGTTTCGCTGTCAGCAATCCAGTTGCTATCTCCTGTATACGGTAGTCATATATATGCGTGTGTATAAATGAACCTTAACTTTCTTCTTCTAATAAAGATATTTTTCTCCATCCATTCTGTTTTCTTTATTCAGCTTGGTGTCTTCGGTGTCCACATGTTAGCAGTGTTGTTATTGGAGCGGCAACAGTTGATCAGTTGCAAGAGAACATAATGTCGATTATGGTAAGAAACGATATCTAAAAGCCTAGTCATATATACTTGGGATTTAGTTACACTTTTATTATTATTATTCCCTAAGGTTCTGAGTGGAACATTGAGCTTCAACAGCACATCGTTATTTCTGTCTGCTCCGTGCAGTCGTCCTTAGTCGACTCAACGACTGCCTATAAACTCTGATCTCCTCCTCACATTGTTTTGTCTGTGTTACCCTCGGAAGCCAAATTTTTCACTCGAGGATTTGCCTGGTGTGAGATGTCACCCAGTGGTCTCCTTGGCTTGTGTCCAATCAGTCTCCATTTTCTTCGGCAGATTTGCTGACCGATAGGCGCTCGTTTAGTACTCTGAGTTTCAGAAATCTTTGCCGACTATCTTTTCCAACCCCCTCATCTGATCAAATTCACAATTTGCATTCTGCATACTTCAAGTGGTGAGATTTTTAGATGATAATATATGATCTGTTTGATAACATAAATGGTAATCAGGAAAACAAGCATATTTGCATAAATTTACATACTACTGATTGATTAAAATAAGTAGTATGTAGCCACCCATCTCAGTCAATCAGTAGTATGTAGTCGTCAGCCATCTGATCTACAGTTTGAAGCAAACGCAGCTGCTTATAGAGTCTGTAACCTGTTTGCAATACTTTTGGTGTATCGCGCGCAAAGTCTGTGAACCACATAACGTCACCGACTTGGAATTAATCTTGAAAATCTGAATCTGAATGCAGCAGGTTGCCAGACCGATTGCAGACTGACATAGGTCTGTCTCACTCCTCCCGACTTTGACATATTCATCCATGCCACCTGGAGTTGAAATGATGCTGTCTAGATAAGTGATAATTGATCACCTCTGTCTTCCCTATATTCGCTTATTTCTAACGATGAAGGTTGTTCAATTGAAGTGTTAAGAAATAATCAAGAGTCAGACAAATGTCTTCTCAAAATATTTTCCCGATGTGTGAGACTGCCTAGTGGTATAAATCCATACTTTCTTAGTAAAACGTATGTGAATTCTTCAGTGTCGAATAACAATAAGTTAGGAATATAAAGTTTCTTATAACACCGGGTCATTGATTTCAAGCACATTTTATCCCAGATGTTCCCCAAATAAGTACTTCTGTGGATACGATAATTAGCATTCTTGGTCATTGACAGATTCTGAACATTCAACTGCATGTCAAACTAATATTACACTGTGGATTTGATGTCGTACTGCATACATTTAAGAACATGAAATAATACGCTCGCATGCTTTCCCCTTGTTCTATCAGTAGGATGTCGTATTGTACTATCAGAGAAATTGAGTTTTCATTCTCAGTCACAAGTAGCTTACATACATCACTCTTCTGTGAATAGCTGTTGTAAGTTCCAACAGCTGGTGAAAAAGGTATTCAGAATTTATTCAGCTGAATTTTAGTTGCATGGCAAGAAACTTTAAAATTGACTACTATTTTATTTTTCAATTCAGATTCCATTTAGTTCAACCTTAAACAGATTCCACATTAAACTTTATGGGTGCAGTTGTAACGGTAGAACTCCAAAGACTAGATAAGGATGTCTTATTTGTGGTTTGACATCGCTATTTAGGGAAATTATGTACACAGTATCTTCAACGCACTATGTGCATATATCTGCCGTGTTGTGCTACTTCTGTCCAGCGTTCGTATTGTGTTTCTTTGTATTCCTTTCACGTTTTCCATATTTTTCTGTAACTCTGAATCATTTGCTTTCTCTTACTGAAGTCAAATCTATCTCCTTAATCCTTGATGTTATTTTATGCCGATAAATGTCTCTTTATTTACATACTACTCGTAAATCTTATCACAGTAGCACACACCACACATTTTTTAATGTTCCACCATTTTTTTTCCTTTTTAGATATACCCAAACTTAACGCCCAGCATACTTTCTGAATTAAATTCTCTACTCACCATAACAGATTCCAATGATAATTTTCTCTAAAAAGGTGCCTACTAATAAACAATTCACCACCTCTGTACGTTCAATAAAAACGAGATTTCACTTCACTTCATGTCGACGTTACACAAAGTCAAAAGAGTATCAGTGAAACTCAAAGTTCATAAAAATCTACGGCACTTTCAAGATTCATGCAGACACGACAATGGTGAAAAGATATAACTGTTTTAGAAACCTTCCAACGTTTAATGAATGAATTGTATCTCCAATTATTTTTATTCTTTTTTCTCCTTCTATGATTCATACATGTGCATATTTCCAGATTCATTAATTAACTTGATAAACTGACTATTTTTAACCCCTGATTTATTTTCTGTAGTAACGTTGGATTTATGTAAATACAACAAAATGTATGTTATCTGTGTTGCGAAATGCTCTCCAGTATTCTCTCATCAGTTGTAGGTACTTTGAATAAAGTCTGGCTTAATTTTCATTGTCATCCAGCTGGACAGAATAAACTTGGTTTTTTACTCATCTTTCGTCATATCATTTGAAATTTCATATAGGAATACTGAATATGTCAATGAGAGAGTGACTTTAAGTAATTGTCAGATATCAGGCTCTTCTTGATCCTGCAGAAAATTCAAACTTCATGACTACGAACGAGTACTTCACTTTGTAACTTCCGGTTGTTTCAAACTGTCCAGTATGTATGAAATTTGTTATCGAGACAAAATAATATTTATTATTGTATTATTCTTTCCTTGGGTTCCGGGAAGAACTTAGAGCTTCAACCCATTCCGCTCCTTTCTATTCTTTGCTGTCCTCTTCAATTTACTGACCACACGATTGCCCATAATCTCTAATCTCCTCTTCAGCATACGATTTCCGCCATGTCATTCTTGGACAAACGCCCAGCTCATAATTTCCTTTGTGGATTACACTTAAGCAATCGCCTGCATTGCGCGTGATGTCATTCAATGGCCTCCTCAGTGGCGTGTGCCTCATCCATCTCCATTTTCTTCTGCATATCTATTGGGCAATCGGCTCTTCGTCGGTTTGTTCCCAGTCAGAGTTTCTCGGTGCTAACTCTTTCTGGCCAACTGATCTTCAGTATCGAGCCAGCGAAGCAGTTGTAGGTAAAAGATTGCAATCCGCTTGAAATCTTCATCTCGACGCGATAATCAAGTTTATAAACCATATTGAAGAACTGATTTGGTGATAGGTACTGGTTGTTGTCACCGTTGGCTGGTTATTCGGTTGTCCAAGTATTGGTTTGTAGGGATTTGGCTGATTGGTTAGAGGATTTCATCATTTCGGTTATCCTCATCACCTCCATCTTCTTCATGTTCACATGTAGTCATGTCTCCGTCGTCTGCTCACATCTTCTGAAAGTTTGTTGGTTTCCGCCTGCCAGAAAGTCTTCGAGTTGGTGTTATGTTAGACATAAATCATAGACGCACGAAATCCAGAATTTCCAGACTCTTCATGTCTGTCAGTCCGCCGCATTCCTGTCTTCTCACTCTCCACATACAGTGTGACGCATAATCCAGTCCAGCACAATCAATAATATCATCGGTGAAAATAAATAGTCGAGCAGCCAGCCAGCCTTGTCTTACTGCTGCACTCAATTCACAGCCAGCCTTTGCTGAGTTTTCTGTTGTGGATCACCTCAGACGTAGCATTGTCATATTATAGCTCACTGTTGAATGAGGTTGATAAATATTTGGGAACTTCACGCCATAGTGTTGAAGTAGTTTGCAGATAACTTTACAGTCAACGCTGTTGAGTGCCTTTTCGAATTCAATGAAATTGAGGTAGATAGAGATCTGACTGTCATTCTATACATTGTACTGTGATAATGGTGGTGCATAGCCTGCCGAAAAGATCAACACATGACTAGTCAAAATCATAATAATAACAAGAAGACGTAACTTATGTGTAATGAAATGAGTCAGGTAGAATAACATAAATGGAGCTAACTGCTTCAACTGTTTCAATAAAGGAAGTTAACTGTACAGCACTTTAAATTATCATTCACTGCTATTGCGCGAAAACCACAAAAGCTACTGAGAGTGATGCAAAAAACAAAAACTAACATTTATCGAGTGAATATGTTACCTTTAGAACACGTCATAATCAATTTTACACGAAAACCGTTGGACTTTAACAACTTCTGAAGTTACATTCAAAGAAGATTTGAAAACTACTTGTAAACCTGAGAAAAAGAAGATCGACACTAAACGTGTGTTGCATCAAGTGCATGGTTCAGATGTTGATCCACTTGATAATTTTTGAATTACGCTAAACACAAGATCTGATCAACGCAAGAAGAACAGTGGTTTGTGCAGAATAATATGGTTTCCTTTAGTTCTTGCATGAACATAGGGATTCAACTGCACGTCTCCATTGCGTTCGGTTCTCAACCAACATTTTCACCTGGCTCCACGTCTGCCAACGTGCATTCATCTCCTCTTCACATGACATCCTTCATGTTGTCACCCTCGCACTGTTGAACAAATCACCGCTTGCCATTTGTGTTGCACTCAAGCGGTGGCCTGGCGTGTTATGTCACTTGGTGGTTTGTTTACCCAGAGAATGATCAATCCACCTCCATTTCTTCCTGTATATTTGTCGCACAATCTGTTCATGCTGGGTTGGTTTGCTCCAAGAGATCCTAGTTGCTTATCTCTTCTGGTCTGCCATATGATCTGGGGCGAAGTATTGAGCGAAGGCAGACGTTGGTGAAGGTCTGTAGTTTGTTCGAAGCGCCCTTCGTGACGTGCCGTCATTTCTCTCATACGAATAGTTGGTAGCACTGACTTCACGTTGGATATCAAAATCCGCCTCTTGTTTTTCATACTGAGTGCTGTTGATCGCCAAACAGACTTGAGAGTAATGAAAGCTAGCCTTGCTTTTCTGATCCTCGTTTTCATATCCTCAACAGTACAATCCGCCTGTAGTTGAAACGATGCTTCCAAGGTAGGTAGCATAATATGGTACCATCATTTATTTCGTTGGATTCTCATCAGCTCCTTGCTTACAGAATGCAGATATTATGAGGCTTATGAAGAAAAACGTTTTAACATACTCGCAAATTTTACATGATATCACTTGACAGAATGTTCCGGATTCAGCGAACGGTGCTCAGGAAATTACACTTATATAAACTTAAACAGGATGTTCAATTCCAAACAAAGCAAATGTATGCATACAATGGAAAAGGAGTTACTTAATAAAGATAGGAGGTCGTAAGATGACGAGAGACTAATACATTCGGTGAGAATGCAAGGAGTACACCTGAAATCATGGAAACAAGAGACAAGCAAAATTACAATATATCAAAGTGTGTGTGTGTGGTGCGGGGGTGACATTAAGCCCGAAGATTACGTAATCAAATGAGATCGAGAAAAAGAAAAGACTTTCAGTTACCAGATTGAGGGTAAGGAATTCTTGATTCAAGCGTTTGATACGCGTCATGAGGTGGAAATCGCGAAATCCTTTAAAATCCCCAATGGACATAAATTCTCTGTTCTGCTGAAGTTTGACAAAGCAATCTCTATCAAACACTCGAAACCCAATTTGTGTGTTCAGAAAGAAGCAGTTACCAGTCTTTCCTTACCCTCAATCTGGTAACTGGATGTCTGACTGAGTCTGACTGCTCCAAACTTAATAGCTTTCTGTTGGACATCAGCAAGTGGTCTAAATCAAATGGTCTTATGTTAAATCCTTCCAAATGTCAGGCAGTTAACTTTACTTTCAAGCATCGACGTGACATACATGAACTAGTTAGTTTCCATGATGCCTGTAGCATAGACGACACTGAAATTGAAACCAAGTCAAGCGTTTAATACCTTGGATTAGTTCTTTCCTCTGACCTTTCATGGTCATCCCACATTTTATTGATCTCTAAGAAAATGTTTCGCCTTACCTTCTACATTAAAAAGTTAAGACAATCAGGTATCAACCAACCTTTAGTTCTGCAAGTTTTAAACTCCTGTATTTTACCTATTGTACTCTATTGCTCTCCATTAATCTTTCCTGAGCTTCTTGAAAAAGACTATGTCATATTACGAAGGGTGTTAAATGCTGTGAGTAGGCCTTGTGGTTTGCCTCTGCATGAGCTCGCCAATACTATAGACGAGAGACACATAAATTCCTGTACAAATTGGACAAAGGCCGTACTGTCAGACCATCTGCACCCTCTTTATTCACAACTATCCCCTTGTATCTCATCAGGTAGAACGAGAAGTCAATATAAGAAATTATATGCTCGTACCACTAAGTACAAAAATTCTACAATACCGTATTTAGCCCGTATTTTATGTGATGAAGACTCTGTTAGACGTGAAGCATATAAGTTACTATGTAATTAGCAAAGTGAATCGACCCTTTCATTGTTCATCTTTCTGTAATGTTATGGTGTCACCCTTTCTATCGTAAAATTATGACTTTGCTATTTTTATTTTAGTAGTTATTACTATTATTACTATAATTTTATAATTTATGCATATTTTTCTCCGTATTGCATACAGTAATTTGCGAAATGGCTGCTACAACAAGGTTTTGTTATCATTATAATGTAATGTTTATTATTTTATTATTTTTGTTTTGTTTCGCTTGTCGTTTTTGAGTAAATAAGATGCAATATTGTACTGAATGCTGAACATTCCTTGCTGCACCATTAGTACAGCTTATGGAATAAAGCAAATTATTATAATTATTATTCACTGTCTCTCTCTCATTTGATTACGTAAACTTTGGCTTTAATCTCACATCCCACCACACACATACACTTTAAAAAAGTGTAATTTTGCTTGTCTCTTGTTTCTGTGATTTGAGTTGAACTCAGTACATTTTAACCTAATGTATTAGTCACTCATCATATTACGATCTCTTGTCTCAATTACATAATTCCTTCACCAGTGCTTTCACACATTCACATTGTTTAAACTTGAACTGACCGTGGAAAAACTATATTAGTGTAATTTCCTGAGCACCGTTCATCAAGTCCAGAACATCCTGTCAAGTGATATCATGTATAATTTACAAGCCATAAGCAGTTGATGAGGAGTCAACGAAAGAAACATTGATGATACCATCTTGTATTCTGCACAAACAACCACTGTTGTTCTTGCTTGTTTTAGCCCGAATAGCTCAGTGGTATCGTCTCTGACTGCAGCACTGGGTGACGCGGGTTCGAATCTCAGAAGAGACATGAGTTCCTTCAAGGTTGCAGATACGCCTTGCTGACGAGTGCAACTAGCACGAAACCTAGGTCCTGCCGCTTGCCTCCAACCATCTCATATCATCACAAACAATGTACATCGTGATGGCGAGCTACCTAGAATGGTGGTCACATTACAACCTGACTGATAGAATTCAGTCTGCACCAAAGAGAGGACTAGACGCATCACACTAGTTACTAGTGTCAAATCAGATTATTCAAATTCATACAGTGGGGGAATAGATGTATGAAGATCTGATTAATTATATCAAATCAATGTTGCATAGACATGAAATTTTCGAGTAATTTATGTGCACTCATACATTGTACACCGAGGATATATATCCAAATAAATATTGCCTTGTCTCATCCAGCTGATGCAGACAAAGACAGAAAATACCTCCCATTATCAACGAAGCCATCTTCAAGTGGCTTTAAGCTCCCATTTATATTTCCTAAAAATACATAGAAGTCTAGAACTGACTAACAGATGCGTATGACACAACTGAGACACATTTGAAATCGCTGAGACTGTCAGTCATTCAGAAGTGGTTCCTGAAGATAAAAAGAAATCACTCAGTGGTTAACGACAGAAGGGAAGCAGTATTTTGAAATGTACACAGGCAAGAATTGTCGAAGAAAGACGTTCAGTGAAGAGTCACTCCTCCACTCACCGATATTATTCTCAAGCTGGAGAATCGCATATATATAGGGTTAATTACCTTGGGAACAAAAACAATATTTCAAAAGATGTGTCAATAGGAGTGTACATTTGTTTAGATGGCAAACTGCATAATGTATAAAGCGTCAAAAGGGTAGAAACTGAAGTAAAATGAAATAAGTAAGTTGAGTGATGTAATACAATTGACGGGGTTGAGCGGATTTCAACTAACATTCGGTGAAAGTCAGGTTTAAAGCAGTGGTAATAAGAGTTCGAGATTTGACAGTGGGTGGGGGAAGAAAATGGATACGGTGAATCTCAACACCAGATACGTAATATTCTGCTACAGTCACAGACGTTTCCACTGAGCTATTTTGGATCGCGATTGACCTCCTGTAGGACTATATTAGACAGTTTGATTGGACACTAATTGATGTCATAAGTGTAGTCCCTAGTTTGATGACAAGTGCCAACCAGCTGATAAAAGGCTTTTTTGGGTATTCGTATCAGCACGATTATATATCTTTCAGCTGATCAGACCTCCTTTGTACTGGCAAATGAAGTCAAACGTCAACCTACCATCCATCATGGTGGAGTGGTATTATTTATTTTGAATTCACTTTGGATTATATCTCTGACATTCAAAAGCACAAACCATAAAATCTGCGAACTAGATATGAATCTTCAGACCGCTGAAAATATTCCATTAATAAAAATGAACACAAATTAGGTTGCAGCGAAAAATGTAATTTCTCTAGAAAAAGTTATTTCTAACAGTAAGGTGTTATTCTTGAGTGAGACATTTTCAGCAATAATTCTTTTCGGCGGCGAATTCATTAATTTAGCTGTACTTATGTAATTTTCACGTAGTATAACCACGATTCTACCAGGTTTATCAGGCCATATTAGAATGATCTTTTTGTTGTTCATGAATTCTTTCAGTTAATGTTTACTGTTTGATATGGACCTTCCATTTACTCTGGTATTTACAGAAGTATGACAGCTGTCTAGGACTGGTGACGTGAATTGCTGGAGTTTCTCTTCAGATGTTGGTACCAGAGCATATGTTTGATTTGTCAGCTTTTCATACTGAACCTGGTATTGAAGCTTCTGGTTGTTTGATGGTTTCGCGCAGTATTTCGGACCTAGGGACAGTGCTCCTATTTGAAGGTTCCAAACTTCAATGTGAGATTAAATGCGCATTTTTCTGGATTGATTGGAAATGGATGTTCGGTATAACTGTGGTGAGAGCTGGCTGCTAGCCAAAGTTGGTAGACAGTAATTGGCGTCAATGTTTATGTCCCCAATATTGGTGGTGAGAAAATGAGAACAAAGGCTTTGCGTAGGCGGATACAGTTAGCACATGGGTGATCTGACACAGCCACAAAGAGATGCAAGGTAAACTTTCTGTGAGAAACAACCAATCAAAAGACTGTACTTTCTACTAACAATAATCTACAATAATGTACATTAAAATCTATAAATATGTGTTGATTTTCCTTAATAAACGATCTGTTTCCTGGCCCTTGTCTTCTGTCGTTACATAACTAGTTGCCTTCATGCTGAAAGAGCATATATCAAACATCTTCAAACCACAGAAGCACTTGCAGTTCACATTATAAATCCTGAATTCTACATACAGAAAATGTTTATTCAGTCAACTCGATCTATCTTAACAACAAATACGTAATTTTTGTTTCGTCTTTTTCCTGCTTGTTTGTTTCTTAATTGTATTATTTTCTCCCATTACACCCTATGAAATCTCTACCCCTTATTACCACTGCTGCTAACTTGAATGTTGTCCAGTTTAAGGTGAACTCCACTCAACCCCTTCAAATGTATTACGTCCCTCAACTTACTTATTTAATTTTATTTTGATTTCTGCCCCATTAACACTTTCTACATTTCGTAATTTGTTATCTTGAGAAATTTACAATTATAATGGTACATCTTTTGAAATATTCTTTATGTTTGTAAGATAATTTACTGTACACTTGAGATTGTCCAGTCTGAGAATGATATTGCCGGAAAGAGGAGTGTAACTCTTCTCTGAGCGCCTTTTCTTTTATATGACTCAATGGAATTTTCAAGGTAAGAATTTTCACTGGGTGAGAAGTAAGTAGGTTAAGTGTCCCACTGGTTAATCAGTGCCTAAGTCTGTAAATCGACGTTAATTTAATATACAAAAATACTTCTGATTGTATTTCTCCAATCTTCTGCCAACCATTACACGGTCGATTTAGCCTTCTTGTCTCCCGCCAAATGGGGACCAGTTCGAACAAACAAACTATTCAATGTTCACAAACATTGACAACACCCTTGTGCGATTCGACGTCACCCAGTAAAGTGATTTGAAAGAGGATACCTGTAAAGTTCTATAGCTTGAGTTATTCAGGTGTTCAAGAGTCGGGTCAGTAATTGTCTTGCATTGTCGTCATGATAATTATGCCACATAATTTTCACCTGCTCCTGTATAACTTATTATATAATGGACTCACAAAAATCAAAAAGAATTTCCATGTGATGCATTTCTCTTGTGTAGCCTAAACTTCTGAAAAGTGTCTAATTGCAAAGGAATATGAAGGCTCTACATATGTGTAAGAAAACGATTTCGACCTAGCTGGATAATGTTTACGATGATCCAAGTGGTTGGCTGAATTCACCTTGTCAGATAATGAATTTGAATGTCTCCACGTGTCACTTCATAGTCAACACGACACCCTAATGTGTACAGGACGATTTACACAAAGTCTATCATGCCTTATGCAGCATGTGACTCGCGTGAAGAGAGGAATTCAAGAACAAAACAAACATCTCAGTTTCGTATCCAGTAGTGTATAAACAGCTGATTCATTTTCGCTTGATTCTGTGAGTGATATTTATATTTAGCCCGATCCTCTCCACTACCTGTCCGATTAAATGACTGACCAATATTTTAGTAAATTAAGTAATTTAAATTGCTCAAAACAAAGTCAGTATAAGCATTCATTGAAGGAGAGCACTGGAGAGGTGTAAGGTTGCCATCCATCAATAGTGATGGGCCTTAGGTTGACGTTCGACTCCATTTGCCAGTACAAAAGAAGTCTGATCAGCTGAAAGATATAATCGTGCTGGCACGAATACCGAAAAGGCTTTTTATCAGTTGGTCCAATACAGTCACCAGGAAGGCTTGTTCGAACTAGATTTCGTGCTAGTTGGCACTTGTCAGCAAACTAGTGACTACACTCATGACACTAGTTAGTATTCAATTGAACTGTCTAAAACAGACCTACAGGAGGCGAGTCACGAGTTCGAATAGCTCAGTGGAAACGTCTGTGACTGTAGCAGAATATTACGTATCTGGTGTTGAGATTCACCGTATCCATTTTCTTCCCCCACCCACTGTCAAATCTCGAACTCTTATTACCACTGCTTTAAACCTGACTTTCACCGAATGTTAGTTGAAATCCGCTCAACTCCGTCAATTGTATTACATCACTCAACTTACTTATTTCATTTTACTTCAGTTTCTACCCTTTTGACGCTTTATACATTATGCAGTTTGCCATCTAAACAAATGTACACTCCTATTGACACATCTTTTGAAATATTGTTTTTGTTCCCAAGGTAATTAACCCTATATATATGCGATTCTCCAGCTTGAGAATAATATCGGTGAGTGGAGGAGTGACTCTTCACTGAACGTCTTTCTTCGACAATTCTTGCCTGTGTACATTTCAAAATACTGCTTCCCTTCTGTCGTTAACCACTGAGTGATTTCTTTTTATCTTCAGGAACCACTTCTGAATGACTGACAGTCTCAGCGATTTCAAATGTGTCTCAATTGTGTCACACGATTCTGTTAATCAGTTGTAGACTTCTATGAGTTTTTGGGAAAAATATATTGGATCTTTTAGCCATTTGAAGATGGCTTCGTTGATAAAGAAAATTTTCCTCGGTGATTTTCCCTTAATTATCTTCACTTCTGAATGAGAGGTACTTTCTATCTTTGTCTGCATCAGATGGATGAGAGAAGGCTGTATTTATTTGAATATATATTCCTGGTGTGCATTGTTTGAGTGTCCATAAATTACTTGCAGTTTTCATGTCTATGCAACATTGATTTGATATAATTCATCAGATCCGCATACGAATTTGAATAATGCAAGAACAACAGTGGTGGTTTGTGCAGAATACAAGATGGTATCATCAATGTGTGCTTCGTTGGCTTCTCATCAGCTGCTAATGGCTTGCAAATTTTACATGATATCAGTTGACAGGATGTTCTGGACTTGGTGAACGGTGCTCAGGAAATTACACTAATATAGCTTTTACACGGTCAGTTCAGGTTTAAACAATGTGAATATATAAATGCACTGGCATAGGAATTATGTAATAACGATAAGAGGTCATTAGATGATGAGTGACTTATAAATTGGGTAGCAATGTACTGAGTTCAACTCAAATCACAGAAACAAGAGACAAGCAAAATTACACTTTTTTAAAGTGTATGTGTGTGGTGGGATGTGAGATTAAAGCCAAAGTTTACGTAATCAAATGAGAGAGAGACAGTGAATAATAATTATAATAATTTGCTTTATTCCATAAGCTGTACTAATGGTGCAGCAAGGAATGTTCAGCATTCAGTACAATATTGCATCTTATTTACTCAAAAACGACAAGCGAAACAAAACAAAAATAATAAAATAATAAACATTACATTATAATGATAACAAAACCTTGTTGTAGCAGCCATTTCGCAAATTACTGTATGCAATACGGAGAAAAATATGCATAAATTATAAAATTATAGTAATAATAGTAATAACTACTAAAATAAAAATAGCAAAGTCATAATTTTACGATAGAAAGGGTGACACCATAACATTACAGAAAGATGAACAATGAAAGGGTCGATTCACTTTGCTAATTACATAGTAACTTATATGCTTCACGTCTAACAGAGTCTTCATCACATAAAATACGGGCTAAATACGGTATTGTAGAATTTTTGTACTTAGTGGTACGAGCATATAATTTCTTATATTGACTTCTCGTTCTACCTGATGAGATACAAGGGGATAGTTGTGAATAAAGAGGGTGCAGATGGTCTGACAGTACGGCCTTTGTCCAATTTGTACAGGAATTTATGTGTCTCTCGTCTATAGTATTGGCGAGCTCATGCAGAGGCAAACCACAAGGCCTACTCACAGCATTTAACACCCTTCGTAATATGACATAGTCTTTTTCAAGAAGCTCAAGAAAGATTAATGGAGAGCAATAGAGTACAATAGGTAAAATACAGGAGTTTAAAACTTGCAGAACTAAAGGTTGGTTGATACCTGATTGTCTTAACTTTTTAATGTAGAAGGTAAGGCGAAACATTTTCTTAGAGATCAATAAAATGTGGGATGACCATGAAAGGTCAGAGGAAAGAACTAATCCAAGGTATTAAACGCTTGACTTGGTTTCAATTTCAGTGTCGTCTATGCTACAGGCATCATGGAAACTAACTAGTTCATGTATGTCACGTCGATGCTTGAAAGTAAAGTTAACTGCCTGACATTTGGAAGGATTTAACATAAGACCATTTGATTTAGACCACTTGCTGATGTCCAACAGAAAGCTATTAAGTTTGGAGCAGTCAGACTCAGTCAGACATCCAGTTACCAGATTGAGGGTAAGGAAAGACTGGTAACTGCTTCTTTCTGAACACACAAATTGGGTTTCGAGTGTTTGATAGAGATTGCTTTGGCAAACTTCAGCAGAACAGAGCATTTGTGTCCATTGGTGATTTTAAAGGATTTCGCGATTTCCACCTCATGACGCGTATCAAACGCTTGAATCAAGAATTCCTTACCCTCAATCTGGTAACTGAATGTCTTTTCTTTTTCTCGATCTCATTTGATTACGTAATCTTCGGGCTTAATGTCACCCCCGCACCACACACACACACTTTGATATATTGTAATTTTGCTTGTCTCTTGTTTCCATGATTTCAGGTGTACTCCTTGCATTCTCACCGAATGTATTAGTCTCTCAGCATTTACGCACCTCTCGATTTTATGACGTAACTCCTTTTCCATTGTA
The DNA here is from genome assembly GCA_944472155.2 of Trichobilharzia szidati. Taxonomy (NCBI): domain Eukaryota; kingdom Metazoa; phylum Platyhelminthes; class Trematoda; order Strigeidida; family Schistosomatidae; genus Trichobilharzia; species Trichobilharzia szidati. Next base: position 103,132,138 of record OX235272.1, read on the forward strand.
TGCATACATTTGCTTTGTTTGGAATTGAACATCCTGTTTAAGTTTATATAAGTGTAATTTCCTGAGCACCGTTCGCTGAATCCGGACCATCCTGTCAACTGACATCATGTATAACTTTTGAGTATGTTAAAACTTTTCTGTACATAAATCTTATAAATTCTTTACGCTGTAAGCAAGCAGCTGATGAGAAGCCAACGAAATAAATGATGGTACCTTATTTTTCTACCTACCTGATAAGCATTATTTCAACTACAGGCGGATTGCACTGATGAGGATATGAAAGTGAGGATCCGGAAAGCATGGCAAGCTTTGATTACTCTCAAGTCTGTGTGGAGATAAACAGCATTCAGAATGAGGAACAAGATTCGGATTTTCAAATCCAATATGAAGTCAGTGCTACTAACTATACGGATTAGAGACTTGGCGCCGCATTACGAAGGGAACTTCAAACGAACTTAACATCTTCATCAACATCTGTCTTCGCTCAGTAATTCGCTCAACATCACATGGCCGGCCAGAAATGATCAATAACAGGGATCTGTGGCAATGAGCGAACCAACTCAGCGGGAACTGATTGTGCAGCAAATATGCAAGGGGAACTGGAGGTGGATTGGTCATACTCTGGGAAAACAAACCACCATCATGTGACATCACAAGCCAGGCCGTCGCTTGAGTGGAACACGAATGGCAAGCGGCGATTTGGTCGTCAGTGCGAGGGTGGCAACATGAAGGAGGTCATGTGAAGAGGAGATGAATGCACGTTGGCAGACGTGGAGCCAGGTGAAAATGTTGGTTGAGAACCGAACGCAATGGAGACGTGCAGTTGAAGCCCTTTGTCCATCTAGTAACTAAAGTATACCATATTATTCTGCACACACCACTGTTGCTCCTGCTTTGATCAGATCTTGTGTGTAGTGTAATTAAAAAATTATCAAGTGGATCAACATTTGAACAATGTACTTGATGCAACAGACGATTAGTTTCCGATCTTCTGTTTCTCAGGTTAACAAGTAGTTTTCAAATGTTCTTTGATTTTAACTTCAGAAGTTGTTAAATTTCAAAGTTTTGGTGTAAAATTGATTATGATTTGTACTTAAGGTAACATATTCACTCGGTAAATGTTAGTTTTTGTTTTTTGCATTGCTCTCAGTAGCTTTTGTGATTCTTGCGCAATACCAGTGAAGGATACTTTAAAATGTTGTACAGTTAACTTCCTTCAATGAAACACTTGAAGCAGTTAGCTCCATTTATGTTATTCCACCTGACATATTTCATTACACATAAGTTACATCTTCTTTTTATCATTATGATTTTGCCTCATCATGTTTCGATCACTTTGCAGGGCTATACACCAACATCATCACAGTACAATGTATAGAATGACAGTCAGATCTCTATCTACCTCAATTTCATCGACTTTGGAAAGACACGCTACAGACTTGACTGCAAAGTAATTTGCAAACTACTTCAACACTATGGTGTGAAGTTCCCAAATATTTATCAACCTCATTCAACAGCTGGCTGGTTATATGACAATGCTACGTGTCAGATGATCCACAATGGAAAACTTAGCAAAGTCTGGCTGTGAAATCAATACAGCAGTTGGACAAGGCTGACTAGCTGCTTGACTATTTATTTTCACAAATGATATTATTGACTGTGATGGACTGGATTATGCGTCACATCATATGTGAGGAATACGTTAGACTGATAGATATGAAGACTCTAGAAATTCTGGACTTCGTGCTTGTATGATTTATGTCTAACATCACACCACCTCGAAGACTTACAGGCAGGTGAAAAACTTTCAGAAGACGTGAGCAAGATACGGAGACAGGACTGCATGTGAACATGAAGAAGATGGAAGTGATGAGGATAACCGAAATGATGAAATCCTGTAACCAATCAACCAAATCCCTACAAACCAATACTTGGACAACCGAATAACCAGCCAAAGGTGACAACAACCAGCACCTATCACCAAATCAGTTCTTCAATATGGGTTAGAAACTTGATTAACCCGTCAAGAAGAAGATTTCAAGCGGATTGCAAACTTTTATCAACAACTGACTTCGCTGTCTCCATACTGAAGATCAAGCGGCCAGAAGGAATTGACAGCGAGAATCTCTGACTGGGAACAAACCAACCAAGAGCCGACTGCTCAACAAATATGTAGAAGTAAATGGAGATGGATGAAGCATACGCCACTGAGAAGGCCATTGAATGACATCGCGCGCAGTGCAGGCGATTTCTCGAGTGATATCCAGAAAGGAAATTGTGAGTTGGGCGTTTGTCCAAGAATGACATGGAGGAAATCGTATGGTGAGGAGGAGATTAGAGATTATGGGCGATCATGTGGTCAGTAAACTGAAGAGGACAGCCGAGAACAGAAAGGAGCGGAATGTGTTGTTGAAGCTTTATGTTCCACCCAGAACCCAAGGGAATTATTCTAAAATAATAAATATAATTTTGTCTCAATAACACATTTCATACATACTGAACGGTGTAAAACAAACGAAAGTCACGAAGGGAAGTACTGCTTCATAGTTATGAAGACTTAAATTTCTAGGGGAAGTGAGAAGCGCCTGATATCCAACGTCTGCTTAAAGTCACTCTCTCATTTACATATCTAGGATTCCAATATGAAAATTTCACATGGTAGAATCAATTGTGAGTGGGAAAACAAGTTTATTCTGTCCAGCTGGATAACAATGAAAAGCAAGCAAGACTTTATTCAAAGTACCTACAACTGATAAGAGAATACCGGACAGCATTTCACAACAGAGATAACAAACCAACACTGATTTTCTCATTTTGTTATATTTACATAAACTCAATGTTACTACAGAAAATAAATGTGGTTATAAATTGTCGGTTTATCAAGTTAATTAATGAATCTGGAAATATGCACATGTATGAATTACAGAAGGAGAAAAGAATAAAAATAATTGGAGATACAATTCATTCGTTAAATGTTGGAAGGTTTCTAAAACAATCATGTCCTTTCACCATTGTCGTGTCTGTATGAATCTTGAAAGTGTCGTAGACTTTTATGAACTTTGAGTTTTACTGATACTGTTTTGACTTTGTTTAACTACGACATAAAGTGAAGTGAAATCTGGTTTTCATTTAACGTGCAGAGGTGATGAATTGTTTGTGAGTGAGCACTTTTTTAAAGAAAATTATCACTGGAATCTGTTATGGTGAGTAGAGAGTTCAATTCAGAAAGTATACTGGGCGTTAAGTTTGGGTATATCTGAAAAAGAAAAGAAAATGATGGAACATTAATAAATGTGTGGTGTGTGCTACTGTGATAAGATTTACGAGTAGTATGTATATGAAGAGACTTTCATCGGCATAAAATAACATCAAAGAGTAAGGAGATAGATTTGACGTCAGTCAGAGAAAGCAAATGATTCAGAGTTACAAAAAGTATGGAAAACGTGAAGGGAATACAAAGAAACACAATACGAACGCTGGACAGAAGTAGCACAACACGGCAGATCTATGCATATAGTGCGTTGAACATAAGATGTACATAATTTCCCTAAATAGCGATATCAAACCACAAATAAGGCATCCTTATCTAGTCTTTGGAGTTCTACGGTTACAAAAGCACCTATAAAGGTTTATACGGAATCTGTCTAAGGTTGAACAAAACAGACCCTGAATCGAAAAATATCGTCCACAATTTCGAAGTTTCATGCTGCGCAACTTTATCAAGCTGAACACATCCTGAATGCCTTTTTCACCAGCTTTTGAAAATTAAAACAGCTAACCACAGAAGAGTTATTGATGTAGGCTACTTGTGATTGAGAATAAGAACTCGACTTCTCCATCAATGCAATCCGACATCCTGCTGACTGAACAAGGGGAAAGCATGCAAGCATATTATTTCATATTCTTAAATACATGCAGTACAGTATCAAATCCACAGTGTAATATTAGTGTGTCATGCAGTTGAATGTTCAGAATCTGTCACTGACCAAGAATGCCAATTATCGTATCGAGGGAAGTACTTATTTGGGGAACATCTGGGATAAAATGTGCTTGAAATGAATGATCCGGTGTTATAAAAACTTTATATTCCTAACTTATTGTTATTCGACACTGAAGAATTCACATACGTTTTACTAAGAAAGTATGGATTTATACCACTAGTCAGTCTCATACATAGGGAAAAGATTTTGAGAAGACATTTGTCTGACTCTTGATTATTTCTTAACACTTCAATTGAACAACCTTCATCGTTAGAAATAAGCGAATATAGGGAAGACAGAGGTGATCAATTATCACTTCTCTAGGCAACTTTATTTGGACTACAGGCGGCATGGATGAAGATGTCACAGCCTGGAAAAGTGAGGCAGACCTGTGATAATCCGAAATTGGTCTGGAAACTCGCTGCACTCATATTCGGATTCCCAGCACTAATGTCGACTCATTTCTGCTCTATTGTTAAGAGACTTAGCGAGCGATAAATCATTGCTATTGCAAACAGGCTCCAGACTTTTATCAGCAACTGCCTTGCTCTAAAATGAAAGATCAGATGGCCGAAATTATACTCTGCTGAGTTTGCATACCATTCATCTCAATCAATCAGTAGAACATGAATTTATGCTAATATTCTTGTTTTCCTCATTACCGTTTATGTTATCAAACAGATCACATATTATGATCTGAAAAATCTCTCTTTGCATAGGAAACTTCGCCACAATTTCATCACTCGAACTGTGTAGAATGCAAACTGTTAATTTGGTCAGATGGCCGGTTGGAAAAGAAAGGTGACAAAGATTTCCAGAACAGAGAGTACTAAATGATCATCAATCCCTCAACAAATATGCTACAGAAAATGGAAACTAATCGGACACAAGCCAAGGAGACCGGTAAATGACATCTCACGCCACGCAAATCCTCGAGTGACGAACTGGGCGTCTGATGGTCACAAATAGACAAGATCATGTGATGAGGAGATCAGAGTTAACAGGCGATCGTGGGGCCGACCAAAGACGACTGCACAGAGCAGGGGGAAACAGCGAAGGGTTGTTGAATCCCGATGTTCCACTCAGAACCTGAGGGAATAAAAATAATGTAACTGAATCTCTACTATATGTGTCTAGGCTTTTAGATTCAGTTTCTTACCATGATCGACATTATGTTCTCTTGCAACTGATCAACTGTTGCCGCTCCAATAACAACACTGCTAACATGTGGACACCGAAGACACCAAGCTGAATAAAGAAAACAGAGTGGATGGAGAAAAATAGCTTTGTTAGAATAAAAAAGCTTAAGTACATATTACAAATTTGTTGTGATTCACTAAAGTCTACAACGATGACTGACTGATGTGAGGTTGTTACGATCTGTGTCGCTAGTTGAAATGAACTCATCGGCAATTCGTTATGATCTCGTCGATAGCTGATATGACCGAGTGGACTGATGCGTGTGGGTATAATAATACTGACACAATGAACAACTCAGCTGATATGTTAGCCTTCCGGCTTCACTGAGCCACGTAAACATCAAAAGACAAAAACCAACCTGTGACTGTTTTAATACAACTTTTATTAGGAAAAACACGTCATGTTTACATACAAACTTTTACCACATTCAAATTGGTCTTGGGTAGTGGAAATGGATTAATCTGATTGATTGGCAGTTTGTCTGAGGTAGGAGAAAATAAATATTCTGATTGTTTGTCAATCTGATCAAGATCAAGGTGGGGAAAAGACGATAAATTTTAAAGTTATCCGATCACACGATGAATCACATGATTAGTCATAAGACGGTTACTATTTTGAGCTGATTCTTGTCAGAAGGAAACTAGTGAAATGAAAATATTTAACATCGTTATGTCATCTACAGCCGGTCAGACACGTTTCCATTGAGTTATCCGGGCTCGCGTTTGACCTCTTGTCCAATCAAAAAGTATTTAATACAGTCCTACAGGAGGTCAGTTTCGAGCCCGAATAAATAGCTCATTGGTAACGTCTCCGACCGGCTGCAGGCGACACTGGGTGACGTAGGTTCAAATCTCAGAAGGGTTGCGAGTTCCGTCAAGATTGAAGATACGCGTTGTTAATTGGTGAGTGCCAACTATCACGAAACCTAGGTCGAGCATAGCTTCCTGTGGCCGATTGCCACCAACCATCTGATGAAAACCTTATTCACTTAACTGAAAGGGCATCCATTATCAGTCAGCCTATATTCACACATATACCTCACATATGATATAACGACAGAACACGAAATTATATGCACCTTATCTTCGAAGCACCATCTGCACAGATCTTCCATGTTGTGCCACTTCTCCTCTTCCTTCGTATTGTGTTTCTGAATCATTTGCTTTCTGTGACTGACATCAAATCTCTCTCTGTCTCTCTGATATCTGATGTTTGTTTATGCTGATGAACATCTCTCTACACATATATACATACTACTGATAAATCTTATCATAGTATCACACATCACAATGACATAAAAAAGTGTCAGGATAAGAATGACTTACCAATAGCCAGTTGTGCACACGTACATTCAATTCGACTGGCTATTTTACACAGTTGCTTAACTTGTTCCCTTTGTGTTAAACCCTCTGTACTGAGAAGTTTATCTCGCATCTGCTGTTGACCCTTTGACAAGATTTGACAAATGAAGGTTTGAGAAATAGTAATGAGATAGGGGGTGCATAGATGATTTATAATATTAAAACACAATAAATTTCAGTTTAATTAACCCTCATCTATTTTACTTTTTATTAGCTGAAGTAAATTATTTCGGATGCTTATGGAAAATGACTTCAGGAATCCAACTGGATTGGTAAAATATTGTTATACTGAGAATTAGAACAAAACGTATAGGCGGAAAATATTGTTTTCAATTAGATCTTCTTCAGGCTTTACTCTAATTAACATAGATTTATATATAAAATATTTTAACCAATGAGGGTTACTTTGTGGATCAAATAATAATAATAAGGTAAATGTTTTGAGCCTCATTAATAACGGTGATTATAGTAATAACAAAATAATGATAATAAGGTTTATGCATATGGCGATAGGAATAACACCGGCAATAATACGTGTATATGTAGACAAATCAATAAACAAATTAGGTGAAATGTTAAAAGTTGCGTAATGGTTAAAAGGTGAAGCGAATAGATAATCAGAGTTTAAATAAATATCATAAAGCTACGAAAGGAATGGAAAATAAGAAAGGGTAGGAGGGCTTCTATTTAGAATTTACCTAGGCCAAGGGAGAACAAACTTTTGTATGCGAAGACACTGGGATCGTTCTCTCGAATTCCCGTAGCTTCAGACATGTTTAAAAGGTGGGTCTGAATTCCGTTCAAAAGGGTTGATGGAACACGATAAATAACTTTGAAGGCACTATTTCTGTCCATCTGGTAACCGCTATCAATCTAATGAGCCGAAATAGAACTTCTTATAGATTTTATTTGACCTTTCCCGAACCATGAAGGAAGATGCTCATTAATACGTTTGTTGAGCTGTCTAGTTCTTCGCCCTACATTTTTCTCCGAAGGAGTACCTTAATTTGTAGATACACATAGAAATGGCACAGTTAGGCAGCTTGTTTTTCGCTTGAGCAGTCACGATTGGTCCGCTGGAGAGTGAAAACAAAGGTTGCCGGCAGTATAAATCCGTTTTATTACTCTCAATAATCGTAGATGTAAGACTTCACTAGCGACGTCCCCATTAAAGTGAAATTTCAGGAGCACTTGTTTCTTTTTAACTGTTGTCAGCTTCTCGTTATTACATTCAGTGTTCATTTGTCTCCTTGCAAATCTACTAGGGCAAACCATTTGGACCAGCGTATTTTGGATGAATTCGAATTCATTTTCTAAGGAGTCATCTGTACAGATACGTCTCGCTCTATTCGTGAGGTATCTGACCGAGTTGATTTTATATCGAATGCGAATTTTTAAAACTGTTTGCTTATCGTAGATAATTAACCTAGTTTGTAATTGTTCTCACACTTTTCCTAATTGGAACCTCTTATATTCTTGTCTGAATGGGTATTTCTCGTGTCTTAAATCAAAAGCATAAATGAGAATTGCCCATCTGATACATGCATTTTAAGATTTAGTTTCTAATAGCCGGATTTCAATAGGTGGGCACCACAGACTTCAGTGAAGATCTACACAGAAAGACTACGAAATTCTCGGTTTGAGTATACAGACATTTTATTTACCATGAGTATTCCTCTATAACTTCATGCATTTATTCTCCTTTATGAATTTGAATTAAGCAAGAACAACAGATTGTGCAGAATAATATAGTACCATCATTGCTTATTCCGTTGGCTCCTCATCAGCTGCTTATGGCTTGCAAATTTTACTTGACGTCAGTTGACACGAGGTTCCAAACTTAGTGAGCGGTGCTCAGAAAATTACACTTTTATAGTTTTTGCACAGAGAGTTCACGTATGGACAAAGTAAATGTAGACACGCATACAATGGTGAAGACGAGAGATGCATTAGATGTTGAGTAACTAAAAAATTGTTTGAAAATGTACTGAATTAAACTCAAATCACAGAAACGTGAGACAAGCAACATCACATTATTTTGAAGTGCAGGGAGGGGGTGAGCTTAAAGCCAAAAACTACACAATAAAATGAAGAAGAAGGAGAGACAGTGAAGACATTCAGTTACCACACAAGGCAGATAAATACTATTAACTGCGTTTTTCTGAACACCGGAATAGGGTTTCAGGCGTTTGATAGAGATTGCTTTGGCAAACTTGAGGAGAATTGACCTTTTTAATTTGTTTATGATTTTAGAGTATTTTACGGCGTTCACCTCATGACCCGTATCAAGGAGGTGCCTGGTAATGGCACTGTTGAAAGCATTTCTTCCGTTGAGACATGTTCAGAAAATCGGAAGTATGCGCTACTTTCCGTTCTCCCAATATAAGTGCACCCACAGATACACATAAATTTGTAAACACAGTTAGATTTATTAACATGAGAAGGATATCTTTCATCTTTCGATTGCACTTAAACGGGGCATATTGTTCGATAAACGGGAACCAACTCAGCTAGCTGCAGGATAGGATAGTGAAATTTTCAACCTCTCATTGATTATTCCTGAAATATTATCAAGTTTCAAATCGAGTTCAATGAAGACAGGCTTCTCTCCCACTGTGATTTGTTTGGCATTAGGGCCTTCAAATCTCCCATACTTGTTAACGAACCTCTGGGAATAACCGTTGTTTTTCAAGATATATACGAAAATCAGAAACTTTTCCTGTAATTTCTCTGTAGAGCATATTCTCCTGACTGTCTATATAGGACAGAGTCTTTACGAGTGCTCGTTTATAGTTATTTGGACAAAATTATTAAAATGCATTCTTCATTTATTATTATTATCCCTGTGGGTTCAGAATGGAACGTGGGGCTGTAGTTACACACCTCCACTCCATTCTCTTTCTTCCGCTGTCCTCTTCAGCTAACTGATCTCACGATTGACCGAAATCTCTCATCTCTTCCTCCCCACACCTGCTCCTCCATGTCACCATCGGACACTCGCCCAACTCCTTACTTCCCACTGGGATTCCAGTCAAGCAATGGCCTGCATTGCACGTGATGTCACTCGATGACGTCCTCAGCGTGTGTCCAATCCATCTCCATTTTCTCCTACATATTTTTGAGCAGTCGGCTATCGACTGTTGGTTTGTCCACAGCCAGAGCTTCCTGTTGCTAATTGTTTCCGATCGGCTGGCTGGCCGTCCATTTAATCCTCAGTATAAAGTCATTGAAGCCAGTAGTTGATAAGTGTCTGTGGTGGACTGTTAGAAATCCTTTTCGTGATGCGGCAGCCAAGTTTCTGACCCACATAAAACAACTGACTGACTGACTAGACATGGGTGTTGAAAACCAAAATCTCGTCGTTTATGCTAACGACTGCAGAAGATGTTCGAACTGGTTTCAGGTTGTTGAAGTCGTATCATAACTTTGCGATTCCGAATGGCTTCGACATCTTCATCCGATCCAACTGCCTGTGGTTAGAACGGCGCATCCTAGATAAGTGAAGGAAGTGACCTCGTTTAAATTTCTCCAGTTGACCCGGTGATGGTGATTAGTGCCGGTTGTTGTTACTGTTGGCTAGTTGGTTGGTTATCTTCATCACCCTCATCTTCTTCATGTTCACCCACAGTCCTGTTTCCACTGCCTCCTTGTCTCTTCTGCCAGTTTGTTGGTCTTCGCCTGCTAGCCAGCAAGTCTTGAAGTCTGTGTGAAATTCAACATAAGTCATCCAAGCATCGAATCCACATCTTCTAGAGTCTTCATATTGGTCAGTCCAACGTATTCCAGTCTCCTCGCTTCCCACGTACAATGTGTCGCATAATCCAGTCCGCGACAGTCAGCAATAACACCGATCATGATAGTCAGACAGGCAGCCTTGTCTTACTCCTATATTAACTTCAATACATTCTTTAATATTTAACCAATATTGTGGTAGATTAATTATTAGTGCACATAAAAACTCACCTTCAATGTAGCTCTTGAGAAATTCGGAATAATGTCGAGGTATTTTCCAGTCAGAATTCCACCGGCAAGTGGAGATCCAGTCATGACACCAATATCTGAAATATGAAGAGTAGCTAATCTAACATCATTGTTATGTCATTTTATGCATACACACTATGTTCAATCAATAAGTCTTCCAAGCACTGACTCTTCATTCGGGATACTGCCAGGATTCGTACTTTCATATAAGACGATATGAAATAATTTTTAAGGAGCTCTTAATGATCGAAATGCCTCTATTTTTGACGATGAGTAGTGAACTATGTATGTAATCTTCTGGCGAATTGGAAAGCGGATTGATCATTTTCGTAGAAGCACATGTGCTTGCCGGTAGAAAAGACTTTATCAACTGTCATGTTCCTTAAGTCTAAGTCTTTGGGTGGGCGCTTATTTCCTTAAAGAATACGCCATGTTAACAGCTGATCCTGTATCGTCAAAATAGTCAACTTTAGTGTCACTTTATTATTAAACTGCTAAAAATCATGAAGTTATTTACCCTAATGCGAATTCCCTGCTAAAAGTAGACGTTAGTGAATAATCGTCTTGAAAAATGATTGTTCTTCATAGTTTACTTGGAACCCACTTTGGATACTATTCAGTAACTAGTGTAATGTGTCTAGTTCTACCAATCATGTTTATAATGCGGCGACCATTCCAGGTAGTTAGCCATCACTATACGCTGGGAATTGTTGATGTCATAGATTTAGGGGCAATCAGCAGGAAGCCTTGCTCGACCTAGGTTTCGTGCTAGTTGACAATCGTCAGTCAGGAAGGCAGGCATATCTGCAAACTAGAGGGAATTCATGTCTCTTATGAGATTCGAACTTGAGTCACCCACTGCCGCTTGCAGTCACAGATGGTTGCCAATTGCCTACAACCACCTAAGACCATTTATGTGTTCCAGGATTCGATTCCTGGTAGGCGCACATCTTTGCCTTTCCTGGCCGCTTGTAAAGCATTAAAACATAAGGAATGTTGGGCGTGAGGCTAGTTATCGTGTGCCTGAAAACACCTATGCTACTGGAAATTCCAAGCTCAGCTTGAAGTCCTATGTTCCACTGGGAACGCAAAGAAATTAAAAAGAATACCATAATAAGGGGAAACAGGGCTTCAAAATAACTGTGCACAATTTATCCTCTCTTTGCTTCCCCACAAACGTGCACTATTGGTCCTGTTTAGGTTTCAGTGACTTCATATAGTTGAACCAGAATACTACCAGTGATGTAAGTCGTCATTTAGCTCATTTCCTCTCCTTTTTACAGCAAGTTTGTATGTTCAGGATACACAGAAATCATGTAACCAAGTCATTATCCTTGTAAATGTTGATACTGTGTTTAATTATCTTCTGTTGCGTCTATATATGTCCAAATCAAGTTCACATTTAACAGTTTGAATAACTCTGGGCATTAGGTATTTGTGTGATATTCATTATTATAAAAGTTCTTTTTGTATTTCCCAGTGTGAATGAAAAACAAAAACGATATCGTTGTTTTTTGTACTGACATTTTGCTATTTTGATGCTGCCGCTAATAGCTTTATCAAAGTGTTGGTATTATTAAACCAGAATTTACAAAATTTCAAGTTGTATTGTATAACAACCCAATCATCATCTATACCTTGTCAAGTTGACCAACTAATGAATATAACAAAACCATGTATAGAGTGTTGGATTTGATAAGCGTATAAAATAACGAAATTGCTTATCACATTCGTGTTGATTTTGTTATTTCATGGGAGAGGGAGAGATGGGTGTTGTAACCAGGTCAAATTCTGTTTTACTCCTTCATTCCTATGCAGCTCAGACAATTTGGATTCCGCTGGATATCAAGTGCTTCTGGTGACATTAGACGTTCTTTGTGATTTCTGAAATTCTTCTGGATTAACTCAATATTGTCAAAATCAATTTTGTGGCCTGATTCTATAGCGAAGTGTGTAGACGACCGATGGGTGATGATTTTTGAAGGTTCCCTAGTTCAACTGGATTAATCTGTGGTTGAGCAGACATTCATTCTACGGTCATCATTTTCTCTGATTATCCTGATTTCTCTCTGTTGAGATTTGTCCCATGAATATGGCATCATAGTCCAAGGATTTTATTTTGCAGACACAGTTAGATTGGGAATGCTTAGACGTTCGGTCTTTCACGTGGACAAGACTGATTTGTAGTGTGTGTGCGTGTCTAATGTTTTGAAGAAAACTCTGATGTTGTTTTTATTCAATACTCCTCTTCTGGTATCGTCTGACGTATTTGACGGTCTATACGAAATGACAATAGTTGAGGCTGATGTCTTCTGAATACATTTTCGACCATTTTTAATTTGTTGATGATTTTGTTGATGAAGTTCTTTGAGTGGTTATTTTTCTCTCAAGAGAATCTCAGTAATGTTTGATATTTCTTCGTCTTCTCCTCTTTCCTTCTCTGTTTTGCCTTAAAGTGTCGAGGAACAAGTGTGTATTTTTTAATAGTCAAATATAATTTTCTATTGATAAGAAAAAGTGGAGAAAATGAAGGAGGATCGCTGTGCACACTGTTGTTGTCTGATTACACATAAGCAGAAACACACACACGCACACGCACACAGATACTCGCACGCACAACACTTATAACATTCGGAGATGAAGTCCACAGAACAACCAAATGCTACTCTTCAATTTCTTGTTTTATTATTGTTCTAATCAAGAATGATGTGTTTTTAAGTGGTTTCTATATTTTGGAGCATTTTTAAAAGGTTGATAAAGTTGATTTCAGTAATCGTCATTTTCACTTACTTAATTTGACACAAACTTCTCGCATATTTTGTAATTGACCTCTGTTCAACAGATTCAGTTCATTTTGATCGACGGATGGAGGGATTAGATTGAATTGTCTAGCAATAGTTTGAGCTTGCTTTAATTAAAGAAAATAAAGCAGAAAATTAAAATGCGCAGAAAGAAATTATCTGTTAAGAGAGTGTAAACCGTATTCACAATGTTCATTTGATGAAATGCAGAAAAAAATGGGAAGTGAATTTCCCAGTTTCTGCAAACATTTTCCTTGTCCATCAAATTTCATTTGTACAGTTGTTGCTATCAACATATCACCACATTTTATTATTGATATTCTCTTAGGTTTCGAGTGGAATATAGGGCTTCAGCAACACGCCTTCAACTTGTTCTTTTCTCTGCTGTCCTCTTCATATGACTGACCACACGATTGCCCATAATATCTTATCTACTCTTCCCCCACACGACCTTCTCCACGTCACTATCGGACACACGCCTAATTCGTAGTTTCCCACTGGGACTCCACTCAAACAATGGCCTGCATTGAAAGCGATGTCATTTAACGGCCTTCTCAGTGTATGCACAATCCACCTCCATTCTCTTCTGCATATTTGTTGAGCAATCGGATCTCGTTTGTTCGTTTTTCCCCGACCAGAGTTTCATCTTGCTAATTCTTTCTGGTCGGCTGACCAGCAATTTGATCTTCAGTATGGAGTCACCGAAGGCAGCTGTTGATGAAAGTCTTTAGTATTCTGTTGGAAATTTTTATCGTGTCATGCAGTGCAACATTCTGACCTGTATAAAAGAAGTGACTGACTAACTTCATATTTGTGTTGAACAGAATACGAATCTTGTACTTCATGCTGAGTTGGTGTTCAGATGATTTTTGAACTTATTTCATATTTATGAAGATGTATCATACCTTTCTGATACTGCTTTTGACATCTTTGTCGGACCCTATACAATAGGATAATGGCTGAACGAGCTCGCCAAACTTGTAACAAGAAGGTCCTGTGTTCTGGTCCTGTCCTGGTGGTTTTCCGATGGTCCTCTTACCGATGTCCGTTCATGATAAAATCCAGAAACCAAACATGAAATCCATGCAAACCAACAATTTAATAACACAGTATTCCTTGATCCACATCAGGGTTACACAGTTATTCGTGAACATTTTGATATGGATAATCACCAGATTCCCCCTTTTTATTCATAACCACATCAATGATTATATAGTCTTTCTTAATTAATAGTCCGGTGCCAATTTACTTCCCCTTTTAACAATTTTTGTACTATTACTAGTGAAAGCTTCGTCGTTTGTTGACAATCAAATATACACACTAAATGGGTGAATAGTTTCCGTGTAACAAACTTATTATAATTATGTTCACTATCACTTTGTGGTATATCTCCTGTATTTAGTAACATTTCAATGCCTGTTAGTTTGCATGTGCACCTTTAGTTATCCAACATCCAGGTCAGTTGTAAAATACACACACAGTTGTACAACAAGTCTCTGTACTATAATATAACATAATATGTAGCTTAAATTAGGATAGAATTGGCTGACATAAAGTGTTTGAGGATTTTCTCTAAGAAATTTAGTGATCTTTACGTTATAATCAATCGAATTACATTCTGACTGAATCAATAAACTGGCGATACTATGTAATCTATGTCATTCTATCCGTTGCTATTTTACCTCATGCTCCTGGTATGTTTCCCACTGACATTCGTCATGGGTCTTTATTTTTTAACTTCATAAGTAAACGGATGCCGAATATCACAACTGTTCCTAAGAAAACTCTCTTCATGAACCTGGAATTTAAAGGTGATACTGAAGCTGAAATTCTCAGAAACTGCCTATCTAAATGTCTGATGGAGACATTTCAACTAATCACCTTACGCATCACCTTCTCCAGGAGACAGTTAATGAAGTCAGTCTAACGCTAAAGGATAAGATACCGCTTTTGACCAACTCAGCGTATGTTTATCAGTTTACTTACTTGTTCGTTTGGAGCAGAGTACATCGGCCGTGTGCAACGTCAAGTTCGCAAACGTATTCTGGAAGACTGTCCAATTTGGGTAGCTAGCCAGAGGAGAAAAGAAGAATACTAGCAGCTCCATCCTCGAACACCTAGTCAACTCTGGACATCCAGCACCCCTATCTGCATGCATGCTTCACAGTGCTACACAGAGTCCCTCAATATCATACGAAAGGACTTGGAATACGCCGTCAGCACATAGTTGAATCTTTGGCTATTCAGGATCTGAAACCGGACCTCTGCATGCAAAATCACTACATACATTCACTCGCACTACTGTGGCCAGAGTAAAGTCCTAACTAAAATTTTATTCCAATCTATTATGTAAGTTTGGTATTATTATTATTCTCATCATCCTTATTTTATTATCACTCTATTACTGTTTATTAATAACATTGCATTTTCATACAGATTTTATATAAAAACACCTAATCATCTTAACACTACTTCTTGCCCACTCTAACCAATTATACTGATTAGTAATTTTCTCACACTTATTACATCATACCAACTTCTGTCCCCTTTTCTGATTTCTAATTAGTAGCCCCTTCTAGATTACACCTTGCATTACGTAATACATTTTCGGGGACAAATTTTATCAGTATCCGATTGGTTGTCATATGAATTGTTTATTAAATATAATTACGATTGTACAGCTTATGAAAATGAATCGTCGAAAAGAAAATTTTCTTCCCTGTTTACGTGTTCTTTTTCTTATAAATAGGCACTGGCAGCAGAACTGTCACATCTAACCAAAAGGGATTTCCTTAAGAATTTTGAAAATATTATTCCTAAGCGGTTTCAACATAAGAGCTAATAATTTCAGCATTTTCAAAGCTCATCTCCTAGCAGTCTTTCTGTATAAATGTATCACAGCTCCATAATTGATCAGTTTGCTGACAGTTGACTCCACAAAATAAAACACCAACATTTCAGGGCTAATTCATAGAAATCAAAATAATACTGAGATATTTCAAGGAGAGGTGTTATCATACAAATCATTTGATTACTATTTATGTAAATGCTCCTCATCTTGTAAGGATATCTGTTGGACTGAATGTTCATGAAAAGTAGAGAAAGTTGAACGTGTAAACTGCTTGAAATTGTAGGCTTCTTGCCGAATGTATTTAAAACCAGTAAGATAAAATTTTGAATAAAGTATCACTCATGAAGTATAAGTGACATGACTTGTAAGTGAGGAGATATTACTCATAACTTTAATGTCAGGTATATGAGTAGAAAAATCATTTTGCTCTGTGGTGAACTTCGTTGAAGTCGAACTCTCCTGGTGTTGTCTGGCCATCAATGAATTTATATTCTATACTAGAAGGCATTGCAACTTATCGTTCTAATCTGTCATTTAGTATTCAGTATTACCAGAACTTTAATTCCTTATCAGATAAGTTTATTCGAAATATCCAACAGTCATGATGCAGTATTAACAACTGGATGTGACAAGGTTTTCGGCATAAATTACTGCCACTCATAATCATCAATCAATTTTAGCCAGCACGGTTTTACAACTTGTATTCTGCACATATTTTCTCTCTTTCTTTCTCTCCAAACTTCCTTTTCTTTTTTGATGCCACTTTTCATGTCTCCCCTATAAGCACTGCGTCATTCCCATCGCTCGTGTGCGGCGACGAGTCAATAAACAAAGCTTCAGTGATTAACCTATATCTCTGTCTCCCCACCTAACCATATCACTTTTTAACACTCACCCTGTCCAACTCAACCTATTTTGTGAATACATGCAAGTGAATATAGTACGGTGACTGAGCTTTCTTCTAGGTTATTTAACTCCAATAGTCTAATTAACCCCAATCTACTAGTTTCAAGAGAGAGACAGATTAATCACTGAAACTTCGTTTGGTTGGAGTATTTCATCATGAGCTGACATCACTCAGAGAGCCATTGGAAAACCTGGGAGTACTGGACATTTGTTTCGTCCTGGTTTAGGAACCTTCAGCAGCATGTGCCCACCGGGGCTCGAAACCAGGACATTCTAACTGATGTCAGCTCATGATGAAATACTCCAACCAATCAAATAAAAGATTCCTACAAAAACAATACTTGAAAATTGTAACTTTGTTTATCGATTCGGCACCGCACACGAGCAACTGGAATGACGCAATGCTTATACTGGAGACATGAATAGTGGTGACAAGCAACAGAGGTAAATTGTATAGAGAAAGACAGAAAGAGATAATATATATATAAGACAAAAGTGTGAAACCGTGTGACTAAAATTGATATGATTATGCGTAGCAATAATTTATGCTTGAAAGCTTGTCACCCAGCTGGTAATACTGCATCATCATCATCACTGTGTGATATTTAAAACAAGATTATACGGAATTACATTCTACCAGCACAGTGACCAAGTTCTACACTTACATTATCAGAACATTAGCCAAATTAAATACGCATTAATTAGTACAGGTGTAAACCTTGAGTACTGTGGTATAATGTAATATCATATCAATCTGTTTATCGGATATATCACACAATGATGAAACAGCACTGTTTACTGGATGACAACGCTTCGAACACAATTTATTGTTCTTCATCATATAAACTGTCACTCCACAACTTTAAAACTTGACTTTTATCATCCTCATTCTCACTTCTCATTTAAGAACACACGTAAGTCAACAAACAGATCGTCTTTCGGAATCTTATTTCACATCTGTTCAGTTACTTAGGCGCTTATATATACAAAGTTAATTTACAACAAAGGTCAAAGGTTATTCTCGGATACTAGTGGAATAAATCGACGTGTATGAGAAGTAACAAAATGGTGAGCAATCTTACGGAGTCAAGAGAGTTGATAATTAACAATTTAAGTGATGGACAATTATGGATATTATTTGGATATATAACTATATTGTTGGTTTTACAGGGATTTGATGGGTTACATGTTTTGATCCAAGATTTTCTGGTGGTTTTCTAAGTTATGTTGTCAACTCGCGATCGAAATATGTAACTACAGAGCTTGATGAAGAAGTTATTGGAAAGAATACGGTTTGTTCAGTGATCAGCCTGATAAACAATAATTAGGAGGAAATTGATGTTCGAAAACATGGCAACTGAGGATTGAAAACGGAGTGAAAAAATAAAAATAAAAAGGCTTCTCAGAGTTTATTATACAACAACTGAAGAAAACGATATTGGCATTTAGGTCACGGCAGGACATGAGACTGGATAAAACATTTCTGAATATGAAGTTCAAGTTTTTCTTTATCGATTACCAGAAATTCAGCTGCATAAAGAAACTTTAAGCGAAATTCATTGGAACGGTTCGATCTTAATCTATATATGACTGTGAATGAAGCCTCTGCTGATGCCGCCTTTCAAGAATTGAGCTACTGATTATTCTGCGTTCTACTTTCGACAAATATTCAGGTACTCACTCATGAAGTCATTCATTCATCACTTGATAATTCGGAATTGTGAGGCAGTAGAATTTTCCAGATAACCAAGATAAGTGTTGAGATATTCCTATTGCACGTTTTCGCAGTTGATTCGACGGATAAAGCTTCAGTTCTGAATCTCTCTCCATGCCTGCTGTTACATTAGATTTTAGTACAATCACTTCGTCCCATCCTATTGTTTGGTTATACGTTACTTTATTCAATCCTATAGCTGGGTGTTTCCGAATCCCTCTCTTTGTTATGGTCAGGTAATCTAGATTTCGTCAGTTCTTTGTACTCCACTGAGACTTACTGACCCTGGTCTACAACATGGAATTATGTATTAAACCTCTCAATCATTATTTGATATTAGATAAACTAATTTATTCTATTTAATGGGCTTCACAGGTTCCTATAACCGACATTGGCTTTCCTCCTGGATAATTCTACTACTGTAAAGACAAATGGAGAAGGAGAATGAGAACTGTGGTGATCAAGTTTCAAAGTTGTGTGTGTGGTTATATTTGCTGAAGTGATTATGAACAATAAATTATGTTCAAAACGTCATCCATTAAATAGTACCATTTTATATATCCGATAAACTTATTATTATTAGCATGGAATTAAGTATAGCTACAACGGTCAATAATCAGTGGATTGTAAATCCCTTTTCAGCAGCTACAAACGAAGTTATTTAACCACACCGTCTACTCTGTTTGAGATTAGAAAAAACGATATTTTTTGAAAAAGGAATTCTCTCCTTCGTCTGATTCGATCATCAGTTTCGTATAGAAATAGCAAAATGTTATAATTATTGAATCCCAGTTAATTTTGTCTGCTGACATTTATCACATTTTTTCTCAAAGATATGTGTGATAAGGGTTGCTTTACATATCGATTAAGAGAAATTGTGATATGTTGAGATTTTTATATTAGACGATGGTTCTACATTCTGGAAGTAAATCTCAGATAAAAGGTGTAATATACTTTTTTATTTAGAAAATTGCTGCTTTTATAAACGAAGATTAGTCAATAAAAAATGGAGATTGGCGTTAAGTGGCAATAAATATTCAAATGCTGAATTTCTACTACTCGCTAAGGGATTTCAGACTCGTCTAATTTACTAGCTCGCTAGTTTGCTAGCCTATTCGAAGCGAGGGGAAAGAGGGAGAGTTGAGCGGGCGCCGGGCTAGCGATTTTACTTCAGAGAATCAACCAAACTGCTACAGAAGTATCAATGCAGAAGAATAATATCCAAAACGAATCTTTTTTTCACTGGAATCGGAGAGGCGAAATGACACGGGGCTGGTGAATCTTTCGGAAAGCTAGTCAGCCGATGTGTCTTCTTTCTATGAAAGCAAGAATAAGAATGGGAGCATGAAATGATCGCACAATATACGATACTGGAAAGGCCGCGCAGTTAGCCAACGAAATGCGAAGACATGGTATAGACAAGCATAGAATCTGTAGGAGCAGGTATGATGGATGGGGACTAGTCAAATTGTCAACTGGAGAGGCAGTAATCTACTCTGGTCAACCAGAAGACAACTGCAAGCACAGTGAGTCATTGAGTGGCTATCATGATGTCATCAACAGTTCTGAAATCTAATAAGTGCAGTTGTCTGTATTCATCGAATCAACTGAAGCGAATACTCAAGTACTGGTGAACTAGTAGAAGTTAGAATTCATGTGCTAGCTGGCCACTGGATCGAGTCCCAGTGGCTTAATCGTCTACGAGGTCGCTAGCCTTGTAAACAGAAGGTCCTGGATTCGAACCCTTGTGGGTGCGAAATTCTGAAGCGAATACATATATAATAGGAAAGATTCAACACCTGTCCAGTTGGACATCTGGAAAATTCTACTACCATCCCCTCTACGACGACGAATAGGAAAAAATAAAGAATAAAGCTATGAAACTCAATTTTCGAAGTTGTGTGATTATAGCTGATGAAATGATTATGAGCAGCAATAAATGGTGTTCGAAACTTTGTCATCCAGTAAATAATAATACTGCTTCTTCACTGTGAGATATATCTAATGAACAAATTAATATGGAATTACATACTACCACAGTGTCTAAGTTTTAAACACAAATTAACAGCACGTATAAACATGAACTAACGTAGCACCATACGCATTTTCGCTGTATAGTAGACAGTAGTATGTGCAGATATAAACCAAAGATAGTAGTTTTGTGCTACACGTAATCATACTGAAGATCTAATGACCAGAAATAACTAGTAGCATGAAACTCTTGCTGGGAACAAACCAACAGGCGAGAGTCGATTGCTCAACAAAAATGTAGGAGAAAGTGGAGATGGATTGGGCATACATTGACGAGGCCATCAAATGACATCGCGCACAATGCAGCCCATCACTCGAGGGGAACCTGATTTGGAAAAAACGAGTGTGTCGTCCCAGGGTGATATAGAGGAGATCGTGTGGGATGGCGAACATGAGAGACTGGGGTTAATCGCGGACCCATTTAAAGAGACATCAGAAAATATAACGGAATCTAGATGTGCTGTTGAAGTCCTACGTTCCACTCCGAACCCAAAGGAATAATAATAATACACGTAATCACTTAAAAAATAAGACAGATAAACCTCTTAAAACTTACCATAATTTCAGACGGTAACCATTCAGATGTCCCCCAGTAGAATGTCCATCCCAGGTGTATAAGATGTGTACAAGTTCTGACAACTTCTTCAACTGGAATCAATGAGTCTTTTTGACGTGTTACAATTACAATATCTACATATTCAAGTTGAAGTCTTTCTAATGAAGAACGAAGACCTAATTGAGAAAAAAACAATAAAAATAAAAATAATAGAATTGGCTTGTGAAGTTAGAGTTTTGAAACGTTGTACACACACTAAAATACAAAATTCAGCCAGAGTTCTGAAAAATATGGAGACTTCCATGTCTAACAATTTTATGATTAAGACTGACATACATTAACTTCTCGTTTCATGTAGAGGTTGCATACAGTCTGGGTTAAGCATGTATCTCATCTACTGATTTCTCTTGAGTCACTTTCCTCTCACCTAAATACAATAATTATAATTACAGAACACAATTTACCCAAATACGTATTTTCGATAAATTCTCATTAGGATTTACATTTACATAATGACGAAACATTAGCGGTCAAAGGCAATCGAATTCATGTGGTTAATAAAATATCAAGGATCAGAGTTTAGGGATATGAATTAATGGGTAATAATCGAGGTGATCATAATAATGATAATAGCAACAAGGTAGATTCAATCAAGTGTTTATATAATCTAGGCAACAGTGAGTGCATAAGTAGAATGTGCATACAATTAGGTGTAGTGGGGAAAATAGCGATTAGATAAGATAATAATAATAATAAATTGTGAAACCAAGGATAAAAAGTCCAACAACAGCATAGCACAGAATGATACTGATAATACAATTAGCATTACAGCTAAGATAAAATAAAAATATAAAAAAGATAACATTTACAGTTACCCCGTGTCACGAAAAAAGAGAACTATTTCCGGTTGACGACGAAGGCCAAGGGATGGAGGGACACTGAACAAACGTTTCCTGAACACAGAGATTGGGTTGAAAATCATTATGGCAACTGCCTCAGCTTTGCTTAGTAACCGAGGAGGTGTGGCACCTTGCATAGAGGTCTGGAAGGTGAATTTTTGTCAGTTGTGTGCCCTGTATCAACTAGATGTGTCAGTATGGAACTTCTGATTCCCTTCGCGACTGTTCTACCTAACTATGTGGGACGATGCTCTAGAAGGCCACGGTGAGTTTGCTGAGTCGTTCTACTATGTAGCTGTTTCCACATGAACAGTCGCATTTATAAATGTACATTGAAGTGGCCAGATTCGGCAGCTTATCCTTCACCGGTGCTGAAATTATACAACGAGTGATGAATTTTAAACACAATTTTGTGGCAAAGAATGTTTTAGCTATTATCTTTGGAAGTTTCGATGTCAGCAATTCAGTTGCTGCGTCTGATCTAAACGATAAAGTCACATCTATATGTTTTTCTCTGCACAATTTGTAGGCATTTCTTTCTATCTGTTCTCCTCGTCGAGACTTCAACAAATTTTTCGGCGCATCGGTTCTCGTATAAAAAGTTTTCTATGTCCTTATTTCGCCGTCAAGAATGTCGGTTGTGCAGATTTTTCTAGCACGATAAATCAAGATACTGATAATATTTCCTTTGTATGCAAGAGGAACAAAGGTTTTGAAATGGGTGTAATGCTCGTTCCAAGACTTCTTCCAGGAAATATTCCTCTGAATACTGCCATCTTGCTTTCTGGTTAGCAGTATATCACGAAATGATAAGGTGTTGTCTTTCTCCTTTTCATATGTGAATTCAATTTGCGGGTGCCCCACACTGAACGTTCGATGAAGGACCTCAGCATCGATTTTATTATTATGAAATATGAAAGTGTCCTTCGCATAAGTACAATAGAAAGAGAGTCCGTTGATTACGATTTTTGAATGGACAATATTCTCTATTTTTGGCATGAATCTATGGTCTAAGAGAGGACCTGGAGGGGAGTCCATTGTTTCACTCTCCACTTGACGGTAAAATTCGTTGTTAAACTGAAACTACACACTCAAGGTACAACGAATTAGCAATTCTTGTAGTGTTTGAGATAGTATACCTACGTCCATATCACTTTTTGCAATCTGTTCTCCTATTAATTCACTCCTCTCCTTCAAAATTGTAATATTTTCCACCTAAAATTAATCCAATTTCATTAGGGTGTAAATTCATGCAACATTTTTCTAAAAATGTTCACTACACTTTGAAATGTTAAGTTTTCAATGAATTTAGCGAACTATTTTCATTCTTCATCACTAAGACATCTAGTAAGTGCTTATATATAAATGTAATTTAGTAAATGGAAAATCCCCATATTGAAATCAAAACAAGATTTTGAGCGAACAATTGTTTTCGATAACTTCTTCTTCAGGCTCTACAGTTATAAATCCATGAATAATAGAGTACAGAAAAAAATGTGATGAAGTGTGAATGAACAATTGGGTGATATAGTGCTGTTTTATCGTCAACAGAATACAAGTGTCATTGGGGTGAGAAAAGTGCGATTTCTTATCTCAAGTATTTTGTCTGAGGCATTATCTAAAGCTTACCCGTAAACACGTCTATTTTTATCAACTTTTAGAGATTAGAGATATTTCCTTTGGACAGTTTCCTTACAACTGTTTCTCAGGATGTATGTGATATGTAGCTGAGAGATCTTAATGACGTGTATATTAAATTTTCTGTATTAGGTGAGGAATTATTTTCTTAGAAGTCAAATTCATTTAAACGTTTTGAATCAGGAATACTTGCTTTATAATCGTTCATTCGCTGTGCCGATTGGGACGTTATTCATTGAAATCACAAAATACACGGAAGCTGATAAGATTATGAACGTATCAGAATTTAGAAGACAAAAGAAAATTTGAGCAAAGAATATTCTTCTCGACAGTTTCCTCTTCTGGCTCTGCAGTTATATTTATACACAACATACACAGAGTATTCCAGAATAATCATCATTAGCAATATTGGCGTCGTTTACATACTATTGATTTGTTGAGATCACAACGGGATTACCACAGTTCAAGAAACATGCATTAGTTATAGTACTAAGTATAAAAATGTAATAGTAAATAGAATATCAAATATAATTCAGGATATTTCTACAACAAATTAAGGATCAGTAATGGTGTGGTTTGGAAAGCGTCTGAACCAACCAGTTTTTATATGCATAGATTAGACTACTTAATTAGCGGGAATTCCAACAGCCAGCCTCAGCAGTATGTAATAGATGAACTCTTGAGATGAAATTAGGCTTTTTTGGATGGCATACGTTAGATGATTTTGGAAGCAGCCTTGTTTACATTAATGTTGTGTTCTGTATCCACGACATGAGATAGAACAGAGTTATGAATGGACTTTGTTTGTCCCTTACTTCATCATCATTCTGGATGGTGTTCGGAAATCCGACGATGAAAACTCCTAATTGTGCGGCCTATGTAACTGGCACACTCCACAGAAACAGTCAAATTGGGGAGTACACATGGAAGTGGTGAAATTAGGTAGTTTATCTTTAACTCCCGAACACAGAATAGGGGTGGTTTTGAAGACACAGCATAATTCAGCAGCAGTGAATCCTCTATTTTTACCGCGTTCCTTATGCACTGTGTTAATGTCTCACTGATGTTATTATCGAGGAGTAACGCTGTTGGTACTTTCGTCTGCCTTGACTTTTGATTCATATTATTATAGATGAATTTTTATGGATAACCACTGTCACTCAGCAACTCTTCAATAATATTAAGCTCTTCATTTGAGCAATCATCAGAGCAGACAGCTTTATGGATAGAGTACTTTATCAGATTGTGTTTGTATTTCAAAGGTACGAAGCTGAAAAAATAAATATGTTGACCAGTTGATGTAGGTTTTCTTTGCACACTTCTTCTTATTGTACCTTCCTCTTTCCTAGTGAAAAGGACGTCGAGGAATGAAATACTCGAATTTCTTTCTTCCTCGATGATAGAATTTGTTGCAGGATGTGCATCTTCAGATTTGTCAAGTATATTCTCTACTTTATCCTCCTCATCGAAGCGTATCATTAATATACCGACAGTAGAATTCTAGTTCATCAGTCACATCTTAGATGTTTAAGTGAATAAACTATTATTTTTCCCTTGGATTTCAAGTGGAACATAGGACTTCAACAACAGCTCTACACATTGTTATATATTCTCCTGTCCTCTTCAGCTGGCCGAACCCATGACTGCCCATTATCTGTCACCTACTCCTCCTCACACGAAACCTCCATGTCACGCTCAGTCACACGCCCAGCCTGTCGCTTCCCATTGGGATTCCAGTAGAGTAATGATCTGTATTGCACGCTATATCATTCGGCAGCCTCCTCAGTGGCCTGTGGCTAATCCATCTCCACTTTTTCCTTAATATTTTTTGAACAACGGCTCTTGGTCGGTTCGTTCCTAGCCGGTATCTCATGTTGCTATTTCTTTCTGACCGGCTGGCCGGCCAGCCATTTGATCTTCAGTATGCAGTCAGCGAAGGCTGCAGTCTGCAGCCGACTGCTGGAAATGCTTTTCGTGAGGCGCAGTGCATGTTCCTGACCAATATGCAGAAGTACCAGATCAACATTAGTGTTTATATGTTTAGTGCAGAAGATTTCCAAATTCATTTCACAGTGATGAAGGCGTATCTTGCCCATCCAATTCAGGCTTTACCATCTCCATCCAGTCCGCTGGTCTGTAGTTGAAACGATGCTTCCTAACCAGATAAATGAAGGAAGAAACCTCTCTCAAAACTCTTCCGTCGATGGTGATTGGTATTGGTTATTGTTGTTGTTCGTTGGTTGGATGGTTATCTTCATCAACTCCATCTTCTCTGCGTTCATCTGACGTCCTGTCTTGGCCGCCTGCACACGTGTTTAGCCAGTCTGTTGGTTTTCTCCCGCTTGCTTGCAAGTCTTTGAGTTTGTGTGACATTCAATATAAATCATCCACACACGAAATCCGGATCTTCTAAAGTCTTCTCATAGGTGAGTTCAGTGTACTCCTGTCTTCTTGCTTCCCATGAACAGTGTGCAGCATAATCTAGTCCACTACAATTAAGAATATCGTCAGCGAAATAATAGGCAGCCAGCCTCGTCTTACTCAAGTCAATAAACCACAAATTACCAATTTAAGGTTTACTTTTGTTACTTGATTTGTGATACCCACAATTTTTTCATTCACTTGCAGTTGTTGCTGTAAGTGACAAATTTGGGACATTTTTAAATATCCCTTTTAACTATGCTGGAATTTCGACAATATCACCATCAGCCTGATAATTACTGACTCTGACTATAAAATGAGGCGTTATTCATGGTGTTGGTATAGCTTACATGAAACACAGATAAGTGCACCACAGAATGTAACTTTATACACTACAGCCTCGTCATTCACATGGTTTGGGGTTCGGTCTCCTGCTGACGCACACCCGATATCTATGGTCGGCCTGCAAAATTTGGGCTACCGATATCCTTGCTGAAAATTCCATACTTGTACTAAAATGACGGTGTGGCGTCAAGCTGTAATCAAAAATAAAGTATAAAAAAATATGACATACTGAGTACCATTCAGTGGAAATAGTCTTTTTGTTCAACTAATTTTATTTAAGAACAGCGAGTCAAAATTGAATTGCCTCAATTTATTTCATTCAGATGACATTACAAATAACCTTACCAGCACACAGACAGTATTAAATATACAAAATTATGCAAACTATTTGAATTTACCTTCGAAAAGATGCTTTCTCGACAGTCCTTGTTCTGTTTGAGCACTAAAATACACCAAAGAAGAAGAAGTTAACACTTCAGAAAAGAAAAAACAGACTTTTGTGACAAACACAATTTGAGTCACTTTCTAAACTCAGCCTAATATTTGTTTTCTTTGACAAGGATATTGTGATATCAAACCATGGTCAAAATTGAAAAACAAATTAAATCGATACAAATCAACTCTTGAAAAGTTATTCTGCTGATCACAAGTCACTGGCTAAAGGAGAGAGTTTCCTGGAGTTCTAGTGTGAAATCGTGACCAGTGAGGTCCATCCTGTAGGGAGTTTGGAGAAATTCTTGCCAGTGATGACATTGGCTGGTTGGTGGTCGCGTCAGAATTCATGGACTGGCCATTGAGGAGTTGATTTCCAGTAGCCTGAATAGTCTACGATTTTTTCTGATAACCGGAAGGTCTTGGGTTCCAACCCTTTTGGGGCATGCGTACTGCAGATGAGTCAGTTCCAAACTAGGACGAAACAGCTGACTGTGCAGTACTCTCTGACATTTTTAATGGTTCTCTAACTAATATCAATCCGTGGTTAGTCTTGTAAAACAAATTAAATCCCTACAAATCAACTCGTGAAGAAAGTAATCAGATTAGTTGTGGGACAATTAGTTAATTGAAAATTCGTGATGATAAACATCTAAGATACCGTTTCCCAGCGGGTTTATTTCCCAGTGTCAGCAGTTTGAAATAGGCTAATAAAACGTGACAAATTCGATTTCCTACCCCTCTTACTAAGGCGTTAGATCTGCGATAACTGAAACAGATCCAAAGACTTTGACCACTTACAATCACAGCTAGATGACAGAAAAAATTGCCATGCCATATCAAATAGTTTCCTGTTTAACCTAAGGCTCAGGTAGAAGAGAGTTTTGTTTTAAAGTCACGACTAAAAACAAGAGACTAAAATCTGTCTAGTCAGTTAGTCAGTCCGGTGTGTGAACAATTAAGTAACGTTAAGATTCAAGTGTTGGTTTGCAGGGATTTGATTTGATTGGTTACAGGATTCCATCATGATATATCATTGGTTAGAGAACCGTTGGAAAACCACCAGGGAGTACCGCACATCCAGCTGTTTCGTAAGCCAACTTTAGGATTGACTGTTCCGCAGTAAGCACCAACCGGTTACAAGGCTGGCAAGGTCGTAGACCACTAGGCCGCTGGGACTCGATCCAAATTCTGCGGATTCACGATATTATAGCGCGACTGGCGGTAGCCAATGTCATCACTAGTAAATATCTCTCCTCGCGCCCGACCTGTTGTACCCCACTAGTCACGACTTCTCATTAGAACCCAAGTAACCACCTGCCTACCTACCGGAATAGGGCCAGTTGCTAGTGAGCATCAGATTCATGTTATTAGCTTTTTATTACATTTTATCTTAAAGCATTTTGAAAACATTAGATCTAAATATTACCAGAGAATGCGGATAAACAATTACTTACTCTCCACTTTTCGACAGTCTGCAGGAAACAATGTAACTGGATCGTCTGAAAGAAAACAGAATCATACCAGTTTAAGTTATGTCTTATATATATATATATCATCAAACAGACATTGATTTATTTGAAGAATGCACAACAATATCTATCGTACTGCATAATGATGTAATGGTTTCTCCGTAAATGAGAATAGTCTACAGGCCACTTGGACTAAAATGAAACATTATGTTAGTATCAGCAATGGATACATTATGTCTGACTAAAGAAAATAAACGGATTTTTAATCTTATTAAGTTATCTAAGCATCTGCATACATGTAATGATAATTAATATAGTGAGTAGACTTGTGGGTCGTTGGTTCAGTGGTAGAACACTAGCCAACCGTGTAAGTGGCCCTGGGTTCGACACCCGGGCTCTCCAGCGCACTCCTTCACCTCACTAAGCCGGTAGTATGCCGGGTAAAGAGGGAAGGTTGGGTGTAAGGTCAGCTACATCACCTCGTAAAAATAAACATCA
This sequence comes from Trichobilharzia szidati, assembly GCA_944472155.2. Taxonomy (NCBI): domain Eukaryota; kingdom Metazoa; phylum Platyhelminthes; class Trematoda; order Strigeidida; family Schistosomatidae; genus Trichobilharzia; species Trichobilharzia szidati. Next base: position 103,161,224 of record OX235272.1, read on the forward strand.
CTCCTACTGAAACTCCGAAGTTGAAGCTTGAAGCCCTATGTTCCACACTGTGAATTCATTGTCGAGTATTGAATAATATTACTGTTCAGCACCAAGTACTTCTTTCAGTCGGTATCCATCGTTTTCATGTACCCTGACATGCTGTACTGTGCTATACCTGTGTAAACAGTAAGCTATTGGTTGGTCTATTAGTTATAATACAAGATAAGCGGACAATAATTATCCAGATGGATACCGTTTAAAAAATAATGAATATTCGACAGTCTCCCAATTGATTTCCATGCCTCCCAACTATTCACAGAGAAGACTGTTGAAATGATATTAGAATGTCTAATCCAACAGAGAGAAAAAGTGTTAATTTACATAATCATTGTACATAAATTCTTCCTAAGCAATTAGCGCTAATATTTGGTTTTCTAATTCACACACACACATTTAATAAGATCTAGGAGGGAATACGTTTTGATTTCTAAGGATCAGATACTGAAACGTAGACATTTCATAAGGCGTTCACCTTTATATGTCCGAAACCTTCCCATATGCACAGTGATTACCTGAAAGGGGTGTATACCAAACTTCAGTTAAAGTTTATTGGTAAAATGTTTAGTATTTTGCATAAACTGACCTACAATTCTCTGTTTTCGTGGTAACTGTCGGGAGGTAAGTGAATACAAATTAACTTAGTTGCTGCTGTTTATCGACTGACATCGAACTCTTGGTGTGTTTTTTAACATTATTGTTAAGATGGATAGTGATGGCGAGCCAGTTAGTCACAGAGCATTTAAGTAGTCATTATATAATTTGGTGCCTATAAATTTGAAAATGCCACAGTGTAGGCTCGAACAAAGTAAGAAGTTAGACAAAGAACAGTTTGCACATGATTTTGAGTCAATACACGAAAATTAACATTGCCAAATCTACTAGTTCTAATGCTACTAATAACAGTATTAATTAGTATGTTTGGTTCACTGAAATTATACATTAATTAAAGATATTTGTGGTCCGCCTAAAAGTTGGGCTACCGCAAACATCTTCCATCAATATACTGCAGATGATTCCTTTTATTCAAATTCTTTGAATCTCGTAAAATTTGACCTCCCATAATTGTTGATATTAGATGGTTACAGGCAATCGGCCACAAGAAGTCTTGCTCGACCTGGGTTTCGTGCTAGTTGGCACCCACCACTATTCAGTAAGACAGGAGTATCCGCAACCTTGAAGGAACTAGTGACTAACTAGTGTCGAATCAAAATATCCAATACAGTCCAACAGGAGATAAACTATGAACCTAAACAGCTCAATGGTAATGTCTCTGACTGCAGGTGGCACTGGATGAAGCAGGTTGGAATCTCACAAAAGAGACATGAGTTCTTTCAAAGTTGCAGATACGCCTACCTTGTTCACTGGTGAATGCCACAAGCACCAAACCTAGGTCCCGACAAGGCTTTCTGATGACTGCCTCCAGCCATCTAATATCAGTATTTCAAAGTGCATCATGATGTTGAGCCACCTAGTGTCACGGTGACCACATTGCACACTTGACTGACTGATTGAATTCAGTCTGCACCAAAACAGAGGACTAGACACACACGCACACATTACACTAGTTACTAACTAGTGTCCAGTCAAAAGTGTGACCTCCAATAATATTATCCACTCTGGTGATTATTCAAAATATTTAAAACCTACTGATTCGCAAGTTTCTACTTAACATGAGAAAAAGCATTATCCAGTTGGATGGCAGTCTATCCCAATACGTAAGATAACTGTTCCTAAGGAGTGCCCATGGTTGACAATGTAACCTCCTGAACTTTTTATAATTGGCAATCAACCAAATATTGTTCATGTCTCGAAGGAGACAAACAAGAGATATCATATCACAATTCAGGTCAGATGGAGCTGTGTCACACGATCGCTTGTCAATTCATGTTCTATTTGAACATCCTGGCTAAAGAGAAGATATCATGCAATAAACTTGGCTGAAAATTCTCTACATTATATGAACACTGTTCAGAATAAAGCTGCTATTATTATTATTATTATTATTAAACAGAAATTCCATAAAAGAAGAAATTCTATTCTACACATAATGATTTGCATGCTTGTTTCACACACACACACACACACACTAATAAACTTGCCTCCAATTCTTCGTACTCAGAATACGTCCCAATGTTCTCTCTGCTCTAAAACAAAATAAAACAATTTCAAGCGATTTCAAGCGAACAAGGAAACTGCTTGAATAATAATTCGGGTTATAAGAAGATGAGAGTTAAAAAAAGAAAAGAAAAAAGGCATGGGAGGAAAGGGATTTACACACTGGCATTTTGTTATCAACTTCTGGAGGATGGCTTTAAATAACAGTTCGTCTAATAAATTACTGTTATTGTTGTTTGGACTGAAGTGATTATATGAATATTATATAGGTAGTTAATACATTTACTCCCCTTTATGAATTTGAATAAAGCAAGAACAACAGTGGTTTGTGCAGAATAAGATAGTGCCTTCATTGTTTATTTCGTTGGCTTCTTATTGGCTGCTTACAGCCTGGAAATTTTACATGATGTTAGTTGACATTATGCTCCAAACGTAGTGAACAGTGCTCAGAAGATTACGCCCATGTAGTTTTTGCACAGGGAGTCCAACTTTTAACAATGTAAACGCATGCATACAATGGTAAAGGAGTTACGTAATAAAGACAAGTGGTGCATAGAAATGTGAGTAAATAAAGATTTGAGTAACAGTTTACTGAGTTCAACTCAAATCATAGAAACAAGAGAGAAGCAAAATTGCAAAATAACAAAGTGTGTGGGG
>OX235272.1:103164132-103520457 GCA_944472155.2 Trichobilharzia szidati
TACTACTAATGATGAAGCAATTATTTTCAAAATGTCACAAAATGAAACAGTTGGAAATGGAAAACTTCTCCTAAAATCGAAGGAGTGATACCTTGCGTGACGATTACCTATTCACAACATTCTATGAAATATCAAACACAATACTACGCTGTACTGTAGCTCAAATGCCGAAACATGTAAAGAAGCTACCTCGAGACAGGCAAGGTAGTTAAAAATAAACTTCTTTTAAAGGCATTGATTTTAAACCTTACATTGTGCAACAGAATCTTCGGATATCCCATTCCTGTGTCTGATGAGTGGATATGTGTATCAGACAAAGAAAACGGATTAAGTACCGGAGGCTTCAGGCTGTTCCCCTTTATCGTTCATATCTGTATTTTGTTCCTATCTCATTTTAAATCCATTTGAGCAATTAAAAACACACAGTTTTTAAAATCTGCAATATACTACTAAAATTCTCACGTTTTACTTGTGTTCACTAAACTTCACTAAACCTGTCACAAAGTAGATTCGTAAAAATCAGACTAGTGAGATTGATATTATTATTATTATTATTATTATTATTATTATTATAAGATAATGTCGTTAATGTATTGAGGTGAAAATGCGGAATATTTGTAACAAAAGTAATATACGTTATTCCGACATGCTATTAAGGTTGATTATTTATTACATGCGAAATTCATTTTATCTTTTATCATATACGACAGCAAATGTGTAACACTGAGAAAAAATCCTGTGAGAATAACGGCTCCTCAAAAAATTCTAAGTGACATTAGGAGATTGGCTCATTTTGCAGTAGGCATTGTGCAGATGCCTGTAAAAGTAATGATGGTAGCTGAATATCATAGCTGCTTGTGATAGCCTCAGACTACATCAAATCGATTAGTTATTCTGTCATACAGGTATATGGCACAAAAAATCTCAATATCACGTCATTACTGAACAGTGTTGCATTTGATGACTAATCCACACATACAATAGTTTGCATCACTTTTATAAACTGTGATATTAATAAGATTAAACCAGTATATTCAACCTCTATATCTCAACTTCATCGACTTTGAAAATGCCTTCGACAGCATCGATTGAGAGGTGATTTAGAAACTACTTCGCTACTATGGGGTGCCGTCAACAACTATATACCTCATTCAACAGTTGTACGACAACGCTGCATGCCAAGTAACCCACAACGAGAAACTCACGGAATCCTTCGAAGTGAAGACGGAAGTAAGGTAAGTTGGCTACCTACTATCTCCAATGATTTTTCTGATCGAGGGTGGTAGACTAGATAATACGACAGACAGAGGGCCAGGCAACGAGGAGACAGGCTTAAAACGAACCCACACAAAAATCTTGGAGGATCTCAACTCCGCTGATCATATGTGTTTGATTTCTCACAAACTAGAAGATATGCAAGTGAAAAGCAACAAGTTGGCAGAAGAAGCATCAAAGATAGGACTTCACTTCAGGTGAGCATAGAGAAAACAGGGGTAGGTGATGAAGATTCCTGGCCAACAGTAACAGCAAAAGACAAAATTCAGCCGGTATAAATGGCGGAATTCTGAAAGAATCAACCTCCTCTAACTACCTACCGACATACTTGGGAAGCATCGTTTCAACTACAGGTGGACGGAACTGGTGAGGATATCAAAGCAGCGAGCATCGGGAAAGCAAGGCAAGATTTCATTACTCTCAAGTCTCTGTGGAGATCAACTGCTCTACTCAGCATGAAAAATGAGATCCGGATTTTCAAATCCAATATGAAGTCAGTGCTACCATAGGAATCCGAGACTTGGCGCCACGCCGCGTCACGAAGGACCATTCAAACAAACTACAGACTTTCATCAACAGCTATGGTTGGCTAGGAAAGATCAGCAACAGCGACCTCTGGGTGCAAACCAACTAGGAACAAATTGGGTAACAAATATGCTTAAAGAAATGGAGGTGGATTGGCCATAATCTAAGAAAACCATCAAGTGAAATCACACGCCAGGCCATCGCTAGAGTGGGACCCGCTGAATGGGAAGCGGCGAGTTGGTCGTCAGAGCTAGGATGACATGGAGGAGGTGATGCAAAAAGGAGATGAAAGCATGTGTGCAGACGTGGAGCCAGGCGTAAACGTTGGTGGAGAACCGGATGCAATGGAGACGTGTGGCTGAAGCCCTATATTCCTCTAGGAGTTAAAGGAAACAATAATAGTAAATAATAAGCTCATTCACCTTCCTTAGAGAGTAACCTAAGTTACTTATGGTACAGACTTGATTCAACTTGACGAGATTATTACCTGTTGTTACTTCACAAAATCCTAATTGAATTTCAAACTGAACAACAGGTTAGAAATTCCTTGTGATTAGTAGCTGTGTATTTTATCCATTTGACTGATTTCTCAAATAGTTCTGATGTTAATGCCTACACAGGAATTTCATTCGTCTACTACTTTCTCAATCGGATGTGTTTTCATTCGCCAGAATATCTCGTATTAAGTTCCTCAATTCTACTCTCATATTCCCTCTCATTGTAAACCATCCAAATTCTAGGCTGTTTAATGTAGTTTCAAACAATCTGTACTTCTCTTATCTGTAATTTCCACAAATTCTAAACATTACCGTTCATGTTAACACACTACTTTTATAATTTCACACACCGATCAAATCCAACAATCTACACTTGATTTTGTTATCTTTACCAGTTGACCAACTTGACAACGAAAATGACCCCAGACAGACGAACGATGATCAAGTTAGTAAACTTTATTTTTATATCATAACAGACGTACTATTACCTTTGTTATTTGGTTTAGTGATCTTCATTACTATTTTGACTTTCAATATGTCCCTTAAACTTGACCTAAGTCTATTTTCTCACCCCTTAACTCTTTGTTATATATATATATATGCTGAGGTTTTGTAAATTCCGGTTTAATAAATCTTTGATGAAGCTGTTAGCATTAAATAGCGAAACGTTGAAGTGGGTTCGACTAATTTACCTATATACTCAGTCATATAAAAGAAAAGCCGTTCAGAGAAGAGTTACTCCACTTTCAGACGGTATCATTCTCAAGCTGTACAATCGCATACATCCATTTATAATAAATTGTCTTAGCAAGAAAAGAAATATTTCCAGAGGTGTGTCATTAGAATTGTGAATTCGTTTTGACAACAAATTTCGTTGATGGATTAGAAGCTAAAATAAGATTAAATATCAAGTTCAGTCACGTCATGTAATTGAAGGAGTTGAGTGGAATTCAACTAAAATTAAAATCGAACAACAGTCAAGTTAGCAACGGTGGTAATGACGGGTAGAGATTTAATCAGGAATGGGGGAACAAAATAATATGATTAGGAAACAAAAAACAAAAATTACGTAACTGGTGTTAAGGTAGGTCAGGTCCATTGTAGATTTAATGACTGAACCAACTTCTTTTGTATACAGAGTTCAGGTTTTAATATGTGAATCGCCATCGCTTATTTGGTTTGAAGAAGTTTGCTTTGAACTCTTTTGGTGATATTCTCACGTATTGTGTAGATAACTTTGAAATTGTTTTGTGAGTTAGCTTGGTGTTCTTATTCAATCAGGTGTCATCCGGAAAAATAAACTGACCTATTACTTACTTATACGGTAACAGGCATTTACGTCTACGATACTCTTACATCTGTACAGCCCTACTACTCTAGTATGTACTGATATTCAATAAAGAAGTTTATTTGAGTACACTTACGAGAATTCTGTCATCAAAACATAGAAAACGTGTATATTAAAAACGTTTACTTTTATGTGTTGCATCTACGCATCTGCGATTTACGTCACATCTCCTCACTTCAGTCGAAATGTAGCAAAGAAAATATTTACACTTATTTAGCTGTCGGTCTGTGTTATCAAAACGATGTTGGAACATTAGTGTTATAGATATTCACTGCAACTGGGATGATTTATTGTCATCATAACTGTTATCTTATAAATTAAGTGAATTAGCTTTGTGCACATCATTGGGACTGCTAACCGATGTCAGCTCATGATGAAATCTCGTAACCAATCAAATCCCTGCAAACCAATACTTCAGTATCAATGAGATGCTCGTTGGTGACTGGCCTTATTCAGAAAGGTATTTACCTGGGTTCTAGTGCTAAGTCGTGAGAAGTAGAGTACAATAGATTGGGTATGTAGACAAATACTCCACAACGATGATATTGGCTACTGATAGTCGCGCTATATCGTGCGTGAATTCATGGGCCGACCATTGGATTGGGTCCCAGTGGATTAATGGTCTACGACCTTCTTCGCCTTGTAACCAGAAGGTCCTAGGTTTAAACCCTGATGTAATGGTGGGTGCGTACTGCTTAGAAGTGCCAAACTAGTCTGCCGAAACTTCTGGCTACTCATTACTCCCTAATGGTTTTCCAATGGTTCTCTAACCAATGTATATTCATGATGAAATCCTGTAACCAGTTATGTTATCAAATGAAAAAGTTGGAAGAAGATAACAACTAAGTTACCGTTTCCCTTAGGCGGATCTAACTTTAGAGTACACACTCCCACCAGTGCCATTTTATATTTAGACAAAACCTCATAATAAATTTGAATTAACAGTTCAGCTAGTGTTTGTTTTCTGACATCAGACTTGTAAAACAAATTGATTCGTCACTTACCTCATCTGGTATTTGATTCCCAAAAGTGACATCTGTACCTAAAACGACAAGAAGAAAGAGATAAATCATAATACGTAATTAAACATGGATCACTGTAAATATTAATCATATCAGCCTTATTCTGGGAAATGTATTTAAACATAGTGCGAAATTCTGAAGTTAATTTCTTGTGGAATACTTACGCTCTGTACTACAACTCTACTGGAACTCGTGAAGTCACCAAGTGAGAGGTTACGGAGAGTTGTCATCTGAAGTGATGAAAACCACTGTTTTCCGTCAGGTATGCCCACCTGTGTACCCGTTTCTGTTTAATTTCATCATAGATGTACTGATGAACTTAATTCTAACTGACTTCATTGACTCAGCGATCGACTTGTTACCAGAGAACAATCCAGCTGACTTAGAATATGGAGAAGATTTTGTCTTTCTTCCAGGATGAAGACGCTGAAAAAATGCAGAGTCCTCTGAACACCTTGAGTAGTGAGCAATCTTCGAATAATTGGCATGCGATTCGATCCTGCTGTCAAATGTAAGATAATTGATGCTACAGGACTGGATTGGACTACATCGACTCACTACAAGCATAAAGATAGGGAGGTGGTGAACTGGTTGGTGTAGCGTGCTGACCACTTCACTTATGTGGGAAGTTGCATCAGCCAGCCCCATCAGCTGGTTGGTCACCGACAAAAACTCAACACGTCAATTTACACCATCTCTAGCTTAGTAGACGTGATATCCGGCTGGTTATCGAGCAAGAGACGTGTGCATTACTCAGAAACAATTCGCTCCCATCCCCTACTTAATGGCTGTGACTGAGACATGGTCATTGAAAGTGGAAGATATGAACAAGCTGGCTAGCTAGCTGTCTTTCATTACAGGTGCCTGAGTTCTATCTCCCATATGTGCTAGGTGGTGGTTGTGGTCTAATAGGTTAAGCGGTATTGAGGTGAAACATGGGTCGAGTGAAAGGTAGGTGAGAGGAAAGCAGTCGACTAGGTGGTTGTGAAGTTACTTGGATAGAGAGAGACGTTTAGGACACCGAGCCATCGAAAGCCTTCCTTGATCGACGGACAATATTAGCTGACTGAAATAGGATGGATGAGGTTGGAAAAGAGTTGGCACATTGTGGTCAAACCAATTCATGACTTCATCAGTCACTCAAATCTATAAAAGTTAGTTTCAGCCAACCACGTAGGGAGGTGCAGGCTACTGTCTGACTGGAGTCGTCGAGATCGTAAACACAAATGATGGCTGAAGACAATTGGTGGTATGGCTGAAAACCGATGTCAATGGCTACCACAGATGCGTTCACTCTTTGTGATTGATAATATCCAATAAAGTTTCACTGTTCTTCCGTATTACTACTCTTTTTACCTCACTCACACGTTTGCTTATTATCTCTCTTCTGGTGAACTTGTCTTTACTCTCTTCTCTTGCTTTGTGTGCTGCAGGGAGGGGTGTGGCGACAGAAGCTGGTGCACATCTGTGCAAGATTCTATGTTGAAACCAATTAGTCACTGACTCAGTTAAAATATTTGTTCTCCGTATAGAATCTTGAATATAAAAATAATATAATAATATTCGTCGATAGTACATCGTATCATTCATTCTATCTGAAACAAGACTCAATCCCCTCCGACACCTCTCCTTCATTTTCTTCTTGAAGTGCATATTGGTAGGCTGGAAGTCAATTTAGTGTTTACGTGAGTTCATGTAGCAATCCAGCGAAATAACTAAGGTGTGGCGAGTGAGGTTAAAACAACAAGGAACGCAGGAAGGTAGACGCATCACGCTGGATAGAAATTCAAACAATTCAGTAATATAAGCAATCCATCAGAAAGAACGTTAAATGTCATATAAGCAAATCCCAAGTTTAATTAACCACGTTATCATATATTAAGGTGACATCAAGGGGCAGAATAATGAAACACCAATAAATGCATGTTGAATTAACGCTTCTAATAAAACCCTCTTAAGAATTCAAGGATAAAAGTCAACCGAAAATAGAGTGATGTACTTATCTCGAATGAAATTTTCATTCAAAGAACCATCGGCTGCTAATCTTTAGGAACAAAACAAAACCAAGGAGCAATAAAATCGTAAAACTGTCAAGAAGATGACTATAGGCAGTGGTGTTCTGAGATCTGTTGATATTTTGATTAGGCTTTTTAATCTACCTCCAAATTTCCATTCCTCTCATAACAGCAGTCTTCCTACCAAGCTTCTCTTGCATATGCATGTTTAAGTAACCCCTATTAATTCAATATTCACACAGTAACCAAACACTTAATCTGCATGGAACTCGTTAAATAAATCCAGAACAAAAGGCACAGTTTGATTAGATTGCACTCTCTGTAGGGTTTAATTGGTTGTCTAAAGTCATGTGCCGGAGTGGCTATCATCGTGTAACTTCGCTGAATCAACAGTCCTGTTTACCTGTATAATTCAGTTGATAAGTGGACTAATTTAGCATTACACTTTGGTGTTTCCTGCTATTCTGCCGAAAATATTAAGGGTAAATTTGATATAAAGGAGGCCTACAAATGTAAGCAGAGTACAAACGTGTACTGGCTTGTAGGTGAGTTTATTCATGTTTGATGAAAACAGATGAAAACCAGTTGCATTTAAGGTTATCCTAGAGATAAGTTATCCCGAAACTCTATCAAATTCGACTATTAAGTGCTCGTTATACAGTCTGATTATTTATACATTTAGAAATTACATACTCAAATGTTTGCATGAAATTCACTTAAATGTAAAAGTTTACTCTTACTTCTCTAAAGAAAGAATTTTTTCGGATACGTGTTCATTTTTGTTATAACTGAACTGAACTGAACTGAATAAACCTGTCGCCACTTTTTTATGTCTGCACCTGATAATTATTATAACGGTAATGAACTCGACTGGTACGCTGATACGTCTATTTGTCCGTTGTACCTTTCGATTCATTGAGCCATGCAAATATCAAAAGACAAAGCCTGCCCTACGACTCTGAGATATCGGTATTATATTATTATTATTATTTCCTTTAGTTCCTAGAGGAACATAGGGCTTCAGCCATGCGTCTCCATTGCGTTCGGTTCTCTGCTAGAGTTTTCACCTGGCTCCAGGTCTGCCCACATGCTTTCATCTCCTCTTCACATGATCTCCTCCAGGTCACCCTTGCACTGACGACCAACTCGTCGCTTCCCTTTCGGGTTCCACTCGAGGGCTTGTCTAGTGATGTCACTTGCTGGTTTCCTCAGAGTGTGGCCAATCCATCTCCATTTCTTCCTGCCTATTTGTTTCACAATCGGTTCCTGGTTGGTTCGCTCCCAGAGATCTTTGTTGCTGATCCTTTCCGGCCATCTGATCTTGAGTATTGAGCGAAGACATCTGTTAATGAAGGTCTGTAGCTTGTTTGAGGTGCTTTTTGTGACACGCCAAGTCTCTGATCCGTATAGTAGTACTGACTTCACATTGGAGTTGAAAATCCCGATTTTATTTTTGACGCTGAATGATGTTGACCTCCACACAGACTTGAGAGTAATGAAAGCTTGCCTTGCTTTCCCGATCCTTGCTTTGATATCCTCGTCAGTTCCGCCTGTAGTTGAAACAATGCTTCCCAAGTAGGTAAAGGAGGTAGTTTCTTTCAGGTTCTTTCCATTTATGCTGATTGCTGTCTGTTGTTGTTGTTTTTGGTGTTGGCCAGGGATCTTCATCACCTCCGTTTTCTCTATGTTCACCTGGAGTCCTATCTTTGATGCTTCTTCTGCCAACTTGTTACTTTTCACTTGCATATCTTCCAGTTTGTGGGAAATCAGGCATATATCATCGGCGAAGTCCAGATCCTCCAAGTTCTTTGTGTGAGTCCATTTTATGCCTGTTTCCTCATTGCCCGCTGTTTGTCGCATTATCCAATCTACTGCAATCAGGAAAATCATTGGCGATAGTAGGCAACCCTGTCTTACTCCTGTCTTCACTTCGAAGGATTCCGTGAGCTTCCCGTTGTGGATTACTTGGCATGCAGCGTTGTCATACAACTGTTGGATGAGATGTATAATTGTCGGTGGCACCCCGTAGTAGCGAAGTAGTTGCCAAATCACCTCTCGATCGACGCTGTCAAAGGCCTTTTCAAAGTCGATGAAGTTGAGATAGAGAGGTGACTGCCATTCCAAACTTTGTTCAATGATGATCCGTAATGTGGCGATTTGATCAATACATGACTTGTTTCTCCTGAATCCAGCTTGTTCTGGTCGAAGTTTTTCATCCAGGGCTTGTTTGATCCTTTCCAGGATGATGCGGCTTAGTATTTTGCTTGGGATGGACAGGAGCATAATTCCGTGCCAGTTCTTGCATTGACTTAAGTCTCCTTTCTTTGGTAATTTGAATAGGTATCCTTTCTTCCAATCCTCGGGTACTTTGCCTTCTTTCCACACCTTCTCCAGTAGTGGCGTCATCAAGTCTGCTGTTGTCTCTGGGTCGACTTTCAATGCTTCTGCTGGGATTCCATCTGGTCCTGCTGCTTTTGCAGCCTTCAGCATCTTGATTGCCTTCAGGACTTCTGTTTTCGTCGGGGGGTTGATGTTCACTGGTAGTTCTGCTTCCGTGGTTGGTATTGTTGGGCGCGTTGTAGGTGGCGGTCGGTTTAGTAGTCTTTTGAAGTGTTCAGCCCACTGTTTCCTTTGCTCCACTTCTTTGGTGATTGACTTTCCATTTTCATCCTTCACTGGCTTAATTTGTGACGAGTTTTCGCCTGAGAGGTACCTAGTTGTTTGGTAGAGTGTTGCGAGGTCTCCTTTGCCTGCTGCTTGTTCTGCTTCATTGGCCATGGCTTCATAATACTTTCTTTTGTCTTCTCTGGCACTCTTCTTTACTCCTTTGTTCAGTGTATTGTAGCTTGCATTCAACTCCTGTTTCTGTTGCTCGTCGGTGCACTGGAGAATCTTTTGTTTCACCATCCTTCTCTCTTCTATTAGCCTCCAAGTGTCCGTAGTGAGCCACGGTTTGTCCTGTCTCTTCTTTCTGCCCAGAACTTCCATGCAGGTTTCGCTCCATACTGTTTTCAGGTTGTCCCAGTGTTTTTCGACGCTGACCTCTTCGCTAATGTTGATTTGTGTCTCAGCTTTGTCCTTTATACTTGCAGTGAAGATATCCTTTGTATCCTGGTCCTTTAGTTTTTGAGTGTTGAACTTGGCTTGTGGTCTATTTGCAGCTCCTGATTCTCTGAAAGCTTTTAATTTGAGTTGGATTGTTCCTTGTACGAGGTAGTGGTCTGAGCCAACGTCTGCTCCTCTTCTTGCTTTTGTGTCCAGTAGGCTGCGCCGCCACTTCCTCGAGATTGTGATGAAGTCAATTTGGTTTTTGGTTCGCCCATCTGGTGACACCCATGTAGCCTTGTGAATATCCTTGTGTTTGTATACGCTGCCACCAATCACTAGTTCATTGAAGGCGCAGAAGTCGGCGAAGAGTTCTCCATTTTGATTCATCTCTCCCAGAGCTTCTTTACCCATGATGAGTTCCCTTCCTGTGTTGTCTGGTCCAAGTTTGGCGTTCATGTCTCCCATTAGTATTTTAATGTCACCGGCTGGAGTATTGTCTATTGCTGCCTGTAGTTGTCTGTAGAATTCTTCTTTCTTTTCGAGGTCTGCGTTGTTTGTGGGTGCATAGTATTGTATAATTGACACTTTTCTTCCTTTGGAGTTGAATCTGGCGCTCATTATTCTGGGAGAGATCGCCTCCCACTGTATTTTATTTTTATATTATTTTTATTAGTAGTTTTTATGTTTAGGCTAGGCTTTAGCTTCATGTTTACTATGTTGGGGCATTTAGGGACCATACGGTCATAGTTTGTTTAGGGATGCTCTGGCATATGAAAACCATATATCAATCGATAGCTCTCGACGAGATCTATCCTTTGACATTGGTTTCGACCCTTGTAGCCTCTCCTCAGCCTTCCTCAGGATCTTTGATATCTGGGCTTGCGCCCTCTGGGGTTATGCTGCCAAAATTTTTCCAGGGAGGCTAGGACTTAGGGAAGCTATATATCAATGGATAGCTCTCGACAAAATATACCCATTGGTACCGGTATCACACCTTACAGCTTCTCCTCAGCCGAATAGGGAATATTTTCAAAGGCTACAGGGGAAACCTGTTTCTAGACCTAGAGTTCATGCCGCTGGCTGTTCTCTTGACATTTTTAGCTCCGCGACCTCAGGTTGTATGCCGTTGTGTATGTAGCTAGGGGGCATTACCAACCATAGGGCAGCAGGGGGACAGAGACTGCTAGGCAGGAAAATCCTCGTATTTTTCTTAGGAATAGCTTATATATACCATTGGATTCCTCTTGACGAGACAAATCGATTGGTACCTGTCTCGTCCCTGTATGACTTACGGTTGCGGAGCTATGGCTTCTTTAAGTTCAGCAGTTATCCTCCTTTTTTAGCGTTTCTTAGGGTGAACATGCTCTTTCATTTCATCCACGATGTTATCGGCAGTTGGGAGCTGATAAGGAAACCGAGGCTGACCGGCAGCTTAACCGGACTTCTACTGATATGACTGTGGCGACGGTATCAGTAGGAGATAACTTGTATCGTCACACCGTTCCTAGCGTAGCTCCGTTGATAGTAGCAACGGGCATCAACCAAATTTGTCAAACCTCACAACCTACTGATACATTGGCGACGGTATCAGTGGGGGATGGACTTAGTCGTCACCAATCCAACCCGATGAACCAAACGAATTCAAAAAATATCATGCCTGATCGGCCGTGGCCCGGATTAACAACGACCGCGCTCTCTGCTGCCGTGTTACAGGGCAGAAGTGATAAGTACACTACTGAGACACACCAGGCCGTGTGTGACCGGCCTCAAGCAGATGTCCCCTGGGCTCTGCGGTCACGCAACACTAACCTTTCTTCTATTTCAGGTACCCAAAGACTAAACTCAGGCGTGAGGCCAGCAACCCCACCCTGTAAACAAACCTGCTACAGAAACTTCAGCGTGAACAATCTCCTTGCGTCAAAAGAAAAAGTCTGTGTGGGGACATGGAATGTCCGCACCATGTACGAGACTAGCAAAGCTGCCCAGATCGCAAGCGAAATGAGAAGATACGGACTACAAGTATTGGGGATCTGCGAAAGCAGATGGAACGGAAACGGACTCACCAAATTGTCAACAGGTGAGTCAGTGATTTACTCCGGTCACCCAGAAGACAACCACACACACACCGAGATATCGGTATTATATATCTATTCGGAAAGACAACATCATATTTATATATTTAGTTTATCACAAATACATTTGGCTCACAACCGTGAGAATGTACTGTTCTTACTGGCTGGAAATTTCTATTCTGATTGGTTGGTGATCCGACAAAGACCAAGGTGAGATATTATTTTTATTATTATTATTGTTCCCTTCGGTTCCTAGTAAAACATAGGGTTTCAACTAAACGTGTCCACTTGCTTCTGTCTTCTGCTGTACCTTTCACCTGCATCCATGTTAGTCCATACTGTTTTAACTCCTCTTCACACGATCTCCTCCATTTCACCCTTGGACGTCCCACTCGCCGCTTCCCTTTCAGCTTCCACTCGAGCTATGGCCTGACGCGCGATGTCACCCAGCGGCCTCCTCAGCGAGCGTCCAATCCATCTCCACTTTCTCCTGCATATTTGTTAAGTGATTGGTTCTTGTTTTGTTTGTTCCCATAGTTTGTGGTTGGTGATTCTTTCTGGCCATCTGATCTTCACTATAGAGTGAAGACAGATGTTGATAAAGGTCTGCAACAGGCTGTTGGAAATATTCTTTATGACACATTGGCCAAGTTTCTGATCCGTATAGAAGAACTGACTGACTTGACGTTTGTATTGAAAATCCGAATTTTGTTGTTGATGCTGAGTGACGAAGATTTCCAGATTGGTTTCAGGTTGATGAATGTGTTTCTCGCCTTTCCGATTCTCGATTTGACATTCTCGTCCGTTCCCCCTGTAATTGAGACAATGATCCCTAAATAAGTGAATGAAGTAACCTCTTTCAAATCCCTCCCGTTGATGGTGATTGGCGTTGGATGTTGCTGCTGTTGTTGTTGGTGGTGGTGGTTGGTTATTTTCATAACCTCCGTCTTGTCTATGTTCACCTGGAGTCCTGTCTTTGCTGCTTCTTCGACCAGTTTGTCGGTTTCCGCTTGTAAGTCTTCGATTTTGTGTGACATCAAACATAAATCATCCACGCGCGAAATCCAGGTCTTCTAGGTTCTTCACGTCGGTTCAGGATATCCCTGTCTTCTCGTTTCCCACTGTCTGACGCATAATCCAGTCCACCAAAATTAGGAATATCATTGGTGATAATAAGCGCCCTTGTCTGACTCCTGTTTTTACTCGAAACGCCTCGCTGAGTTTTCCGTTGTGAACCACTTAAGGTGAGATAAAGGACGGCAAATTAATCACACACTAAATTACAGTATGCGTGAGAAATAATAGATCCACATAGTGACTCCATCGCAAGCTAAATCACACGATTCGTGAGAAAGGATGATATACTATTGTATGGTGGGTCCTATCAATTTTATACGATCTTATGTCGCTAGTCGTATTCATTCCCAAACTAGGATGAAACAGCTGTTCAGTAATTCATGAATAATTCCCACCCAGACAATTATGAAGACAAGACACGTAGTTCAACGAAGAGTCTCTTTTTGGGTGAATTCATTGACTTAGCTGTACGATTGCAGTTATATCTACTCATTTTTTCACGTATCTGTATATTAGGTTTGTCTGATAAGAATAAAAATAAGTTATTGATGTCAAGACATTTCAAAAATGTGATTTGAGTAATGTATGTGCATATATCAATTCACCTGTTGCTGTGGTGTCAGGTACACTGGTCGTTCAAAAGGATTCGAGAACACTACTCCGCATGGCAACGAAAAGGTAGTAGTGACTCTATTAGCAGAGCAATTATCGAACATCACTACACACTGGTCATTCCATCTCAACAAACGCCTCCTCCTTCAAAGTAATGTACAAAGTCAAGAATAACCTACCAAAGACAATATGCTTTCGTCTCATTCGCGTTTTGTTGAAGCCATAGCCATTCATTTGAAGAAGTCAGAGTTATATACACAAAAGAAAATCATCAGACCACTTCTACTACCATGGTAACAACCATGTTGATTGCAACTCACTTGATGTTTGTACGCTTGTTTTTTTTCTTTTCTAACTCATTGTAACATTTGTAATTTTTCGAACTCTTAGATAATTCATGAAAAATTCCTATTCGAACATTATTAGACAGAAGACAAGTAGTTCAGCAAAGTCTCTTTTCCCCGGCGAATTCATTTTCATAGCTGTACAATCGCAAATATATATGGTTGTTTTGAATGTATGTGTACATTAAATTTGTCAAACGAAAATACAATTAGAGAGTTCAGATGAATTGGATGTCAATATAAGAGGGTAGTAACAAAAGTGACGAGTTGTCACAAACGACTGTTAAAGAAGAGTTACGTAATGAAACGAAATTACAAGCTTCTACAGCTGGGTACCAATCAGTCGGAAAAGAAACTTAATTGGATCTCTTGCAACACTCTTCCCACGCATCTGCAGCTCTGATACCGTGGAAGAAGAACTAAGCTTCCTGAAAGAAACCGTCATTCAAAACGGTTACCCATCAAGATTCGTAAGCAAAAACATCAAACTAAAAATCCAAAAGCAAGAAACAGCATTTGTGCCAAAAATGATACTTTATGTGATCCTCGACTTCAAAGGAGACCTACTCAGTGACGTCCTTAGAAGGAGAATCTCCACCTCTTTAAGAAGAACTTTCTTCGCGGCCACATTGAGAGTAGTGTTCTCTAGTTGCCCGCTGATCTGCAGAAGCCCAGAAGACAAGATCCCACACCTGACCACTTCTATGTGTATATATCAGTTCACCTGTTGCTGTAAAGCCAGGTACATCGGTCGTTCAACGCGTATCCTGTCAAAGAACACTATCCAGCGTAGCTGCAGAAAGGAAGTAATGGCTGCATAAGGAATGCAATAATACAACATCTCGTCAATACTGGTCATTCCATCTCAACAAACGCCTCCTGTTTCAAAGTAATCTACAAAGTGAAGAACAACCTTCCAAAGACAGTACGATTCCGTCTCCTTTGCATCTCAGAGGCCCTAGCCATTAAGATAGAGGAACCAGAACTGTGCATACAAAAGAAAATTATTCAACCACTTCTACTCCCATGGTAACAACTGTGTTGATTTGACTTAACTTTTGTTTGTCTGCTTATTTTTCTACTTAAAACCCTTGTGTAATTCCGTATGTTATTTTGTTTCCATGTACACCCTGAGTACAACTCTTTCATTAAACTATTCATATTAATACGTAACTCTTCTTTAACAATCGTTTGTGACAACTCATCACTTTTGTTACTACCCTCTTATATCAACATCCAATTCATCTGAACTCTCTAATTGTATTTTCGTTTGACAAATTTAATGTACACATACATTCAAAACAACCATATATATTTGCGATTGTACAGCTATGAAAATGAATTCGCCGGGGAAAAGAGACTCTTTGCTGAACTACTTGTCTTTCATGATTCCACATTTTCGTTTTTTTCTATGTGCATCCTAATCACAACTCACTCATTAAACTATTCATCCTATGACGTAACTGTATTATGTTTACTCAACTTCGTTTATGTGTTAGTAAATATGTTTCTTTGGCAACACATCACCACTACCCTCTTGTCAATCTTCACTCCCATCCCCCTAGTTAAAGTCTGATTACTCATCACATTTTTGAAGTGTCTTGACAAAAATAAGTCAAGCCTTATTTTAATCTTATAGGACAAACCTGATGTCCGCACACATACAAAAATAAGTATATATATATGTATATATATATATAGTTCCTACTGTGCAGTTAAGTGAATGAAATCTCCTCCGAGAAGAGACTCTTCATTGAACTACGTGTTTTGTTTTTGTTGGCTGTCCAGTTCTCCCTGGTGATTTTCCTATGGTTCTCTAAACAGTATCACCACATAATGAATTCCTGTAAGGAATCAAATCAAATGCCCAGAAACCAACACTTGAAGGCTCGTGTACAGGAAAAAGGATTTATAATTAAATTTAGCCTACCACCTGTCTGTTTATTTTTGCACAAGTCACGACTACAAATTGTAAGACAGATAATACTTACAGACAAACTCATGACACAATGAAAATATTGATCATAATGCATTTAACTTTAACAAATAAGAAGGAGGATTCTAAACCACTCGCCGATAAATTCGAGAACAAGAAGTCCTTGTAACTGCTACTTAAACAATTCTAAATAATTTTTATCAAATGAAACCATCCAACCTCACCATCATCATCAACGGTATCACTGTCTTATTTCTTGAAAACGCAAATCTAATTATTTCGAGAATTTTCTAGAGAAAAATTACTGAAATAAAATTTCAGACTGTCATCTGTATTCAAAAGGAGTTCCCAGTGGAAAACTCCACTTAAGGGTAGGTAGTGTTCAGTCAACCGAAATTCCACCGAAACTACATGCCTTTATCAATACCGCATACTCTAAATTTCATAAAGATATGCAATTCTTAACTCATCATAAAATAAAAAAGCGCCTAGCATGTGTATTTTTATCAAAGATGTAGAAAGTAAATATTTGCCAGCCAAAAAAGAAAGAAAAAAAGAAAATGGGGTAATCAAATTTCCCAAAAAGAAGAAATCCAGTAAGATGAGTGTTTGTCGAACGTGTCTTACTAACTTGGAGTTACAAAATAGACGAAAGTTAAGCAAATTCATTGGCGTCAGCAAAACTTTCTTTCGCTTTTTTGTTGTTGTTGTAGCTGGGTAGACGAAAGACATTTAATACTGATCAGTTTTTTTATACTGCCTTTCGTTAAAACTGTTCTTAGTGCCTTGAAAGTGATACAACGATGGTCAATGAAGCCAACGTTTGAAGGATTTACTGTCCAAAGAAAAGGGGTGAATGGTTAGACTTTTCAGGCAATCTCAGGCTACTAAAACCACAGTTAAATCTAGGTTGAACAGAAAATTGTTACATCTCTAGTTGATAAGTGACTTCAGTGTGACTTATGAAAACGTTTAGATACTTAAGAAAATAAAATAAAAAATGATGGTCAGTGTCTCTAACGCTCTACAACAGGTGTGAAAACTCACAAATTGACAAACTTATTGCTAATAAAATGTTGGTTTGCACGGAATTTAATCAGCTTCAGGATTTAATCGTGAGCTAACATCGATTAGAGAACAACTGGAAAAACAGGTGAGAATACTAACCATCTGTTTCGTCCTAGTTTGGGACTCTTCATCAGCACGCACCCACCGACAGGGTTCGAAAATAAGAACACCCGATTACAACGCCAGCGAGCTCGTAGACCATTAAACAACTTAGACTCAATCCAGTGGCCAGTGCATGAATCGCAACTGCTGTCAATTCATGATATTATAGCGTGACTGGCACTAGTCAGTGTCATTGCTGGCGAGTGTTTGTGCTCACACCCGACTTCCTGTACCTCACTGGTCACGACTTCTCACTAGAACCCAGTTAACTAGCTGCCTGCCTACCTGAATAGGGCCAGTAGCTAGTGAATATCTAAATGATATTCAAGTGTTAGCCTGCAGGGTTCGAAACCCGGTGGGCGTGTACTGTTGAAGAGTCTCAAGCTGGGACGAAACAACTGCCCAGTACTCCCTACAGAATTTCCAATGCTACTCTAACCGATATCAGCTCATAATGAAATCCTGAAACCAATCGAATCCCTGCACTCCAACACTTTAACATTTCAGTCTGTCTGTGTAAAATTATATACTTCAAACGATTTGCAGTTATCTCTGTACTGATCCTACAACACAGCATAGTTTCTTTCTTTTGTTGGCAGTAAAATAAAAACAAAAAATTCAAAATAATCATTTACATTTTCAGAAAAAAAAAACATATTTTTCTTTCAGTGGAAAATAAACCTACCTAAACTGAGAACTGAGACACGCAGTCCCGTATTTCCAAGATTTCTGTCAAATTAACAAAACAAAAGCACAAAAACAAGCGAGAAAATTATGCAACCAGTAATTTCTATTTATAATATCACATTTAATAATAATAATCACACCAACAACAAACAGAATATTTGATTTAAATCTCACTCAATGTTTATTCACTTACAGACGTATGGTCTAAATTGAATGAATATCAATCAAGTTGTTTTCGAAATCTTAATTTCTGACAGCTGTCACAACAGATTAGGCTCTTTTCACTTCAACTAATATGTCAATATGTCCCTAGAATTGCATGTATAAAACAGGTGTTCTCAAGACCACTGGTTCGAGTCTTTCCTACATCTTCTGTTGTCATCCATTATGCAACTACTGTGTGGATGATGACTCACAAGCGTAGTGTCATCTATGCACCAGTCTGTAATGCAAAATAGAAAGTCACAGGGAATATGTAAGCCTGTCCTAACCTTATCTTTATATAAAGCATGTATCTCACAACAGGCATATCCACTGTGTTTAAGCAATCAGATCATTACCAATATTATTATTATTCTTATTACCAAACTGTCCGGGTAAATAAAATATATCAGCACGCCAACACACTTTATACAACGTTATTCTATCAGTCCATATTTCACGACTACACTTGCTGGCGGAAACGTTTACTCTAGTCAGTCATATGCGTAGACCACGACAAAATGAATGTTTGCATACAGAATTCCCTGTTCAGACACACTAAGTGACATTGTTTTGAGGTATTTCTAAATGAGAAGAATCATTCAGTTAACGACTGGAAAAAATTAACTAGGCATATTTGAGTAACAATTGAATATCATCGGTTTATATGGTAAACCACGCATATGGTTCGAGGTTCGACCCCCGACCGACGCACTCCTCCTTTACCTTGCTCGTTAAGCCAGTGATTAAAATGGGAAAGAGGGAAGGTTGGACATGAGGCCAGCAGCAGCCCCATCCCGTAAAAATAAACAAACACCACTGCTACCGAAAATTCAAGCCTCTAACTTGAAGCCCTATGTTCCGCTGGAAGAGTAAAGTAATAGAAAAGATATCGTAAACAGTCTGCACACCACTGGCATCTTGTTTGTAAGATCATGACATCAACAGAGTTTGAAATATCATAAACACGTCTAGGAGTCTACTGTCGCAGAAATCTTCAGCTGATTACTCCACACAGAATGATATATATATATGCTATAAGAAATACATTGAGAGATGTATGACTGATAAGTAAATAAACTATATTGATTCAATCATGAAAAACGGCTGGTGTGAATGCTATACAGGTCATGTTTAGATGCCAGCAGCAAAAACAGACAAAGAAGCAGGAAGGTGCTCCCACTTGCGGAGGCTTGTGCAATTAGAGTTCATAAACCCGATCTCTGTGTGCAAAATGAAGTGGTGGTCACTCTAAATCTACCATGGTAATATGTGTTACTTATTAAGTGTTATTAGTATTATTATTCATATTTTATTCCATTTCTTCTTCTTATTATTATTATCACTATTATTGATTCATTTAAACCTATGCTTTGTCACTACCATTTTCTTAACTCGTTTTATACTCATTAATATTATTATTACTGCTATTATAATCAATATTATTCAGTTTGCAGTTCTCGATATATTCAAGTTCTTCTGCTGTTAACTAATCACATATTTAAGTGATGTAGCTGAACCGTAATACATTACTTTCTTAATTTTATTCTTGTATAACCTTCCCACGTTAGCTATCTAAACACAACCCGTAAAACATTCCTACCTACGGTTTTGCATGATTGATTCAATGAAGGTTATTCGCTGAACAGACTTATTTCTGATAGTATATATATATATATTGAATTAGTTGTGTTCTGTGAGGGATTGGCTGATTTAATTGCGAGGCTTTCGTCATCCTTCAAGACAACATAGCTGCAGCGAAGGTTTTAGTTGAAAGAAATGATTTGGAATATAACCACAAATTAATAAACAACATATTTGAGCCTCAGTGGGAACATCATCACTCAGTGAGAAATGCAGGTACATCCAGATGACGAGTCCCAAATAGGACGAAATGCGCATCCTGGATTCCACTGCTAGTCACCATCCACCAATTAAATACTAATTAAATGCCCAGACATCGTCGAAGCATCTGCTCAGGAAGCCGACATGTCAACCTGAGACCGAGCACTTCGGTCCAATCAATCGACGGGAAAATCTAAATTCAATTCAAGCATATTTGAAGGCACTAAATTCATGAGCAAAGAAGAAGAATTAGACATCGAAATTCCGTTGGCAGATATATGAATTAGTCAAGAGAACTAACAAAGAAAATTTAGAAACACAAGTATGGAGAAGATCAATACAAGCAGACCAAATACTCAACTATAGTAGTAATCACCCGATTACCCACAAAAGAAACTGTGTGCAGATATTGTGTAAAAGAGTCCAAACGCACTGTAGCAGCCCAGTATTGAAAAGAATGGAGGAAAAATACCTACTAACTGTCTTCAGAAAGAGTGGATATCCTCACAATTTCATCAAAAAGTGTTTAAACTCGAGTAATAACACCAACAAGAAACCATCATCAAAGATAAAAATAAAATTCATCCTATCATATATGAAAAATATATCTGAAGCAGGAGCTAGAATATTAGGACCCTTTCAAATAGATATAGCTTACAAGTCAGCCAGCCAGTCAGAACAATCACGCCATTTGATATTGTGCAAACAAAAAGATCCAACAGAAAAAGATGATGAAATTAATATAATTTGCAAAATAAATTTCATGCGTGAACTGCAATAAAGATTACATCCTTGGTCATCCCCTTCGATTCCGAATCGAAGAACACAAATCAGATGTAAAAAGACATGACATACATATATTCTTTCGTATCAATGCATATAGATAATTATGGACACGAATTTTTGATTGCGATAATGTCAAAATTTTAAATGGAGGAAACACCAGATAGTAATGCCAGGGTATTCCTAGAAGCCTGGTAGTTAAGCGAATCAGCAAGCGATTAACAAACACACACTGCTATAGACCAAATCTACCACCAGCTAATAAAAAGTAAATCACGTGATAAGAAAGTTGGAATTCCAAGTCAATAAAAATGATCAGCGGAGACGTGAATCAACAACCAGTCACGACATTGGTTGTCTGCTGGGAGATACAATTACAACATTCATAAAGAATTCAAATAAGTTCATTTTATACTAAGACCAGAGCTGAAGGGAGATGCTGTCTAGAATGGAGATGACGAAAGCTTTGCAATTAAATCAACCAGCTCTTCAAGCAACACAAATAATTCAATAATATCCCTCAAAGCCACAAATCTTCTGCATTATATATATGTACATATATATAAGACTCCATATAGAATAATCAGCTGAGGATTTCTACCAAAATTCGATGAATTCGTTAAATCTCGCTTTATTGACATCTCACAATATTAAATATTCCAGCGGTAAAATTTTGAACGACACATTTAAGGGAACAATATTGTGCTTTCAGTTAGATCTCATCAAGCTTAACTCTAATATACCTACATAACTTTACAAATAAATATCATCGAATATAAACCAATCACGGTGTTTTGTCAATAGGATAATAAGATCATACATATGAATTGTGCAACTAGTCATAATAATAATAATCACAATACTGATTCTGTCAGTAACAAGGATGAAAATGTGAGGCGATCTGTGTGATAACAAGAGTAACGAAAAGCAGCATGATTAAACAAACAAATGTTCAGGTAGACATAGACTAAGAAAAACAAGTGGTCTAACTACGTAATTCCAGACTGTAAGGAGAGTAAATAAATTATGCTTTCATGTAGATGTGATAAGATTAAGGGATGGTAAGAGAGGGGTTGAAAATATAAGTAAGGGTTGGCGTTGGAGGCATCATTAGTTAGTTAGTTCTCGTTAGGTCAACGAGTGAGGGATAATGGCTGCATACGAACTTCTTTTGAATGCATAATTTAGGCTTAATAGTTCGAATACCTATCACTTCGGCTATGTGCAGTAGACGAATACAAAGTCTAATGGAAAGATTAACTGGGTTGTGATGAATTACCTTGAATGCTTTCGTTCTCCTCCACTACATGACCAGTACTATCGACTAAATGTGACATTTGTTACTTATTTTAAATCTTATATGAATCAAGAAATCTTTATACAAGCAATCACTACATCACGAATGAAAGCTGACCAATTCGATAAACTCTCATTTAGAAAAAAATAAAAACAGCACTCCATTATCATTTCAAATTCCAAACACACTACTGATATCAGTAGTGTCATACTCCCCTAGATGCTTGTATTTTGTTTCCACGTGCAACAGGCAACTGCTTCCCATATAATTCGCAGGAAATTTTTTTCTATTGTTACATAAGACTATTTCCCTTGTTAGTCTTGTATGATGAAAACAAGTGAAGCTGTCAAAATTGAAGCCCACTGAACAGTGCACTGAATATGGACAAGGAAGCATTTCTGCTACAAGAATTCCTTTTCGGAAAAAACACACTATTCCATGTACACTTGATTTTCATATTCATCTCATACATATGTTGTTAATGTTAAGGAATCACATGCTCTACAGGTAGAGGGAATCAGTTTTAGAAAATACACAAAAAAAAGGGTAAGTTTCCATAATCTGATACTGTCGCTGTGTGTGTGTGTTTAAACACTAAATACCATGTGACATCTAAGTGAATTCCTTCTGGTGGTGATGGTCGAGGGGGGGGGGTTTAACGAGTGTCTTCAACTGTTCAAATTTATTTATGCTAATATTCATCATCAGGTGATATTTTGTAGTTCCCTAGTTGTCATTATTTTAACAGCAACAACAAAACAATAACCAAATAAATGAAAAAATATCATATCAAATAATAAAACTGTGGATCAGTCAGTCAGTTAATCAGGCAGCCAGGCAGGCAGACAGGAAATAATTTCCATCTTCTACTTATGAACAAGTGACCTTTAAGGGGAAATGCAGACAAGAGAATTTTGGTCATTTTTTCATTGATCAATTACAGAAATTAGACTTCATATATCTTTCCCTCCACTTGATGAATTTGACTGAAGCAAGAGCAACAGTGGTGCTTTGTGCAGAATACAACATCGTACCATCCTTCTGTTTATCTTGTTGGCGTCTCATCAACTGCCTGCATACGGCTTATAGAAATTATTATTAAGTTTATGTGCGGAAAAAGTTTAACATACTTGCAAATCTTACATGATGTCAGTTCATAGAAGGTTACAAACATAGTGAACAGTGCTCACAAAATTACACTTATATAGTTTTTATTCAGGCAGTTCAAGTTTAAACAAAGTAAATGTATGCACGCATACAATGGTAATGGAGTTACGTAATAAAGGCGAGAGGTGTATTAGATGATGAGTGACTAATAAATTGGGTAACAACAACTTGCTCTTTGGTGCACTCAAATGTCTACAGATACTCTTCTCATGTTAAAAACTCCAACTGTATATACAAATTCACGTGTATCTTCGGGAGCAGTTAAATTGGAAGAAATGGAAGAAGAGCACACATCCACTTTTCAAGAAATGTACCGAAAGGCCTACGTTTCAAACGCGGAAAAAATGGTTTTAGCAGTGCCATTACCAGACATCTTCTTGACCTTGACACGAGTTATGAGGCGGAAATCTCTAAATCTTATAAAATTATCAATAGGTAAAAGAGTTGAATTCTTCTCAAGTCTGCCGAAGCAATGTCTAGAGAGCTCGTGAAACCCGATTTATATGTTCAGAAAGAAGCAGTTAGGACCAGTCTTTCCTCGACCTGCCTAGTAACTGGATCTCCTCACTCTCCCTTTTCCATTTGATTACGTAATCTTTCGCTTTAACTTCAACCATCTACACTTTGATACAATGTAATTCTCTTGTCTCTTTTTTCTATGCTTCGAGATGAACTCAATATATTGTTACCCAAAAAATGGAATTCTGAGTTCATCTTTGATTCCCATGTGAATTGAATGGCATGATGGCAGCTGTTGAACTCCTTAGTCATCATTTCGATGTCAGTAATCTCGTCACATATGCGGAAAGTATCATCCATGTATCTTTGATATAAATGGAAACTATCGATATTAGGTAGTAACATACTGTTCTGTAGACTTGCCAAGAAGCGACCCCATTGCCACTCCATCTGTTTGTCTATACAGCGTGTTTTTGAACTTGAACTGGACAATGAAAGTGCATCACAATAGTAGTTCCTTTAAGTAGTGGGCTGGAAAACCCACGTCCAGATTATTATCCTCGATGAATTCGCATATGGAGAAAATAGTTTCAGTGAGAGGAACATTGGTAAAAAAGGACGTAACATCCATGGATAACATTTTCTTTCCGGATCCATTAGGATCAATTACTGAAACGATGAATTCAAATGAATCTGAAACATTATGCTGACAGAGATTATTTCTGATAGGTAGAAGGATGTCTGCGAGCCATTTGGCAGTATCATGATATAGAAACAGAGCACCCAAAATAGAGTTTTCTAATTTATTTAAAGCGAAGTACAATTTCGTCAACTACTATCCCCGACAAACATCTCTGTTATTGACTACTGACTGGAATATATCATTAAACTGTAATGAAAAGTAGGCTAGCAGATAAGCTATAATGAAGAGGCAAGCCAGCTGTTCAGCAGCCGTTGACTTCAGTCATACTGCTGTTAACCTTTATGGAGATCTAAAGATACTAGTCACGCCAACAATCAATTTATACAAAATCAAAATTACAACCCACACCTAAGTATTACATTGAGAACCAGTTTACGCACACACACACACAACAATTAGTCCCAAGGTATATATATGCATGTGTGTATTTATCTGCAGTAAATGAAAGGTGACACACAGTTAATAAAATTCAACAATACACGATTACATCTCCATCTAAGCAAGATCATCTGACAACACTGAATCAAGTTTCAGGTCAACAAGGTGAAATGTGAATGAATGAAAATGAATGACACTAAGAACTTACGCTGTTACTTATCTCATAGTATATTACTCTTGTAAGGCTGTGAATGCTATAGGTTGTGATGTGCATATGAGTGATACATACTGAACCTTCAGTTCAGAAGGAGGAAGAAAATCACATGAGTGACCCTGTTTCGTTACAGCTCAGTAGTTTGATTGGATTTTGTCCCCTGTCACGTCGAATAACTTAATCAATGCATACATGAAACACATTTCTCACTTCCTGAAAACAACACTATATGTATATGTGGTGAATTCACGCTTCCACAAAGTTGGTCGCCGGTTAGCGGATAAGTTGGAACCTGTTAGACAACGGTTGACCAAGCATGCTTTGAAACATTCGTTTCAGTTGGTTAAAGAAGTGAGTCAACTTAATGTATGTGATAAACTCGTAGTCTCCTTCAACGTGTCCTTTCACTAATCATACAGCTCCTATTGCATGAGACGTTAGATATGATCTGTCGACATACTGATTTACTCCCTTTATCAAAATTTGAATTTAAGCAGCTTCTCAACTTATTTACCAAGGATATGCAATCCCAGTCTGACATCAAAATGTATCACCAGGTTAATGGAATGGCGACAGGGAGTCCATTGCATCCTGTCTTAGAAGATATGTTTATGGCCAGTCTAGAACAGAAAAACTCCAAATGTGGCATTGATGAAACAAATATGTAGATGGCAGATTCACTGTATGCAACAATTTGAGTCAAACTTCATCTCTATTGGGCTTATTCAACAATCTGCCTAAGAGCATCACTTGTACGACGAAGTACAAAGACGCCGAAAATTTCCACTCCCTAGATGTAAACTTGAAGAGAAATCCAGATGGAACACCCGAGAGATCCAGGTATCGTTAAAGACAAGTGGAGCCGTCTCTACCTGAACTTGAACAGCTTCCGTCCAGTCAGTTACAAATGAATGTTGGTGAAAACATTTTTCTCTAGAGTGGAAAGAATATGTTCACCTGACAAATTAGACAGTGAACTAATATTGCTTGAGAAGAAAAACACATGAGAAAAATTGTTTCGTTCCAGCTGAGTTGTTCGATTGGATTTTGTTTCCTTTTCTCTGTCACACCGAGTAACTCAATCAGTGTATACATAAAACACGTTTCTCATTTACTGAAAACAATATTATATATATGTAACATGACCAGCGTTTCTCTTATTTTACAGACTAGAAAATATATCCGTTTGTTTGTTTTACTGAAAGAATATACATAAGAAATCTTTTTAATCAGTCTTCTTTAATAGCCTCACTTACACATTGTAGATTATTTTATTCAGGAAACTATGCTTTCAATATTGATTAATTTCCCAGGCTGATAGTTTCGAGGGAGATAATTTGCATTAGATTAGCTTTGATTTAGACTAGTTCTCTTTTTCTTCAAAGATAATGATATCGGCTACAACCAATGAAGATCAAAAGGCTCTGGACAGTGTCTCAGTATAGTTTTTATATTTTATAATAGTACAACTCATAATTTATGCAATCTCATTTACTGAGTCTAAATGTAGCTAACCATGTCTTTTCACTTCGATTAAATTGTGAGTCAACACGACTACTATCTACAGTAGCCACAGAGTAAGTATCGCTATACCTGGCTTATATGAAGGAAAAGGCATTTAGTGAAGAGTTACTACTCTTTTCGGTGATATTATTATCAAACTCGAAAATCTCGTATACATATATATATATATATAGCAGGTTGAAGATGAGGCAGTAACTCATCGAAGAAGACATTGCGAAATGGTCGCGCTATGTCGTGAATTGGCAGAAGTTAGAATTCAAGGACCATTGGATCGGGTCCCAGTGGTTCAATGGTCTACGAGCTTGCCTTGTAACCAGAAGATCCTGGGTTCGAATCCCGGTGGGTGAGTAAATATGAGGAGTCCCAGACTAGGACGAAACATCTGTCCAGTACTCCCATGTTTTCCAGTGGTTCTCTAACTGATGTCAGCTCATGATGAAATCCTCCATGCAATCAAACAAAATCCCTACAAAACCAATACTTAAAAATTTATATATATATATATATATATATATATATATATATTGAAACCATCAGAAAGTAAATTGCCGCATATGGATGGTCTACCAAAAACACATAAACCCAATAATCCTCTACGTCCTACATTTTCAGTGTGCAAATCTCCAACGCATAAACTTGCTAAACGGTTAGTAGAATTGTTGCGTCCAGTCAAAACACAATTCTGTAAGTATATGTTAAAAGATACATTTGAATTGGTTAATTTTCTTGACGATATTAATATTATGAATAAGAATATGTACTCTTCTGTTGTAAACTGGTTATTGACTAATAGGCCATTGCTCAAAACAGTTGACATTTTGTGTTGTGATTACATTTCCACACGCAAAATTTTTTTCATAGCGTTCCCTATATCTTATCTAAGGGATTTATTACTTCTATGTACTAGCAATGTTCGGTTGACATTTGAAGGCAACTGCTTCCATCAGATTGTTAGTGTTGCTATGGGAAATCCATTAGAGCCACTTTTAGCAGATATCTATATGTCGTACACTGAGAGTTTATCAGAAGATTTAACTGAAAATGAACCACTTCAAAGGAGATATGTCAATGGCATTGTAATCATCAGTGATAAGTCTTGATCTGCCACCTCAATTTTAAATCGAATGAATGAATTTCAGCGTAGCCTATCACTTACGTCTGTAGAAGAGGAAGATAACTGTTTATCTTTCCTAGATATATGGCTTAGCCAACGGTTTGATGGGTCAATAAAACGATCTATTTATAGAAAACCTACCAGAACAGGACAGTATCCTAATTATCACAGTTTCTGCTCTGTTCGTTACAAAAGAGCCTTAGGAAGGTGCCTCTACAGTAGAATCCAATGAATATGCACTGAAGACATACTTGATGAGGAAGAAAGAAAGTTGACACAAACTCTGGTTGACAATAATTATCCAGGGAAGTTAATAAGGAGATATAAAGGTGTCAGAACACTGAGAACCACTCTTCAACTCACCACTAAGAAAATCGTGTACATCAAGCTACCCTATATCGGTGATCATAGCAGCTTGACAACTAGACAAAGACTGAACGCTGCAGTTAAAAAGATATTTTATGCACTCAAGATCAGAATAGTTGAGAATGTGAAGCCTATATATCCATCCATCTAAGCCCTTAGAACATGCGTAAAATGATGTCGTATCCCAATGTATTTGCCAATTTGAATGCACGTTTGGTCACACATATACATGGAGGACTTATCAATCTCTACAAGGTAAGTCTGGCCTCAGAGCATATTCCTAAATGACTTCACAAGCAAACAGAATCCCAGAAACCCATTAATTGTGAGAACAGGAGACCTAGCTCCTCTATTCAGAAACATATCATAGAGACAGGACATGAAATTGATGTTTACACGTCTTTTAAATCTATCTACAGAACGTGTCTGGGATGTATCCTGAAGTCTGTAGAAGCCCTAGCAATTTTCCAATGGTTCTCTTACCAATGTCAGCTCATGATGAAATCCTGTAACCAATTGTAAATTTGTTTAGATGACAAATTACGTAATGTAGAAAGCGTTAATTGGTTGGAAACTACAATCAAATCAAATAAGTAATTTAAAGCAATTAGTTCCCTTTATGAATTTCGACAACACAATAAGTAAGTTGAGTGACACAATCTAATTGACGGGGTTGAGTGGAATTCAACCAAAGTCGGACGAGAGTCAAGTTAGCAGTAGTGGTAATAAGGGGTAGAAATTTAAAAAGGGGAAGGGGAAGAAAATATTATACAATTAAGAAACAAACAAGCAAAAAAACAGAAAGAACAAAAACTACGCAATCGGTGTTAAGATGCGTCAGGTCCAATGTACATTTAATGATTGAACAAACTTCTTTTACATTCAGAGTTCAGAATTTCGCATGTGGATTGCCATCGCTTTTGCAGTTTGAAGAGGATTAACTCGTAGTCTTTTAGCGAGATTCTCACGTATTCTGTGAATTACTCTGAAGTTGTTTTGTGGGGTTAGCTTAGTGTTCGGATTCAATCTGGTTTTCGAGGATACAGCCATCGGGCTGCGTGGGAGAGGATCTTTTTCTCCTTTATAAAAGCATGACTATGGGTAAGTGTTTAATGATACGTTTGGTTAGCAAACACTGGGTACGGCAGACATAGCATCTGCAAGGGACTTGATCTATCTTAACACCCAATATGTAATTTTTGCTTTTTGCTTTAATTAACTGTATTATTTTCTCCCCCCACCACCACTATATCCTATCAAATCTCTACCCCTAAATGCCACTGTTGTCAATTTGTCTCTCATTCAAATGTTTGTTGAATTCTACTCAACCTCGTGAGTTAGATAACGTTAATCAACTTACTTATTTTATTTTATTTTCTAACCGATTAACTCTTTATTACGTTGTTATCTAGAAAAATTTACAATCCTCTTGACACATCTTTTGAAATATTCCTAATGTTGCTAAGGTAATTTACCGTATATATGAGATTGTACAGCTTGAGAATGATATCTCCGAATTGGGGAGTGTAACTCTTCTCTGAGCGCCTTTTCTTTTATGTGGCTCACTGTGGATGTCTGGCTTAGTTGACGTTTGCTTACTGATGAAAGTCACTGTATACGCCCAAGTGGCAAAAAGTGAAAAACTCAGTTGACATGTGACACCTAGTACGTGCGAAGTATGCAAACAAACTGAGGAAGTTGCTATAGGGTCATCAATACTCTGGTTGTGGCAGATATATTCACGGATCGGTGGGCAAACTTGACGATTGAAATGTCTAGAACCACCCCAGAAGTATGGTGGAGGTATGCATATGGCACATTCACTGTACTTGGAACACACGATATAGATAGAATTTTGAACACATCAACTCAAATGTAGAGGCAATTCAATTCACTTATGAATTGGAAAGTGAGGAGGTGAAGCTTCCAATTTTAGATTGTAGCATAAAAAGGAAAGAAGATGGGAAGTTAAACAATAGTGTTTACAGGAAACCCACACATTCAAATCAATATTTGGATTTTGGATCGTCCCCCCATATGTCAGTAAAAATAAGACTAGTGGAATGTTTAAGTGACAGAGCACAAAAAATAAGTAGTACCAAGGGAAATCTAAGACATGAAGTGAGGCATATAAGAGAAGCTTTGAAACTTAATAACTACCCTGATAAATTATTCAGGAGGTGTGTAGGGAAATGTGAAAATAAAATTAATAATGATAATAGTGATAATGATAACAGTAATAATATTAATGACGACATACATCTCAAACATGCTCAGAATAACGACAACACCAACAATGGGGAGTTTAAATTGCCATCAGTAGTACTTCTATACAAAGAGGAAGGAACCTCAGAAACCCCGGAGACGGAGAATTCTTCACAGTGAAGGCGGGGATAAAAGTGGCTGGCATTCAAACCCACAAAGTCGATTAGAAACAAGCTTTGTCGGTTGACGGATCAGTCCTGTGGCGCCAATAAAACAAAACAATTCAGTTTATCTAATACCATGCCTGCACTGATTGTCAGGTCAAATGCATAGGTCAAAGTAGTAGAACAGGTGCAGTCAGACTAGCCAAGCATAAAAACCTAGGAAAATCTAGATTAGTTGACCCGAATAAGATGAGAAATCTGGAGATTAGTTTAGCTGTAGCACTACACTACATGCAGTTACACACGATCATACAATAGGATGGGATAAGATGACCGTTTTAAAATCTAATGTGACAGTGTGGAGGGAGAGACTGATAAGTGAAACTTTATTTATCGAATCAACAGCAAATACATGTAATAGGAATGATTCAACACCTGTCCAGTCGGACATATGGAAGATTCCACTGCTACCCCTACGACAACGAATAGGAAAGAATCAAGAAAACCATAAAACGAAAGTTGTACAAAAGAAGTGATTCAACGCAAATACCAGAGATTTGGAAGATATTATTCCCACCAGTCAAATCAGAGGATAATAAATAGTGTTAGAATGTATTCAATTCACTTACATTATAACATTCTGACAAGTTATTTATTTATTTATTTTACTATAAAAACATCTTATTTCCCATCTTATTGTATTTTATTGATAACACTAATATTATTATTTCTGAATGTACCTTATCTTATATTGATTGCATTTAAATGTCTAATCAGCTTTTATTCATGTGTATAAATGAAGCAAGAAAGTTGTGTGACTAGTGCATTGATATGAGATTATGCGCAGTAACAAATTGTGCTCGAAACGTGGTCGCAACAGTAAGTATCACTTACCGCATAACACTGTGTGATTTTATCAAAATTAAATTTCATCCATAATGGAGTTACAAAAGAGAAATCACTATTTCCACTTCACTTAATTATATCTCTAAAAAACTAGGATTAAATTCTTTTATTCTTTGTCCTTTTTCAAAAAAAAAATGTATCAAAATCTAGGTGATGGTTTTTCAGGTTAGACAAAAGTTTCAGAAGTACTGAAGAAAAATGATTGGTGGTTGGTGATTATCCATTTAGCAAATCAATAAATCTGTAGCACCTTAACGAAACAATTTTCGAATTTCTTCATTACCCGACTATACCCTTTTCACACAATCTACAGAGAGGTTGATTTCAACCCAACAGTTTGATACAAATGTCCTACTGTGTCGAAAAAGTCATTATCACTCAGTGTTATCTCCCTGCGTGGAATTGTGTGTTTTTTATTATGCTGCTTATGGCTAATTTTATTGACGTACACTTAAACTCTGATTTGTGTTCATGTATGTGGGTGGATTATAGATGGTAATCTTATATGTGTCTGTTCTATGGGGAGTCTGCACAAATACAAAATGACGCCTAATTATAAAGGCGTATTAATTTGAATATGTCCAAATCAAGTTCACGTTTAACAGTTCGAAAAATTGTGGCCATTGGGTATTTGTATGATATTCATCATTATAAAATTTCTTTTTGTATTTCCCAGTGTGAATGAAAAACAAAAACGATATCGTTGTTTGTACTGATGTTTCGCTATTTAATGCTGATGTTGCTAATAGCTTTATCAGAGTAGTAGTATTATTAGACCAGAATTTACAAAATCCACTCAGCTTACATTTTATAGCAACTTAATAGTTTTCCATCAGCATGCGGTAATTTTCACGTTGTTGTGAAGTTGGCCAGTTGGTAAAGATAACAAAACCAAGTATTAATTGTTGTATTTGATAAGTGTTTAAAATTATAAAAGCAGCGTGTGCTTACATAATGAAATTGCTTATCACATTCGTGTTGATTTCGTCATTTCATGAGGACGAGAGGGATGTTCTAACCAGATCAAATTCTGTTTCACTATATCATTCTTATTGAGTAGACAGCTCGCATTCCACTTGATCTGAAGCGCTTCTGATGGTTTTAGACGTTCTTTGTGATTTCTGAAGTTCTTCTCTATTATTTTAACGTTGTCAAATGCAGTTTTGTGGCCTGATTCTATAGTCTGTAGACCAGCTATGGCTGATGATTTCTCAAGCTTTTCTACTTCAGCTGGATTTCTAGGTGGTCGAACAGAAGCTCTAGGGTGTTGATTTCTTCTGATTATCTTGATTTCTCTCTGGTGAGGTTTGTCCAGTGTATATCGCATCACATTGTTAGCATTTTGGTTTGCAGACACAAACAGATTGAGAATGCTTAGGGATTTAATCTTTCAAATGGACAAGGTTGCTTTGTAGTGTGTGTTTGATGCTTTGAAGAAAATTCTGATGTCGTGCTTATTGAGTACTCCTCTTCTCATATCGTCTGACGTATATGACGGTCTCAAAGGAATGACAGCTGTTGAGGCTGATGTCTTCGGAGTACGTTTTTCACCATACTTATCGTCAATGTTGATTTTGTTGATGAAGTTCTTTTGGTATTTGCTTTGCTTGAGAGTCTCAGTAATGTTTGACATTTCTTCTTTTTCTTTCTCATTCGTCAGCATCAAAAAGTGTGCTCGTCTAAGAAGACTTGAAACAACTGATACCTTTGCTCTGACTGCGTGTGATGATCCGAAGTAGAAATGTTATTTAGAGTGGGTTTTCTTCTTGAATATAGATATATACTAAAATATCCGTCTTACCTCTTCTCAACTGGATAATCTAAAAATGGTAGTTCAACGAGGTCTGTTTCTGCCTTCTTTCGAAGTCAACTGGATGTTAGGAGATAGATTGTTCAGTTCTTCCAAGAATGAACTGTGTACATCTCGTTTTAGCACTAAAAAAGTATCATCAACGTATCTCAGCCATATTTTAGACGTGAGTATGCTTGAAAAGATGTTATCTTCGAATCTATTCATAAAAAGATCAGCAACTATTAGGGAAACTGGTGAACCATCAAGCTATTAGCAGCAGCATTAAATAGCGGAACGTCAATAGAAACAACGATATCGTTCTGCTTTTCATTCACACTGGGAAATGCACAAAGAACCTTTATCATTATAATGCTTGTGCTAATTGACTGAATACTTGTCATCACTATCAGAATAGATTACTAGTATTATTATTATTATTATTATAATTCAGTCTGATTGTAATCCATTAGGCAGTAACAACTGCAACAGCTGTTCCCAGCTAGCGTGTTCACTCTTCATTATAGAACTAATAATATTATAAAATGAAATAATCAGAAAATTTTACTAAAGAAATAAAGGTAGTCAACTGTCTGTGCGTGTGTATGTGTGTGTAGATCTTACGTCATTTGGAAACATTTTCAACTTTTTCATCCATGCACACACGCACACACACTACAGGCGGTAAAATCATTCAATAATCCTCTGGTCAGTGTCTGTACACCAGCAATCTTCAACACTTTGTTTTTTTGCATATAATCCTGCTACCTTAATAATAATACAACATGGAGGATTTCATCATGAGCTGACATCAGTTAGAGAACCACTGGAAAACCTGGGAGTACTGGACAGCAGTTTCGTCCTATTCTGGGACTCCCCATCTGTACGCACCCACCGGGGTTCGAGCCCTGGACCTTCTGGTTACAAGGCTAGCGAGCTCGTAGACCATTGAGCCACTGGGACCCGATTCAATGGTCCTTGAATTCTAACTTCTGCCAATTCACGACAAAGCGCGACCATTTCTCAATGTCTTCTTCGATGAGTTACTGCCTCACCTTCAGCATGCTATACTCTACTGATCACGGCTTCTCACTAGAACCCCAGGTTAACTCCCTGATGAGGGTCAGTCGCTAGTGAGCATCAGATTAATTTTCAAGTTTTGGTTTTGTATGGAGGATTTCATCATGGGCTGACATCAGTTAGAGAACTACTGGAAAACCTGAGAGTACTGGATAGCTGTTTCGAAACAGTTATATCGTACAAATGCATTGCTACACCAAAAATACAAGTGAAAAGTCGTTTCATCCTATTTTCTAGACTGATCAAAACTGCATATTTGATGATCTTGTATGATATTGAATCTACAACGAACACAGTCACCTAGTTTTGGGTCATGTATACATCGAGATAACGAGTTCCAAAGTGGGATATTTATCAGTCACTCCTGAATTCATGAAAATTCTCTAACTGTGACAAAGTTGTTCATGAAATCAACTTCTTTCTGATGAAATTTCCTGTAATGGGATGATGCAATCACCTAATTTATAGGTATTCATAGTAGCAACTAGGATACCATGCATATTGAAATGATAACAGTTTCTGACTTAAAACAGATGTGGTTCCTCAATATATATGTATATATATATATATACATGTATATAGGGCTTCCACAACTCATCTCCACTTCGTTCTATATTCCGCTGACCAATCGATTACCCGAAATCTCTCATCTCCTTCATGTCACCCTAGCATTGACGACCCTCTCGTGGTTTCCCATTCGAGTTCCACTCAAGCAATGCCTTGCCTTGCGTGCAGTGTCATTCGATGGCCTCCTCAACGTATGCTCAGGCCATTTCCATTCTCTTCTGCATATTTGTTGGTCGATCGGCTTTTGGCTAGTGTGTTCACATAGTTTCTTATTGCTAATTGTTTCTGGCCGACCGGCCAACCATTTGGTCTTCAGAATGGCACCAGCAAATTGAGTAGCTGTTAATAAAAGTCTCCAGCTGGCTGTTGAAAATGCTGTCCGTGATGCATTTGAGAAGTTTCTGACATATAGAAGAATTAACTGACTGACTTCACATTGGTGTTGGAAATCCGAATCTTGTTGTTTATGCTGAGGTGGAGTGCGGATGATTTCCGAACTGATTTCAGGTTGATGAAGGTGTATCTTGCATTTCCCATTCCGGCCGTTTTTGACGTCTTTATCCGATCCAGTGGCCTGTGGTCGAAACAATGCTTCCTAGCCAGATAAGTGAAGGCAGGAACTAACCTCTGTCAAATCCCTCCCGTTGATAATGGTGATTGATGTCGCTGCTCGTCGGTTGATTTTATACATCACTTCCATCTTCTAGATGTTCACCTACAGTCTTGTCTTTGCCGCTTGCTCACGTCTTCTGCCAGTTTGTTGGTTTTCGCTTGCCTGCAATAATTTGAGTTTGTGTGACATTCAAAGGAAATCACCCACGGGTGAAATCCAGATCTTCTTGAGTTTTTCTCTCTGTGGTCCAGGGTATTCCTGTCTTTTTGCTCCCCATGCACAGTGTGCTATATAATCTGGTCCACCACAGTTAGGAATATCATCAGTAATAATAGCCAGCCAGCCTACTGCTGTATTCATTTTGAAGGTTTCTTCGCTAAGATTTCCGTTGTGGATAGCGTGACACGTGGCATTGTCATATAGACAGCTGTTGAATGAGGTTGATAAAGAATTGAGATACGCCGATGTGTTAAAGTAGTTTCCAAATTATTTTATGGTCTGTCGAAGGTTTTTTCGAAGTTGATGAAATTGAGGTACAGTGAGATCTGACTACCATTCTATGCTCTTTTCTGTGATGATGATGCGTAGACTCACGGTTTGATCAAAACGTGATTTGCCTTTCCTGATTCCAGCTTGTTTCGGTTGACGGAGTTCTGCATCTAGTGCGTCTTTTATCCTCTCCAGAATTACACGACTTAATATTTTAATTTGTGTGGACACGATCATGATTCCACACCAGTTTTTGAAGAGCGAGACCTAAGTCAATCTTCTCTGGTTGTTTGGCATAGTAGCTGTTCTTTCAATTAGCAGGCACCTTTTCATCCTTTCAAACGTTTCGCAGCAGTGGCATGAACATTTTCAGTGCGGTATCTGGGTCCGTTTTCAGTGCTTCAGGGGGCATTCCATCTTGTTAAGCTACCTACACAACTGGCTTTCAGAAGCCTGACTACACTCAAGATTTCTGCTTTCGTTTGTGGATTGGTGTCTTCTGGCAGGCAGTTCTGTGCGTGCTGTTGCTGGTTTTTCTGGATGAGTTGCAGGTGATGGTCTATTCATACATGTATGTATATAAACCATTTTAATGTGTTTTCCTCTTTTTCAGTACAAATCAAAATCACTTGAACACATGCAATCGAAGCGTTATCATTTCAGTTCAGTGTTATAAAGTAAAATAAACATTAAAAAAGGAGAGGAAGAAAGGTAGAACAAAGCCGAAGAAAAACAAACAAGCCATCTGTTTTAAAATTGTTGTCATATAAGCACAAACAAAGAAATGAACAGATGTTCTTCACTCGCAAAAAATAAACCGTATGTTTTCATACCGACAACACATATTTATATTATATTTCTTTCTTAGATCAAAAAAGAAAAATTTAGAATAAAATCAAAAATTATGTCAAACTGAACTATCCGCATCCGCTTACCGTCTAGAAGGAATGGTCTTTTGATTCAGTGTTATCATTTCAACTTGCTATGCCTTTGAGTGATAAATGTTTGGAAGTGACAAACACTGTGAACTGCGATTCACTCCTGCTGTCACCTGTAAGGTGATTCATGCTACAGGACAGAACTGGACTGCAGTAGACTACATCAACTGACTCCTAGCTTAAAGATAGAGAAGTGGTGAATTGGTTGGTGAAGCGGGTTGACCACTTCGCTTATTTGGGGGAAAGTTTCATCAGCCAGCCTTATCAGCCGGTTGATCACTGACGAAATCTCAGTATGTATACCAATGGCTCATTCGGTATATCCCAACTTATTCCATCTCTGGCTTAGCGAACGTGATATCCGGCTGGTTATCGAGCAAAGGATGTGTATACTGCTCAGCAGCACTTCACTTTTTCATTCTTTATGGCTGTGAGTGAAACATGGTCATTGGAAATGGAAGCCATGAAAATCCTGGCTGGATGGCTAGCTAGCCGTCTTTGATCATAGGTACCTGCGTTCCATCTCCCGTGTGTGTATGTATTCGTTTGTGGTACAATGGAGTGAGCAATATTGAAGTTAGGCATTAATGGTCGAGTGGTAGATAGGTGGGAAGGAAAATCAAT
Source organism: Trichobilharzia szidati (assembly GCA_944472155.2). Taxonomy (NCBI): domain Eukaryota; kingdom Metazoa; phylum Platyhelminthes; class Trematoda; order Strigeidida; family Schistosomatidae; genus Trichobilharzia; species Trichobilharzia szidati. The sequence continues at coordinate 103,201,187 of OX235272.1, forward strand.
CGACTAGGTGGTTATGAAAATCAACTGATTGAGACAGGGCTATGAAATGTGTTACACATGCATGATTAGTCATCGATCACCTTCCTCGATGACGGGCAATGTTAGTTAGCTGACTGACATAGGATGGATCAGGTTGATAAGGAGATAGTTGGTGGTGGTCACAAGAAAACCATGGCCTATCAGTCAATGAAATCTACAAGAGTTGGTTTAAGTCAGTCATGTAGGGAGGTGTAGACCACTGTCTGATTGGAGACGTCGGGACTGTAAACACCAATGATGTCTGGAGACAGTTGGTGATATGGCTCAAAATCGTTGTCAATGGCTGAGTCAGATGCATTCAGTCTTTGTGATTTGTCATTTCCAATGAAACTCCACTATTCCTGTTGCTTCATATTTCTGTTTATTATCTCTGTGTCCGTTTTGAATCTCTCTTTACTGTCTTCTCTTGCTTTGCTTGCTACAAGGATGGAGTGTGGCATCCTGAACTGGTGCACCACTCTGCAGAGTCCGATGTTGAAGCCACCGAATCAGTCGGTGAAATGATAAATTCTCTTTCGTAAAACCCAGCCTCAGTGTGTATTAAAGTGAAGGAAATTGGCTTTGAAGATGAATCTGAAGGTGAATTTTTTTCCCAGTCCCGACAATCACCGAAAAATAAAGATGACCTGACTGTTGATGCGGCCTACTTCCCGACTCTTCAGCTATACTGATTATAAGAGAAGTGGGTTAACACTCCATCTCTTAACGATCAACGGAGAATAGTATACACCCTTCTATAATATGTACAGTGTAACTGACACCTCTTATACAAGTGGGTGATAATGAAAAGCTCTAAACGAGGGTGAGATAACTCTACATTGCTTTCCTGATTTTCACCGCTACTGTAGTTAATGCTGATTTTTGGAGAAATCAAATTCATTCAACACAATAAAGCTCAGGAAATTAAAATTATATGCACGCGGTCAGATGCGACCAGTGAGAGTTGTCTGAATATTTTACTAATGATCTGTATCTCCTGCATTCACTTTTCCTTTTCGAGTGGGGAATTGGTCTTCAGATTTGAAGTTTTAGCAGCCATACTATTCTTTTTTATGAGATGGGGTTGCTTATCTCATGTCCAGTTTTCTCTCTTTTACGGACTAATTACTGGTTAGGTGGGGTTTAGGAGTGTGTCGGCTGGAAATTGAACCCGGATCACATGCAGGGTTGGCAATCCTACTGCCATTGAACCACCTATGCACTGGTTTCAATGAGTAGTTCTAATGCCATCTGCTAGTCGTATCAAGGTAACTGTAGTACTAGTCAGCTGTTTCCAGTTGACTAACACCACTAACTGGTGTCAAGAGCCTAGCAACTATCATCATTTGCCCGTAAAACAAATTCAGGTTTATATCTTATAAAAATTGAGCACGGAATAATTTGAAAGTATTCCTTTGGGTGATTAAGGCGGTGAATTCTTAAACAGCTTCCCGGTAAGGCCGTGCACAAGATATACTTTTGAGTCAGACCACTTTCCTTTGGTAAATAGAAATGGCAGTTGACTTTCCCAATAACTGATATTTTTGGTGATCACTGTTTCATAAGGTAGGACATAAGAAACAGAAGTAAGAATTATTTTGCTCAGTAATTACACTACCGATCAAAAACTGATCACCAAACGTTACATTCACTGATTTATTCGTCCAGCTAAACTACTTTATATATTGGATGGAGGATTTCATCATGAGCTGACATCAGTTAGAGAACTACTGGAAAACCTGAGAGTACCGGACAACTGTTTCGTCCCAGTTTAGGACTCTTCATCAGTACGCACCCATCGGGGTTCGAACCAAGGACCTTCTGGTTACAAGGCTGGCGAGCCCGTAGACCATTGAGTCACTGGGACTCGATCCAATGGCCCATGTATGTATATATACGCATTCGCAAATGGTCTCTTCAGCTTTCACAACCACCCAAATAAGTGAACTTCAGGAGATTAAATCTATTAAATAGTCTAACTATTCACATTTATACAAACTGCATTCAGTGAATGCTAGAGGATGCTCAGTACCAACCGATAACAGTGGTTGACACGGTTGTGCAACACATTTTAGATATCTAAAGTCTGAAAAACTTAGACCACAAGACACTATTTATGTCACTGACTGGTGGGGAGCATTTTACTGGCTACCGAGATGTCCCGTCCGATCCTTTCATTTACTCTTGAATGCACACTGATTGACAAGACCGAAGAAAAAAATAACTCGCTGTTCATTGCTTCTTAATTTGCAGTGATACAGGAATTGTTTTCGACTGTTGCAAAACAAAATCTGTTTTAGTATGGAATACCATCCGTAAAAATAAACAAAAAAAGGAGAAAACAAAATGACTCCATGTGATATCTGAAAGCGACTGTTATTGAAAATGTTAATAAGTCTACCACCTGCCGAGAAGTTATGCCCTTCTTAAAACATACTTTGTCCTGTAGTAGTGGAATACACACGTGTGTAAAGTTTATTGCTACTTTTTATCAAGATTCTTTTTTCACTGAATGCTTAAAGGCAAATCTTTCTTTCTTCTTATTTTGAATAAAAAAACTCGGATTCTATTGCCTACAGCAATTAATAATTTTGAAAAATTAAAACTTTATCGAACAGTTTAGATGATTGTATCCTGTAACACTACAGTAGGACCTCTTTTACTTTCGAAAAGTTAATGATTTATGATGAAACGAACTGCTTTTTGATAAGACACTAGCTAGTAGCTAAAGTAATTTGTTCATGTCCAGTCCTTTCTTTGGTGCACACTGAATTCTATCAGTCAGTCAAGTTTGCAATGTGGGCACCATGCCACTAGGTGGCTCGGTGCACTGTGAGTTGTTAATATTAGATGTTTGGAGACACTAGTTATTGACTAGTGTCCAATCAAAAATATTCAATACAGTCAGTGCTACAGGAGGTCAGTCGCGAGCCTGAATAGCTCATTGTTGGCGCCTCTGACTGCAGGAGGCACTGGTTGACGCGATTTTGAATCTCAGGAGGGACATGAGTTCCTTCAAGGTGGTTGCAAATATGCCTGCTTTGGTGACTGGTGAGTGACAAATAGAACGAAACCCAGGTCCCGACAAGGCTTCCTTCCGATTGCCTCCAACCATCTAACACCAATGAACTGCTTTATTGAAAGTAGAAAACGTGGCTGCACTACATGGCACGCATAATGTTTACTAAACACTACTTTAACTTCTAAATGACTTTAAGGTGTTACCTTAGTCTCAAAGACTATTCTACTAGATATGATTAACTCAATACAACAGTGTATGTTCATCCTTTGCATTTCTACAACCTTTTTTTTACTGTGACAATTTCGCAGGAGGTGTGTGGGTGGTACATGGTTAGAATGCTCACCAACCACTCACTTGGTCCGCGGTTCGACTCCGGGTCGGAGCATTTACAAACCTCGCTTAACTAGTGTTAATGAGATTGGCGATGAGGAAAGGCTAGGCATGACATAATCAACCCCATCCCGTAAAGTTAAACACCAGTGATGCCAAAATTTCAAAACTCTTGCTTGAAACCCCATGTTCCATTGAGAACGGAAAGGTAATAATATAATCATTTCTCAGAAGCCTGTGTATTTAACTAAATTTATCGTGATTCTAAGCATTAATTACATTCATGAATAGAAATTTTGTAAACTGTAGTTTCAAGAGACTGATGTGTTTGATTAAATATTATGAAGATAAGTTTGACGCTTAGTGATAGAAAGAGAAATCTATCGAAAAAGAATTATGAGTAATTTCCAAATTCCCATTTATGCACTTAGAAAAGACAACAGATTGAGTGAAGAAATATGCATTCCTTTTCAATTCAATTACTTCGTTATCATCGGCTGGTAAGCTCTACACTAATGTATATAGTCGTTTTTTACATCAAAATCTGTTTAACAATGAAGTGGTCATTTTAGTTAATCAGTTTAAGGCATAGACGGACGGTGGTGGGTGAAATGAAAATGTCAAAAGTCATGAGAACAATTAACTAACAGATGCCGGTAACAAATTGTCTAAGTTTTGAAAGAGGGAGGGGTGAAAACTGATTAATTACAGAATTCACGGTAAGTTAATTCATAGGCGTTAGCAACAAGTTATGACATAATCGAGAAATTTGTAAATTACCAATGATAACTAAGAAGAATAGGATGACTCAGAAGAATTCAGGAATATACAAACAAACAAGTTAATAGAATTAGCTAGAATTGTAAAAAACTATAAAGTCAAAAGATAGTTACGAAGGAAGGAAAAAATCTATTTTACAATTCTAGCTAATTCTATTAACTTATTTGTTTGTCTTTTCCGTAATTCTTCTGAGCCATCCTATTCTTTTTAGTCATCATCGCTATTTTACAAATTTCTTGATTACGTAATAACTTGCTGCTCACGCCTAAGGATTAACTTATCTTGAATTCCGTAAATAATTCATTTTCACTCCTTCCTCCTTCAAAACTTAGATATCTTGTTGCTAACATCTATTAGTTAGTTAACTGTTTTGATGACTTGTGACCTCTTCATTTCACCCACTCACCCCTATCCGCCTCTACCTAGAACTGATTAACTAAAATGAGCACTTCATTGTTGAAAAGACTTTGATATAAAAAACGACTATATATTAGTGTAGAGCGAGACAGCCATCCAATTTAGTGTAGAGTTGATGGTGGGGAATTATGAGTGCCTAACAGACACTCACGGAGGCGAACATCCACTCATTTTAATTAAATAGCCAATTATAAACGAGAGAATTTCATTTGTTTTTCAAAAATTAATTTGGCATCTCCACGTCGGAAACATTTATTTCCCGATACGAATTTAAAACAAGCAATAAAGGTTAATACAGCAGGATTTAATGAATTCATCAAATTTCGGTGATGATGAATTGATGAATTCATTAAATCCTGCTTTATTAACCTTTATTGCTTGTTTTAAATTTCCACGTCGGTTGGTTTATCTTGGCTTAAAGTGCTCCTTGTCTCTCTCCCTCTTGTTATAGCGACGACCAAACACTAAGAAGTGCGCATCTTGAATCCCACTGCTAATCATCAACAAATAAAATGACCTTATTACGTCATCATCTTTTCATCTGACCTTTTTACACAACAAAGTTCGCCCTTCTCTTATCCAACTACACAACTGTCACTGATTTTTGTTACTGCCCTAACGATAATATGCCTATTGGTTGACAAAGACACGTTCACATTTTACACTGACTGATAACAAATGGGAAAATAATATGGATCCATGCTTCTGTGCACCAATGTTTCTTTTCTACCAGCTCGGATTTACGAAGTGGGTTCATTGTGGGGAATAACTGTCTCCAGAGAGGCAGCTGGATTGATATTTGTATATATGTGTGTGTATATGGAGGTAGGAAAGGCAGTTAGCTTCTCAATTTGAATCACATTCATACACCTAGTAATAAAGTGTCAGAGAAGTGTTGTATTGCATAGAATGTCTTCCGAAAACCTTCTGTCAATAATTCCGAAAATCTTTTGTCAGTCAATTCCTGTTTCACAATGTCCAACATGACCAATCAACGGAATATACAAAATAAACCTAACCAGAAATCACAGGTGATACTCATTGCACAAGATGTAGTGGCTATCGTGAACCATGTGGCCAACTGGATAGTTGCTGCTATGGTGTGGTTGGTGTATTCGAGTCTCAAAGGGGAAAATACATCACTCACTGAGGATTTGTGAGTACATCCAACCGACACATCCCAAGTAAGATGAAATGCTCACCCAGGATTCCACCGTTGGGTCAACAACAACAACAACAACCAAAAAACTTCAAGAGAATTTTAATTTTCCAGAATTTATGGATTTGTCAAAAACAAAAAAAGAATAATGATATGGATCCTTTTTTCATTAGTTAAAGAGATGAGAGGCGAAAGGTGGTTAGAATGTTATGGAGAGGAAGATTTATTGTTTTGCGCTATGCTATGTATTTCTCTTTAAGTAAAACAGAGATTCAGTTTTTGTTTTTTACCAAAATTAAAACAACTCCAAGATGCGCTAATGAGTTTTCCTTTGCTCAACGACATTTTGTTTTGTTTTGTTTTTAAATCATATCAACAGGAAGAGAGAAGACAATTTCAATTTTAACACTAAGTCAAAGTGAATAGGACGGAGTAAAAACGGAAATGCAACTGAGAACAATAAGCGGATTGAAAGAAGAAGAAAACTGTAGTATTTAGAGTAATTTTGGCTATTAATATAAAGTCCATCCTTTTACTAACAGATAAGCCCAATCCCAGAAATATTCAAAGAAGCGTTGAAATTTATCCGGTTAAATAGTTGGCTATACGACACTGTTTGCCCATTAATTCACGTTATAAGTATGACAGGAGGCGGCTACAACATTTCAAGAAATCAACTATTATGTATGTTAAGAAGAAAAGGACACAAAGTAAAATGTGTAACTTCCAGTGTGCTCAAAAGTCCACCTTTGAACGCTTGATTCAGGTGTTGAGCAGTTGCAAAGATTTCTGAGCTGCTTGTCGAACTGATGCTTATTTACGATGTAAGATACTGAAATTTATTGAAATTTCCTAATGTGATTGAGAAGGACACATTTAGGCAAAAAATATTGTGCTTTCAATTGGATCTCATCAGGCCTAACTCTAATATGCATAACTTTACAAATAAAAATTCAAATATAAACCAATCATGGTGTCTTGTTCATAGGATAATAAGAGTGTGCTAATGACTTGTGCAATTAGTTGTAATAATAATGAATCCATCAGCAATGTGGACGAAAATGTAAGGCAATCTGTGATAACAAAAAAAAAAAACCGGCATGAATAAACAAACAAATGCTCAGCTAGGCGTAGTAGTCAATACAGACTAAGAAAAACAAGTGGTTCGACTAAGTAATACTAGATTGTAAGGCAAGTAAATAAACCAGATCTTAATGAACATGTGATCAGCCCAAGGGATGATAAAAGAGGGTTTGAGAAGGTAATCAAGGGGTGGTAGTGGCGACGTCATTAGTTGGTGAGGTCTTGATATACCAACAAGGGAGGGATAATGGCTGTACGAACTTCCTTTGAATGGATAGTTTAAGCATAATAGTTCGAATGACTATCGCCTGCCTCAGCTGTTTGCAGTAGACGAATACGAAGTCCAATGGAAAGATTCGGTGGGATACGATCAATTAATTTGAAGGCTTTCGTTTTCCCAATTACATGACCACTATCAATTAAATGTGACAAAATTGAGCAACGGATTGTTTTTGTTTGTTCTTTGCCAAACGACGATGGGAGATGTTCGCTAACACCTTGGCTAAGTTGCCTAGTATTACACCTAACATAACTGTCACCGCAAGTGCAGTTGAATTGATAAATGTACACAGATGTGGCAAAGCTATCTAGATTATCCTTTGTTTGCATCCCAATCATCCGTCGGCTTGAGAATGACAAACATGTGTATGCTGCGTGAAACGTTCTCCGTATAGTTGTGGAAAATCTCTGCAATAAAATCTCACTTGATAAGTTACCATTAAATTGTAACATAATAAATAGAGACTTTTATGTGCAGTCATAGCCTCAGGTTTTCCATGCAATCTTTTCATGTTTCTTTATGAAACTAACCGGACAGCTCATCTCCATCAAGGAATCATGAACATACATATTCAAATCCTTTATGTGAATGGTCATCCGTACATATCTTTCTTGCTGTGCTCGTAAGAAACTTAATTTCCATTTTGTTCGTGTGTGTTATAAAGGCAGGCAGACTTCGAAATATAATGAAAACCTTCATTATATTCAACCGAAGAAGTTTAAAGCACAAAGACACTTCACAATTTCAGGGAATAGTCTCGTTTAACTTGCGATTTGTTATGTTTCACAAATGTGTTTAACTTTCATGAAATACGTTTGTTATTATCAAGCACAATAATAAAAGAGTTCTGAAGTGAAGAAAATTATATCTCCAGCTTTTCATTTAGAAAGAATAATTCTTTTAAACAAAGCAATAAGAAGGAAGACGTAATTTGTCTGAATCGTCTAATGTATATTTGCGCAACACATTTCGAACAATCTGATCACACACGGACTTGTCATAGGAGTCAATATGAAATTAATAAAGAGTTAAGAGGTGAGAAAATAGACTGCTTAGGTCAAGTCGAAAGGACATACTGCACGTCAAAATAGCAATAAAGACCACTAAACGAAATAACAGAGGTAATATTACATCTGCTATGGTATCAAAACAAAGTTTACCAAGGAAGGTTGAATGTGATGACGAATTTGTTTTTGAACACATAAAGGTGGTTTAAACTTTCTAATTGCCATCTAGGGCTTCTACAAACTTCACGTTACGCCACAAAGACGTTTTACTGATAGATTTAAAAGACTTGTAAGCATCAATTTTATGTCCTGTGTTTATGCCTCAATGGACGAACTAGTTTGAATTTTCTCAGCACCAACTAGTTCTGGAGATTCAATTTGCTTACGAAGCCATTAAGGAATATGCTGTGAAGCCAGTCTTTACTTGCAAAGGTCGATAACTCCTCCCTTTATATGTGTAACCACACGTACATTTAAATCGGCAAATACAGTGGGATGTGGCATAATTTCTCACATGTTCTAAGAGCTTAGATGGATACACCACCTCGACATTTTCAATTATTATGATCTAAGCTGCATAAGAAGTCTTTTTGACAACAACGTTCAGTCCTTTTCCGATTTAGTCATCTATGCTGAGTTCGAAAACTTGCACGACAAACTTAAACCTCTTGTCGGAACATATGATGAAGATCAGGTTTGATTTAAAGCCAAGGTTTTGGACACAGTTCACCAGTTTTCAAACGATCATCCGAAAGAGAAGAGTATTTTAACTTCTCAGCATTTCAAAGCCTAGAAACAGCTACCGAAAAACTCTTGACATAACGATTACGAAACTTGATAAAGCTCCTGAAGTCGTCATCATGAATAAAAGTAACTACAGATCTAAAATTTTATCCATTCTTGATGATGAAAGTGAATTCTGCAGTGATCACTCTTTAGGAGATATTCAATTACTGCAAGGAACAGTGACAGCCAATCTAGTGAAACTTCGCGGCCTAAATGCTATAAGTGAAGACACATTAGACTCTTTATAACCACCAGAATGTAAATGACCACATATGTACTGTTTCGCCCAAAGCATATAAACTTAGTAATTCTCTACGTCCTAGTATTGTCAATGTGTAGATCTCCAATACATAAACTTCCTCAATGGTTATTGGAATTATTGGACCACGTGAAAAGAAAATTCTACAGAGGACGTATTAAAAGATGCATTTGACGTGATTGATTACCTTGATGGTATTAATATTATAAATAGAAATATGTATTCATTTGATGTGAACACTTTATTCACTAATGTACCTTTATTTAAAACAATTGACATTTTGTTTTGTGATTCCATTTCCACACATATAATTTTCAGATTGCATTCCCTATAACAAATCTTAGTTAAATGATTTATTACTTCTATGTACTAGTAATGTTCGGATGACATTTGAAGGCGACTGCTTCCATCAGACTGATAGTGTTGCTATGGTAAATCCATTAGGGCCACTTTTAGCAGATATCTATGTCGCACATTGACAGTTTATCAGAAGATTTAATTGAAAATGAACCACTTTGTAGGAGATAAGTCGACGACATTGTAATCATCAGTGACAAGCCTAGTTTTGCCACTTGAATTTTCAATCGAATGAATGAAGTTCAGAGTAGCATATCACTTATGTTTGAAGAAGAGGAAGGTAATTGTTTATCTATCCTAGATATATTCTTTAGTTGACGGCCTGATGAATCAATAAAACGACCTATTTATAGAAAATTTACCTGCACACGATAGCATCTTAATTACCACAGTTTCTGCCCTGTTCCGTACAAAAAAGCTTTAGGGAGGTGCCTCTTCAGTAGAATCCAGTGAATATGCACCGAAGACACACTTGATGAGGAAGATACAAAACTGACACAAACTCTGGTTGATAATAATAATTATCCAGACAAGTTCATAACGAGATATAAAGTAGTCAGAACACCAAGACCCATTCTCCAAATCGCTGCCAAAAATGACATGTACATAAGCTACCATATATGGCTGATCAAAGCAGCTTGCTAACTAGACAGAGATTGAACGTTGGGGTTAAAAAGACTTTTAGTACACTTAAGATCACAATAATTTAGAATGTGAAGCTGATATATCCATCCATCTAAGCCTATAGAACATGTGAAAAATGAAGTCACATCCCAGTATATTTACCACTTTGAATGTACGTGTGGACACACATTTATAGGGAGACATTACCGTTCTTTGTTAGTAACAGCTTCACAGCATATTCCTAAATGGCTTCAGAAGCAAATCAAACACCCCTGAACTCATTAATGATGAAAGCAGATGAACTAGTTCGTCCATTTCGAAACATATTATAGAACCAGGATATAAAATTGGTGTTTACATGTCTTTTAAATCTATCTATAAAGAGTGTTTGGTGAGTATCCTGAGGTTTATGGGAGCCCTAACAATTAGGAAGTTTTAACTACCTTTATATGTTCAGAAATAATTCGTCATTACATTCAACCTTCCTTTTTAAACTTCGTCTTAATACCAGGGTGGTAGATTTACTATTACCTCCCTCCCTTGGTTTATGGATCTCCATTGTCATTCTGACCTTTAATATGACTTTTTAACTTGATTTACGACTCCTCAAATATGCAGTGGATTTGGATATCATCTTCACTACTAAATATTACAGACAGTTATTTAGAATTTCTATGGCTTTACCAATAAGTCCGATTCCAGAGGACTTTTTTCTTCTCTGAACTTGAAAACGTACCGTTGAATGAAGTCATCACCAAGTTGGTTGTGCATTTTGGGACAAATTCAAACTTTAGTAACTACCAACGGACAAATGTCATTCAAATCAACAACCACATGGTAAAGGCGATGTTTGCGTATAAAATACACATATTCATGAAAAAATAGTGAATTAAAAGGCATGAAACTGTTACACAGGATACTTTTTTTATGATTTGTGACAAAAATACCTCTCGTTTCTGGAATGGAGTTATCAACAGAGTAATTTAACCACATTTTATGCATGAAGTTATCTAAGTCTTCTAACCCTGACAATAACCCTAATCTTTCCTTAGTCTAAAACTATCGTCAAAATATCCCTAAACTAACCCTAATCTAACTGGAACCTGTAGTGACCCGTTTTATTACTCATCATCGCAGTATACTTTCACTATGTAATTGTACTTTGCTCTGTTTATTACTCTAAATCATGCATGTTAACAATTAATACTTTTGTACTCGCTCGATTTTTGAATTTTGATTGCTGCAATAATACACTGTCGTATTCCTTCGCAAGTGCCTTTTGAATTACGTTGTGGATGTCGAGTAATCGCAACGTTAGGACACAAATATAAACGCGAGGAAGTACTAGAATATACGTGTACTCTAATTCAGTCAAAATATAGCAGCAGCAACAAATTGGTGCGCCCGACGACAACTTGCTGACTCCGACTCCGACGACTTTTGACCTCGACGCGTTGTTACACTTGTTGGATTAATAAAACTTTAATCTTCGTGGATCTATATATTTATTAGATATCCCGAACTCATTTTTGTGTTTGCTCATAGCACAACAAACCAACCATAATATCTACCCTATTAGGTTAACCTACCCGTGATCTGTCCTGAGCCTAAAAATTAACTTAATCTTTCTCAAACCTGATCTGAAACTTGCCGGATATTCCATTTTATAACACGACACTTCATTAGACATATTTTATTGATGATGATAACATTATTTACCAGGTTTCACTAAACTGCTCACTGAGCGTTTCAAGGTCACTGGTGCGATCGCACTCCACTGGTACTTACTGGTGCCTAAAGTTTAACTTAGCCTATTTTACAGGATTTTCATCATGAGCTGACATTAGTTAGAGGACCATTGGAAAACCCGGGAGTACTGGACAGCCGTTTCGTTCTAGTTTGAGACTCTTCAGCATTACGCATCCACCGACAGAGTTCGAACCCAGGAACTTCTGGTTACAAGGCTGGTGAGCGAGCTCATATACCATTAAGCCACTAGGACCCAATCCAATGGCCAGTCCATGAATTCTAACTTCTGCCAATTCACGATATAGCGCGACCCCTAACCAATGTCCTCGATGCCAAGTATTTGTCCTCACGTCCAACCTGCTGCACCCTTCTGGTCACGACTTCTCACTAGAACCCCAGGTAACTACCTACCTGAATAGGGCAAGTCGCTGAAGAGTCTCAAACTAGGACGAAACAGCTGTCCAGTACTCCCTGCAGGTTTTCCAATGGTTCTCTAACTAATGTCAGCTCATGATGATGAAAATCCTGTAACCAATCAATCAAATTCCTACAAACCAACACTTGAATATTAGCCTATTTTAGTTATGGATATAAATGCATTATAGACCAAATTTATATAACATCCATTTTTCGCCGACTTCCTTTTGTAGAAAACAGCAGGAAAACGCACACACACGCACATACACACGTAGAGTATTGACGTCTTAACGTCTTACTGATTCAATGGGAAAACGGATCACTTAGAAGAAATGTGTATCGGGAAAAAAGGGCATACACGCACTTCCTTAGTAATGCTGCCTATTAGATATTCATGAAATATATTACTAAATATCTTGCCTATAGAGCAACAAGCATTTAATTCAAAAAGTTATTCACCAAAGGAATTTCAGTAAATTTCTGATACTTGGAAGAGATTCGATAAAAGGAAAACATAAATCAACCGGTTAGAAAACTGGAAACGAAGAAAATCGGCGTGTACGAAACTACTGTTTATAAAATTTAAATTTAATGGTGATTTATCAAGCGACATTTTGATATAGGGATGATTATTGACAAAAGATTTTTGGAAGACATTCTATGCCATACGCCATTTCTCTGCCATTTTAATACTCGGTGTATGAATGCGATTCAAACTGAGAAGCTAGCTACCTTTCTTACGTCCATAAATATATATATATATATATCGATGATACTAGATGGTTGGAGACAATTGACAAGAAGCCTTGGATCAATGTTTCTTGCTAGTTGGCGCTCATCAGTCAGCAAGGACTAGACACATCACCCTAGTTACTAGTGTCCAATCAAAAAAATATACAATACAGCCAGTGCTACAGGAGGTCAGTCACGAGGTCGATTCAGCTGCCCCTCTGGAGACAGTTATTCCCCACAATAATCCCACTTCGTAAATTCGAGGTGGGAGAAAACAAACTTTGGTGCACAGAAGCATGGATCCGATTAATTTTCTTGGTTGTCATTAGCTGCACACAACCTACAATCTTCAATAGAATAAGTCAGTGTAAATTGTCAGCATACCTTTGTCTATCAACAGGCATATTGTAAAAGCTTTTAGTCAAAAACATCAACAGCTCAATATTAGACCACCTGGTTCAAACCGGCCACTAAGCTGGCATCGAAGAATCCTTCCCCATCATCTATCGAGTACCAAATAAATTGCCAAAAGTATCCAGGTATCGAAGACTCCAAACAGCAGAGGCTATCACGATCCGCCTAAAACAATGGGTGCTCAGTGGGCATAAGAATCAGGTCCAGCCACTACTACTGCAAGGCCTTCTATCGCTCCTATAAATTGTTGAATTCTGCATTATTTTTCCTAATTTGCCTGTCTGATATTCAGTGTATTGTTCGTTATGTTGATGCATTTTATCACGCTTACAGATGCTCCCTATTGAACCGTAATCTATTGGTATTATTGATTCGATGTTGTTTTAAGAAACATTAATGTTATTAATAACCTTAATTCTTTCATTATTATAGATGGATGCACATATGACTGTAGAACCTGATGAAGAGCAGGTTATCAAAAGAAATATTCTTTGTTCAGTAGTCAGTCTTTTGAGGGTAATTTTTGTCAACAGTTTATCGTCTAGTTGCTTCTACTACAAATTTATGAGGATTTTAGGCATCTCTGGAGGTCAGCAGCACTCAGCATGAAAAATAAGATCCGGATTTTTAACTCCATTGTGAAGTCAGTGCTACTATACGGATCAGAGACTTGGCGCGTGATAAAGAGCATCTCAAACAGACTACAGACCTTCATTAACAGCTGTCTTCGCTCAATATTTAAGATCAGATGGCCTGTCAGAAAAGATCAGCAACAGAGATCTCTGGCAATGAGCGAACCAACCAGGAACCGATTGTGAAACAAATAGGCAAGGAGAAATGGAGATGGATTGGAGACCATACTCTGAGGAAACCATCAAGTGACATCACTAGAAAAGCCCTTGAATGGAACCCAAAAGTGAAGTGGCGAGTTGGTCGTTACTGCAAGGGTGACTTGGAGGAGGTCATGTGAAGAGGAGATGAAAACGTGTGGGCAGACTTGGAGCCAGGTGAAGACTCTAGCAGAGAACCGAACGTAATGGAGATGCACGGCTGAAGCCCTATATTCCTCTAGGAATTAAAGGAAACAATAATAATAATTGAATAATTTTAAGAGCCGAAATTTACTATTATTATTATTGTTCAAACAGTGTGTAATACATCACTCGTAGGTAATTCATAAGTAATTTATAAAACTGTATTGAGTAATAATTTATGAAGTAAAGGAAAGGGTACGAATAAATCACGCTGCATAAACACAATAAGCGATACACTTATCTCTCTCTCACTGAAACCTAATTTCCGAAGAAAGTTATAACAACCAGTTTCCGATAACTAGGAGATGAATTAGGATGGGAGTGAAAAAAACTAAGCTAAACTGCAAATTTCAATAGAGATGAGTGAATTACCTAAATACCTTTGTAATAGTTCACTTTCAATTTATTTATAATTACTATAGGTATCTGCCAAGATGACCCTCGCTGTTTCGGTGTGCAGGCTTCAAAGCTGTAGCTTATTAGGCTCGGAAAGGTTCCACTCCGCCTTCCTGGCGTGTTTCCACCGGCTTTAGCACTCGTGGCTCAGAGGTAGGATGCTCGCCGACCACGCATGTGGTCAAGGTTCGCTCCCCGGCTGACTCACTCCCAAACCTCGCTAAGCCATTAACAAGACTGGTAGAGACGAAAGGCTAGCAACCCCACCCCGTAAAAAATAAACACTACTGTCACCTAAACTTCACAGCTCCAGCTTGAAGTCCTATGTCCCCCTGGGAATATAAACGACTGAAATAAGAACAAAACTATAGTTATCTATTCCGGTTATGATGATGGGTTGTATTGTTGTATTTAACGATTGAATGTAGGTTATAAAATGTGTAGACTATAAATTTGGGATGACTATATCCATGCTTGACTGATGGAATTCAATCTGCACTTAACAAGAGACTAGGCACACTACACTGGTCACTACACTAGTATCCAATCAAAGTCTACGGAAACTTCAGAACTCAAGGACGCTTGGAGCCCCTTGTTTCACTCGGAATGCACAGGCTTTGAATTCTATATTATTTTCTTCGTTATTTCTGTCATTTTCATTCCTAATCTAATTTCCTTATGGTCCTTCATATATACTCTTGAATCAAGTCTGGCGGATAATTATTCACTAATTATACGTCCTTTATTTGTTTGATTTCATCATTTAAATCCTCTGGCTTACACTAGTTAGGCTCCTGGCCCGATGAAACAGCCATTTACTTAAACTTATCCTTGCCGATTCTGGTGAATTCTGGGGTGAATTAAAGTCTAAGTATTTTGTACTAGACTGTGTCGGTTTCCTATGAATGCTAGTGTCTAACCTCCCACCATCTTTTTTCGTTTTATTCAACAGTATAGCACGACCAATTCATCCTGTTCATTTTCTAACTCATTGGGACAGGGTGAAGGTATTAAAAAGTAATATACATTCAGGTGGAAACAGACACAGAGAGAGGTTAATCATTGAAGCATTGTTGGTCGACTCAACACTGCACACATCCGATCAAAATGATGCAACGCCGTCTATACCCGAGATATGGAAAGTCGCAACAAACAACAAAGGGAAGTTGGAGAGACAGACAGAGGGAAAATATGTGTAGAAAACAAATTGTAAAACCGTGCTGGCTAAAAATGATTGATGATTATAACTGGGAATATTACATTATGCTAGACACCTTCTCATCCAATTGTTAATACTGTATCATCATCACTGTGTGTGATATTTAAAATAAACTTATCTAATATGGAAGGAATTACATTCTACCACCACAGTGACCAAGTGTATCTACACTTACATTGAAAGAAAACAGACAACCTACCTGTAAATCATTTTTGTTTTACTTCCACCCTCGTATTCTTGCATCTTGTCTTTCATCATTTGAATGACATCCATTCGATTAGATTAGATTTTGTAGTAACAGTTAGTTATGCGACATTTCAAAATAATCTTTTCGCCTAATTTATATTTCCATGAATTCTGGCATTAATTTCAATAAGTGTTCGAATCTTTGTGTCAAATTCTAAGAACAATTAAATCTACACAGTGTGTAAACTTAGATCACTGCAGAAAGCATCTCAGCAATGCACAGATAGGTGCTATTCATTATCAACTGGGCGTGTATATTTGTCCGAAATATTATTATTAACATCATGATTAGTTTAATTGTATTGCCTCTTCTGTGTTTCTCTTCTATTCTCTTCTATTTACATGATCAACAGATAAATCGTCAACTGTATGTCTGTGTGTGTATGTGTGTGTGGGTGTGTGATTGGCATCAACTGATGATTGGGTAAATATTCCCATCAATGCTTACAGTCAGTCAGTCACTTGGTTGGTTAGTTAGTTGCTTAGCTAGTCAGTCGAATAAACACGTTGTCCTCCACCTCTCCCCCACCTTCCTTCCTGCAGCATTATCCTTCATTTCGAATTCAACTTTACCTTTGATTGGTTAGATTTCGACAGTAAAAATGATTTTCATTCACAAATAAGAAGGAATCAAAATTTATAAAGAACAATAAACACAAAAAAATAAATGAAGAAAGCATTTTACACAAATAAGTTACGTAATAAAAATATAACTAGTCTCTGAATGAAGCTGAATGGGAAGGTAATATATATTCAACTTTAAAACAATTGGTTCCCTTGATGAATTTATTTTATTATTATTTTTATTGTTATTTTTATTATTTATTTTATTATTTTGATTACAGCTTGTTTAAACACCGTATTTTCAGTACAAGTATGGAATTTTCAGCATGGATATCGGTAGCCCAAATTTTGCCTGCCGACCATAGATATCGAGTGTGCGTCGGCAGGGGATCGAACCTCGGACCATGTGCATGGTCGGCGAGAGTCCTAACCACTGTGCTACCGAAGTACAAAGTAATAAGAATATGTAATTTGTCATAATCGTGTAATCTATTCGAGCAACACATTTCGAACAATCTGATCACACATGAACTTGTCATAGAAATATATATACGAAAGACGGGAAGTAACAGTAAACCTGTCCTGGTATCAAAACAACGTTTACCAAGGAAGGTTTAATGTAATTGTTGCTTTGAACGAAGAAAGGTAGTTTAAACTTACAAATTGCTACAGCTTCCGCAAACTTTAGGATGCCCCCCAAACACATTCTATAGATAGTATGTAAACGAAGTACAAACATCAATTTTATATCCTGTCCCTGTAACATGTTTCGCAATGGAGGAGTTAGGTCTCCCGTGCTCACCATTAATGGGTTCTGGGGATTTGATTGGCTTCTGAAGTCAATGTATGCGTGTCCTCAGGTACATTCATACTGGTAAATACAGTGCAATTTGACATCATTTCACGTACGTTCAAAGGGCGTAGATCGATAAATGTGGTTCACATTATCAGTTATTAGTATCCTTAGTACAGAAAAAGTCTTTTTAAGTGAAGCTGCTATGATGCCCCATATAGGGTAGCTTGATGTACATGTCTTTCTTAGAGGTGAGTTGTAGAATGGGTCTTGGTGTTCTGATTACTTTATATCTCTGCATGCACTTCTCTGGATAATTATTATCTAACAGAGTTTGTATCAATTTTCTTTCTTCCCCATCAAGTGTGTCTTCGGTACATATTCGTTGGATCCTACTGAAGAGGCACCTCCCTAAGGCTTTTTTGTACCAAACAGAGCAGAAACTGTGATAATTAGGATACTGTCCTGTTCTGGTAGGTTTTCTATATATATAGATCTTTTTATTGACCCATCAAGCCATCAGTCGACTAAGCAATATGTCTAGGAAAGATAAACAATTATCTTCCTCTTCTACAAACGTAAGTGATATGCTATTCTGGACTTTATTCATTCGATTTAAAAATATATATTCTACTATAAAGATTGCAGAAAAGTGGATTAAATCAAAATCGTGTCGACACGAAGAATTATCTATTGGATTGCATGATGCATGAGAAAATATTTACTTTCTCCTTTGTTGCTATAATACTTAGGAAATAGATTTTAACGTTTGATTTCTAAAAAGATAGGGAAGATTATTTCTGAATAATTTTTAATTGAATAAAGATGTTCATTAGAAATTTGGAAAGATTGTGTACTGAACAAAGAATATTCTTTTCGATAACCCTTTTTTCATTGGGTTCTACAGTAACATACATCCATAATAATAATAAGAGAATGATTGTTATTGACAACTTGAGTGGTTTTTAAAAAAAGAGTAACATCGAATCACTGACATCAGAATTGCAAACAGATTATAGTTCGAAATCTGCGTGTGCATGTGGTAGTACGTATAATTGTAATAATAAATTTAACACCAATATTACAAAGTGAATGACAACGAATGCACTGTAGTCATGTACTTCATATTAAATTCTTAATGAAAAAGAAAACACGTAGATCAGCGAAGAGTCTCTTTTCGGCGGCGAATTCATTTTCTTAGCTGTACAATCGCAAATATATATATATTATTTTGTATGTATGTGTACAATAAGTTCGCCAAACAAAAATACAATTGGTTATAGTTACTTTAACTAAGCAGGTGAAGATTGGTAATTGTAGTTACGTAATACAAAATCAGTCAAGAAAATTAAATGTTAATGAAATTAGGGTAGTAACAAAGGTGATGAGTTATCACAAACAATTGTTAAAAGAAGTTATGTAATAATATGAATAGTTTGATGAGTGAGTTTTACTCAGGATGCACATAGGAACAAAGCAGATAATACGAGATTACGTAAAAGTTCTAAATGAATACAAGAATTATAAGTAATTAAAGAAGAGGCAAAGAAACAAAATTAAGTCATCAAAATAAAAAAATCAAATCAAAAAGCCTAGCATTGACAATTTACGACTGTATAAAAGATGCGTAGACGACATATTCATTATTTGTGACTACAACAATGACCCAAATCTACTGCTGAAGACATTTAACTGTTGCCATCCAGCAATAAAATTCACTCTTGAAATGGAAAACGAATCAAAAATTCCGTTTCTTGATGTGGAACTAACAAGAAGAACTGGTGGGAGCCTAAGAAGATCGATCCATAGAAAAGCTACTTGGAATGGTCAAACAGCAAGCTTCTATAGGTGGGCACCCATTCAACAAAAGCGGAATTTAATTCAATCACTTGCCACCCGCATCCGACGCATCTGTAGTTCCGATGTTCTGGAAATAGAATTAGATATTCCAAGAGAAATTTTCATCCAAAATGGATGCCCAATGAGATTCATTGACAAAAATACCAAACCAAGAATTGGGAGAAATGAAACTTCACTTACGCCGAAAAAGAAACTCTACATGAACTTGGATTTCAAGGGAGATTTAACAAGAGAAGGATCGCATCATCTGATCTACGTGTTTTGTTTTCATTAATGTCTGGATGGGGATGATGCATGAATATTAAATTCTATTCATATTGATTATAAACTTCAGATGGATGACTGTTCATGTCAAGGACGGAGGGAGAGTAAAAACGAATTTTCGGGCTGAATATTTTGCACGTTGTATGTGAGCCAGTGTGTAAGTTAACTACTGCGTTTAACTAAGAAAACAAAAGGTTAGTTAATGCAAGTTTAATGACAAGGGGTAGAGGAATTTATATATGTACAGGATGGAGGGCCCTGTCAAAAAAGGCCGATGTAATAATTTTATTTTTTATTTTATTTTATTATAGCTTGATTTCACACAGTATTTTAGTACACGTATGAAATTTTCAGCATATGATATCGGTAGCCCAAATTTAGCAGACCGACCATAGATATCAGGTGTGCGTCGGCGGGGGATCGAACCTCGGACCATGTGCATGGTCAGCGAGAGTCCTAACCGCTGTGCCACCGACGCACAATAAGGCGTTTATGAATTCGCAGATTCCACAGAAGGCTAGGACAGTAATAATTGCTGGCTGGGTCTGTTTCTTCTACACACATAGTACCAGTTGTTGTAGGCGGATAGCAATAACCTCCGCTGTTTGGAGTCTTCGGCAGCTACTTGGATGCCCTTGATAGAAGATGAGGAAGGATTCTTCGATACCAGCTTAGTGGCCGGTTTGAACCAAGTGGTCTAATGTCGAACAGTTGATGTGCGTCGGTGGCACAGTGGTTAGGACTCTCGCCGACCATGCACATGGTCCGAGGTTCGATCCCCTGCCAACGCACACCCAATATCTATGGTCGGCCGGCAAAATTTGGGCTACCGATATCCATGCTGAAAATTCCATACTTGTACTGAAAATACGGTGTGGCATCAAGCTGTAATCAAAATAAATAATAAATAAATAAATAATGTTCTTCACTATACCTTTATTTAGCCACACGACACTGCTAGGTGTTCTCGAACGGGCACGAAAAATCAACTTCCTAGGACAACGGCCAACGTAACTCGCTCCACCAAAAAAGGGGTTGGATTGGTAGATGCAATTAGAGGTGGGTAGTCTAGGTACTTCATCTTTCAATGGATGAATCGCAACCGATCGTGTAGATAATAAAACTTGTAGTTCATTATTATTATTATTATTGTTCCCTTGAGTTCCTAGTGGAACATAGGGCTTCAACTGCACATCTCCACTTGTTTCTGTCTTCTGCTGTACTTTTCAGCTGCATTCAAGTTAGTCCATACTGTTTCAACTCCTCAACACACGATCTCCTCTATGTCACCTTTGGACGTCCCACTCGCCGCTTCCCTTTCGGGTTCCACTCGAGCACTGGACTGACGCGCGATGTCACCCAACGGCCTCCTCAGCCAGTGTCCAATCCATCTCCACTTTCTAATGCATATTTGTTGAGCGACTGGTTCTTGTTTTGTCTCTTCCCATAGTTCCTTGTTGGTGATTCTTTCCGGACATCTGATCTTCAGTATACAGCGAAGACAGTTGTCGATAAACGTCTGCAACAGGCTGTTGGAAATATTCTTTGTGAACCACCAAGTTTCTGATCCGTATAGCAAAACTGACTTGATGTTTGTATGGAAAATCCGAATTTTGTTGTTGATGCTGAGTGAAGAAGATTTCCAGATTGGTTTCAGGTTGATTGATGTGTTTCTCGCCTTCCCGATTCTCAATTTGACATCCTCGTCCGTTCTTCCTGTAGTTGAGACAATGCTCCCTAGATAAGTGAATGAAGTAACCTCTTTCAAATCCCTCCCGTTGATGGTGATTGGCACTGGATGTTGCTGTTGTTGTTGGTTGGTTGGTTATTTTCATGACCTCCATCTTGTCTATGTTCACCTGGAGTCCTGTCTTCTCTGACTGCTTCTTCGACCAGTTTGTTGGTTTTCGCTTGTAAGTCCTCGGTTTTTTGTGACATCAAGCATAAGTCATCCACGAAATCCAGGTCTTCTAGGTTCTTCACGTCGGTCCAGGATATCCCTGTCTTCTCGTTTCCATGCACTGTCTGACGCATAATCCAGTCCACCACAATTAGTAATATCATTGGTGATAATAAGCACCCTTGTCTGACTCCTGTGTTTACTCCAAACGCCTCGCTGAGCTTTCCGTTGTGGAAAACTTGTAGTTTACCAGAATTAAAAGTTTTTTGAATAGACTTTCTCAACTTGTTAATAATTATTTCACTCGGTACGTCACCCTTGAATCGCAGTTGTATGTATAAAGGATTCTTATTTACAGATACAGAGAGAACAGTCCTTTTCTACTTTCTTGTGTGATGTGATCCCTGAACTTCTTTTGGATAGCTGGTTTCAATTAAGTTGTCATATATACTGCTGAATTCATCTTCACTTACATCTTCTTGCTATATAGCTGTGACCTTGTAGTTGAGGGTCCTTATTAAATTTCTTTTGTACTGGAGAGGAACAAAACTATGAAAATGTGTATATTGTCCTGTCCATGTACTTTTTTTTAATCAGATTTCGCTTTATACTACCCTCTGGTTTTCTGGCAAGGAGGACATTTGGGATGGTAATTCTATTTTGGGATTCCTCTCTTCACACGTGAATTTGATAGCTGAATGTACTTCATTGAACTGAGTTGGATTCCTCTTCCTCCATTCCAGTTTATCTTGGATTTTCGTGCAGACTACTTCTGAACTACGAACAATATACAGTGATCCAATTCTTCACTGTTTTTTTTTCAATGATTCTCTAACTACACTGAAAATAAGCAAATATTGTTATGCAAACAGTGTTGGAAATCGATCTGTAAGTTGTACCTTAGATAATCTAATATTATTAATGTTTTATTGATTTAAACAACTCTTGTGTACAGTGCACGGAGAGAAAATTTAAAATGTTCATGTAATCGGGTAATTATAAGGAGTGTTTATTAAACTATGCTGATGAACACTAATAAATGTCCTGCAAGTTAAACAATAGCGATCATGGGGAAACGTACAAGCAGGTTAAGTTATTTGAAACCAGATGAATAACACGATGACCATGAGGAAATCAAAAGTGTTGGATAAAGTATAAGGATAATAAACGAGATTTCTAGTTCGTTTCAGGTTAGGTTAAGTTAGGGAAAGATAACGGGGAGGCTAGAGATAAATTACGATTGGGTTATTGTTAGATTAGGGGAGGATTAGACTTAGAGGTGAGTTATAGACACAAATTTGCATTTAAGGCGTAACTGTTTGCTTCAAAGTCATTGGTACGTTCGTATCATTTCGATAGTTATTCTTGAATAGACAGAAGACCAGTAGTTCAGCGAAGAGTCTCTTTTCGTGGCGAATTCATTTTCATAGCTGTACAATCGCAAATATATATGGTTGTTTTGTATGTATGTGTACATTAAATTTGTCAAACGAAAATACAATTAGTAAGTTCAGATGAATTGGATGTTGATATAAGAGGGTAGTAACAAAAGTGATGAGTTGTCACAAACGATTGTTAAAGAAGAGTTACGTAATAACATGAATAGTTTGATGAAAGAGTTGTGCTCAGGGTGTACATGGAAACAAAATAACATGCGGAATTACGCAAGAGTTTTAAGTAGTTAGAAAAATAAGCATACAAGCAAAAGTTAAGTCAAATCAACAGAGTTGTTACCATGATAGTAGAAATGGTTGAATAATTTTCTTTTGTATGCATAGTTCTGGTTCTTCTAACTGAATGGCTAGGGCTTCTGCAATGCAAAGAAGACGGAAACAGTATTGTCTTTGGCAGGTTGTTCTTCACTTTGTAGATTACTTTGAAGCAGGAGGCGTTTGTTGAGATGGAATGACTAGTGGTGACGAGATGTTCGATTATTGCACTCCTTATACGGCCACTACTTCCTTTCTGCAGCCACACTGGATAGTGTTCTTTGACCCTTTTTGACAGGATGTGCGTTGAACGACCGATGTACCTGGCTCCACAGCAACAGGTGAACTGATATATACACATAGAAGTGGTCAGATGCGGGATCTTGTCCTTTGGGCTTCTGCAGATCAGCGGGCGACTGGAGAACACTACTACTGTCAATGTTGCCGCAAAGAAAATTCTTCTTAAAGAAGTGGAAATTCTCCTCCTTAGGACATCACTGAGTAGGTCACCTTTGAAGTCGAGGTTCATAATAAGTATCTTTTTTTAGCACGGATGGCGTCTCTTGCTTTATGATTTTCTGTTTGATGTTTTCGTCTATGAATCTTGGTTGATAACCGTTTTGTATGAAGATTTCTTTCAGGAAGTGTAGTTCTTCTTGCTGCAGGGTATCAGAGCTGCAGATGCGTTGGACGCGAGAAGAAAAAGATTTAATTAGGTTTCTTTAACTTTGGATAAGTGTCAGTCCCTTTGTCCAGGACTACCAGCAAACCCGCCTATTTCTACTAGTAACTAATATCATTCCCCACGGTTAGTGACTTAACTAATGCCTGGTGGTTCTGTTTTCATTCCCAGTAAAGATTAGACGATGGAATAATTTGTAAACTTGTAACAACTTCCCATACAGTTGAGTCTTCTCGACTAAAGAGTTCTCATTGACAGAGCAATTGGAACGAGTTAATATCTTTTTGAAGATATGAAGCCTTTTTTATCACTACGAAGTATTTTTGGTGGATGGTAGAATCCGGGACGAGCATTTCGTCCTATTCGGACTCGTCATCTGGATGTATCTGCGCTCCCCAGTCAGTGGGTGATAGTGTTCCCACACCACCTCCAGGTCCAAGGTAATCCTCAAACATCGTTGAGGCGTCCGTATTAGGTGCCAGTATGGTAACAGAGGCTGAACATTTCGATCTAATTAATCAGCGGTAAAATTAAAATTGAGTTAAAAACAAATCTTATCACTGTAATAACAAAAATATCAAACTGTTAAAAATGAAAAGTTCAGTGTATTTGTGTGAAATGAAGTGCATTCAACACGTTACTCCGTAAGTAATACTGACTAACTGACTGACTGACTAAATGGTTTCAATATAGAACTTTGCACAGATGTACAGTAGTTCGAATTGCCACACTCCCTCCTTGTAGCACACAAAGCAAGTGAAAAGAGTGGAGGGTGATTCAAAAGAGAGAGAGAGATAATAAACACAAGTGTGAAGAGAAAAGACTAGAATATGGAGGAACAATAGAATTTTTTGGATATGATAAATCACAAAGAGTGAATTCATCTGCAAAGCCAATGAAAACGATTTCCAACCATATCACCAATCGTCTCCAGCCACCAATACTTTTTACCATCCCGAGGACCCCAACCGATCAGTCAGGAAGTCTACACCTCCCGACGTGATTAGTTCAAGTTAACTTCTGTGCATTTCATTGGCTAATGAGGCCATGTTATCGTTCGACCACCACTAGCTAACTCTTTTCCAACCTCATCCATCCTATGTCAGTCAGCTAACATTGTTCATCGATCGACTGCATTGCAGTGGTATGCGTAACACATGTCCTAACCATCTCTCTCAATCCATGTAACTTCACAACCATCTCATCGATTGATTTTCCCTCCCACTTACATCAACCACTCGATCACCGATGCTTAACCTCAATATTACCCACCCTACTATACCACTACCAACCACCTAACACACATACCGGAAATAGAAAACAGACACCTATGATAAAAGACAGCTAACCAGCAAAGAGCTGTTCACATCTTCCACTTTTAATGGTCATGCCTCTCTCTCCCAGACAAAAAGGAGGACGGAACGAAGTACTGCTGAGCATCACACACATCCTTTACTCGATAACCAGCCGGATATCACGTCTACTAGGCTAGAGATGTCGAAAGTTAGCTAGCATATGCCAAACGAGCCTATCAGGGGTGTTTCCCTGGCTCTCATCGTTATTTTTGGTCAAAGATGACTCACTAGCCTGCTGACAGTAGTGGGAAATCAAGATTATGAGGGTGACACAGATAAAAGGGAATGACGATCAGGAGGGCTTCGTGTGCTTTTGGAAGTTTGTGAGCGGTTATTAATTCCTGGGTGCACACACCGTGGAAGTTGATTTATTTTTTGTATACCTGAAACGGAAAGAGAATTATTGTTGCATGACCACATAGCCCAAGGGACAAGTGCTTGAGGCCGATCATACACGACTTACCTGAACTGGATATTAGTAACTTACCGCCAGCTATAGACCACCGTAGGGCAAGTCGGGATGTACAATTTCTGAGGTCGACCTTTTCTAACTCCCTTTATTCAGAGTAGAGAAACAGCATAACTGCCTGGCAGGCTGGTCATCTTAGGGAAACACCTTACTGTCCTTATATTCCTATTCCCCAGCATTTTTTCTTATCATTCACATTCCCCAGTGGAACATAGGGCTCCAAGCTTGTGGCCTGAAGTTTCTGTAGCAGTGTTTATTTTACAGAATGGGGTTGCTACTGGTTTCATCCCCAACCTTTCCTCTTCACCAGCATTATTTCTCGCTTAGCGAGGTAAAGGAGTGCGTCGGCAGGGGATCGAACCCCGGACCATTTGCATGGTAGGCGAGCGTCCTAACCGCTATGCCACCGACGCATTCCCCAGCATAGCCTAAGACAAATCCTTACACTATGCTGGTAACTGCTTTTAGCCTAATCGCTATCCCAACAATCTTCCTAGCTTGGAAGTACCCACAGGAACATTAGTTCCAGCCAGTGTTGGGTCATTGCGACATACAAGCGCGACCACCACGTCAAGGCACCAGCTATCGGCTGGGAAGTAAATAGAATAAAAGAAGTACCCTCTTAATTAGGAAAACCACAACTTAGTTTTCAACTCTTTTTTTTCCTTGAACAGAACTATTTTTCTATATAGTCCGACTGGATTTCTATTTTTGCCTTTCCACATGAGAAAACTTTTGCATACTGGTGAAGTAGCAATACAGGCGAGAGATGGAGATAAAGATGAGGGGAAAGACTCTACTTCTTAAGTACGATCATGTGTGGCAATTTTCACTACAAGCATTTGCTCCTTTGCAATCGTTTGTATTTATTTGTTATGCATTGATCTTTAGTTAGTTCAGTAATTCTCTTCTATTCCATTCACCTAAAATCTAAACATGCATAGAGCACATCATCATTTAGCAAAAAATAAATCGCTATTCTCATAGAAGTGAAAGCAATTATCTGAGATGCTGGATTGCTTGCTTAGATGGTCAAATTTAACCATAGGTGGATCATCATATGCTGAATCAAACGACGATTCCTCGGATCAATGAATGAACAGAATGGAAGTATGACTACAGACAAAGGTGACACAGTTTGAAAACTGATCCATTTGAAGAAGTTAGCTAACTGCAGAATGCTATATGCTGTTGAGTGATTGATTCATATAAGCAGTTGAATACGATCCACGTCAATCAATAGCGCTCGCTAGTCAAATCGAAATAATTCAAACACCGGACGGTCGTTTAGCTCGTTTGGGGCTGAGCTCATCGGTCGGTTTTCGACATAGAACTTTGCACATATGTGCGACAGTTCAAGTCACCACACTCCATGTAGCACACAAATCAAGAGAAGAAAGTGGAAGAAATGCATAATACAGACAGTAAACAGAGGTGTGAGATAAAGGAATAGTAATAACGAAGAACAAAACAGTTTCATTGGAAATCATGAGTCACAAGGAGTGGATGCATCTGCGACAGCCATCTTCAAGAACGATTTTGAGTCATGTCACCAATCGTTTCCAACCATTGGTTTTTACCGTCCCGAGGACCTCAACCAGGAAGTCTACACCTTCCTACGTGGCTTAGACTAACTGTTGTAGATTTCATTGACTGGTGCCATGTTTTCATTTGACCGCCACCAGCTCTTTTCCAGCCTGACCCTATATCAGCTAACATTGCCCGTCAGTCGAGGAAGGCAATGACTAGGCATACGTAACACATTTCCTAACCATCTCAGTTGATGTAATTTCACAGTCTCGTCGACTGATTTCCCCTCCTTACGTAGCACGCGATGCCTAAACTCAGTATTGCTCACCTTATTATACCACTTCACGCGGGAGATAGAACGCAGCTAATCTTTTCATGTCTTCTGCTCCCAATGGCCAGGTCTCACAGCCATAAAGGAGGACGGAGCGGATTGTTGAGCAGTACACACGCCCTTTGGTCGAGCTCATCAGTAGTGTACTTGGTTTGACTTAGGTTACAGAGCCGATTCAGTTCAAACCACATGAATTCTGGCTAGCTACTTGGACGAACTGGCAATACATTCTATTTGCAATTTGCATGGTATTCTCTTGTAACCCGAAATTCTTCACATCCCAATATATGATCTGCATATGAATAGCTTCAATATGCCTACTAAGTTTACTCATTGTCATCAGTATCACCGTATTAATGAGCTATGGGAATGGTATGATTCATGTCTAAGCCTTCAGTCTACGTCGACGACAGTTAACTTTATAGAACATATGAGATGTGGATAATACTCGGTTTCCAAGGTAATCTACAGTGCAATTTCATCTCGAACTGTGTAATCTACAACTTGTGAATTTTGATTCAAATTACGGGGACAATTATTCAATTCAATAATCAGTACATAAAGAAAAGAAAAGTATGGTTACTTTGGTTCGTAGAAGCCACTGTCACCATCAAAAGACTTCGATCCAACCTATACATACAGAAAGATAGTGTATAACTAATCTCTCACTACTCTGAAAACGGTTATTGTTTTTTTCGTATGTTTTTATGTTTTGTTCTGTTGTTGCATGCATAACATTCCATTCAAACTTGACTATGATTTTCACTCACTGACTGAGTTGAACTCACTATTACGCATTCAAATCTACCAAATCAGTTTTATTTTATCTTATAATTCTACTTTACGATTCACCCTCACCCTCTTATACTCTCCACCATAATATTTAGAACTTAACTGCTTTGTTCTATCGTATATTTTGTCTCCAGTCCATCCTTGTTTCCAAGCGTAATCTCAAGTTCAACCCCATTGTCTAATTACTTTTTAGCACTAAATAATTCATTATATATTATTTAAATTAATCCCAGTTTCAGGATTTTCATCATGAGCTGACATTAGTTAGAGAACCATTGGAAAAGCTGCAGGGAGTACTGGACAGCTGTTTCGTCCTAGTTTGGGACTCTTCAGCAGTACCCACCCACCGGGATTCGAACTCAGGACCTTCTGGTTACAAGGCGAGCTCGTATACCATTAAGCCACTGGGACCCGATCCAATGGTCCATGAATTCTAACTTCTGTCAATTCACGACATAGCGCGACCCCTAGCCAGTGTCTTCGGCGAGTATTTGTCCTCACGCCCGACCTGCTGCACCCTACTGGTCACGACTTCTCACTAGGACCCCAGGCAACTACCTACCTGAATAGGGCAAGTCACTAGTGAGCATCTCATTGATAATCCCAGTTTGTTAAGAAAATCAAAAGATTTTTCTGAGTGTTTCGCCGTGTAAGCCAAAGCTTCTTCAGCAGATTTATTCGGATTTTTATTAATCCCAGCGCGTGCGTACTGCCGATGATTCCCAAACTAGGATGAAACAGCAGCTGTCCAGTACTCCCTGGTTTTCAATGGTTCTCTAACTGATATCAATCCGTGATCAACTCATAAAAACATAACTAAGCCTTACAAACCAAACTATAGAAAATTAATCTGATGCTCGCTAGTGACTTGCTACAGGATGGAGTTTCCTGGAGTTCTCGTGAGAAGTCGTGACCAGTGAGGTCCATTTAGATGTCACGTGTGTGGATGGATGTCCCACCAACGACAGTGGTTAAGGTCGCGCTAAATCATGAATTGGTAGAAGTTAGAATTCATGTGTGTGTATGTATGTTATTTGTCATATGGGAAATATTTGAATAAAGCAAGAACAAAAGTGGTTTGTGCAGAATAATATGGTACCATCATTTATTTCGTAGGCTTCTCATCAGCTGCTTACAGCCTAAATACATAATGAGGTTTGCGTACAGAAAAGTTTTAACATACTTGCAAATTTTTACATGTTGCCAGTTGACAAAAAGTTCCACAGTAAGTGAACAGTGCTCAGAAAATTGTGCTTATATAGTTTTTACACATGCAGTTCAAGTTTAAACAAAATAGATGTATGCATACAATGGTAAAGGAGTTACGTAATAAAGACGAAATATGAGTTAGATACAGAGTGACTAATAAATTAGGTAACAATGTACTGAGTTCAACTCAAATCATAGAAACAAGAGACAAGCAAAATTACAGAATATAAAAGGGGTTGAGGTTAAAGACAAAGATTACGTAATCAGATGAGAGAATAAAGACATTCAGTTACCAGGGCAAAGAGAGATTAATAACTGCTTCTTTCTGAACACATAAATCTGGTTTCAAGCGTTTGATAGAGATTGCTTCGGCAAACTTGAGGAGAATGGAACTCCTTTGTCTATTGATAATTTTAAAGGATTTCTCGATTTCTACTTCATGACCCGTGTCGAGAAGATGTCTAGTGATAGCGCTGCTATAAGAGTTTGTTCCCTTGAGACGTGAATTCATATGTGATAAACATGATCCTAAATGTTTTAAAAGGTCATGGAGTGTTTATTGTTTTTTCATCTGTCTTGCTTCATAAGAGTTTGCCATACAGGTCATAAGTTTATCCCTTCTTTCCCATTCACTACATTTGATGCGGTTAAAATGTGTAAAGCTTCAGAAGTCAATCTTTCCTTATGTGAATGAAATCCTCTTCCAAGAATTTCGACATTGTCGAAATCAATTTTATGTCCGCTGTCTATCGCATGCATTGCTATAGCCGATCTTTTTTCTAGACTTTTTAGTTCTACTTCATTTCTAGGTGGACGTTTCGTGCATAGTCTATGTTCATTCACTCTGACCTTCACCTGTCTACTGCTCTCCCCTATATAGCATGCATCACATTCTGAACACATTATCTTGTAGACACAATTACTTTGTGACATTTTGGGAACTATATCTTTGAAATGCAGCAGCGCTTTCTCCAGGGAATTAGAAGGTTTGACATAGACTTTAATATTATATGAGGCAAATAGTCTTTGAAGTTGTTCAGCTGTGTCTTTTCGGTATGGGATGGCTATCGTCGATAGCCAGGATTTTTCAATTTTTTTGTTTTCCCTTAAGCTCCTTTCTATTGATAACATTATCTAGTAGCTTTTCAGGATAACCATTTCCAATCAAAATCAAATTTTATGTTGGATATCTCGTTCGCCATATCGTCGTTATCTGTTATAATGTTTCTAGCTCTGTTAACGAGATTTAAAGCTACTGAAACTTTCATTCCTATTGGATGATCTGATTGGAAATTCAAATACTTGTTGGAATGTGTCGGCTTTCTGTATATGGTAAACTTAAGTTTCTCGTCAGTTTGTCTTTTTACAAGACAATCAATAATTGTCTACTTACTTATACTTTCTATCTATAATTCGAAGTCATTGTAAAAAGTATGTTCAGACACCATGTTGTAACTTGTAATTGATTTATTTACGATGTATGAAGTTGAAGAGCTCGTATTATCCTGTCTGCAAATATGTTCATTCTTTTTTTATTCAAACAAGTTAAAAACGACACTATATTCGAGAAAAACGAGTCAAAGAGTGAACAATTTCCAGAAGATTAATCATGGTGTGTCTAGAATTTCGAAGATGACAAACATTTAACGATTTGAGACAGATCACCAGGTCTCCAACCATGTCAAGAACCTAAGTAAAGCAGCCTACATCGGCAGCCTGCCTACACAACTTGAGCTACCAAAAACTTACATCCATCTCTCTAATCCATACATTTTCCTCTCGTTCGGTTTATTCTAATCAATTCATGTATGACCTATGGTGCTTCTGATTCGGAAGTTCCTACTAAAAACGAAGAAAGGCCTACTAACATGAGATAACTGCTAGTCAGTTATGCTCTTGGATCTCAGAATACACTTCTGAATGTTGTGTTCAAAAAATAAGATCGAAGAGGAATTCGTAGTCATCGGAAAGAACCTTATCGAAAACGGATACCCTAGGAAGTTCACATCAAAATACGGGATGGAATGACCACCTAGACTGAAACTCGAAATAGTTGAGAAGAAATCAGTTTTTATCTCTCTAGCGTACAAAGACAAAGAAGTGTCTGTAAGAACGGCAAATTGAATTAAAGGTGTACTGAAAAGAACATTTCATGCCGGTAAACTCATTCCACTTTACAATACAGTATGCTGGTTAACCCAGTCAAAATTAGATAAGTATCCTGCCCTGCATGACAACTCCAACTGCATTTATCAATTCACTTGCACGTGCGGCAGGGGACATACAGTGGGAATTAGTTAGGCCTTCCAAATAATCAATCAGCGCATAAAGAAAAGTATGGTCACTTCAGTTCGCGGAAGCCACTGTCATCAACAAAATACTTCGACCCAACCTGTACATACAGAAAGAGAGTGTGAGTAGTCTGTGACTATCCCGGTAACCGTTATTGTTTTGTTCGTGTGATTTTGTTCTGTCACATGCATAACATTCCACTCAATCTTGATTTTCACTTGCTGACTGAGTTGAACTCACTATTAAGGTTGCAAATCTACTGAATTAAATTATTTTTTTCGATTTTATAATTTTACTTCACTATTCACCCTCACCCTCCTGAACTTCATACCATAATATTTAGAAATTAATTCTGCTGTTCTGTCTTGCATTTTGTCTGTAGTCCATCCTTGTTTTCAAACGTCATCTGAACCCTACCCCACCGCCTTATCTAATTGCTATATAAATAGTTATTCCCTTTTAACACTGAGCAATTCATCTACTTACTTCATCTTTGGAATTATGATGGTTATGTCCACACTTTCTACGCATAACTTCAAGTCATTGTAAAAAGAAGTATGTTCAGACACCAAATTTGTAACATCTAGTTGATCTCTTTCGGATGTACTCAGTTGAAGAGAGAGAATCCACAACAAAATAAAACGAGCTGGTGTATTCCTATCTGCAAATATGTTCATTCTTTTTTTTATTCAAACAAGTTAAAAACGACGCAATCATCGATAAAAATGAGTCAAATAGTGGAGATTAATCATGGTGTGTATAGAATTTCGAAGATGACAAACATTTAACGATTTCAGACATATCACCACATCTCGAACGATGCCAAGAACTTCAGTAAAGCAACCTACATGTCCCTACCCAGGTTCTATAAATGACAGAGGCGGCCTGCTTAAAACTTGGGCTGCCAAAAACCTCCATCTCTCTATTGCACATATATTTTCTCTCGTTTGATTTGTTTTGATCGATTAAGATATGACCAAAAATGCTTCTAATTCGCAAGTTCCTAGTTAACTTGAAGAAAGGTCTGATTTTGATTGGCAACGTGTTCCAATACATGAGATGACTGTTATTCAGTTATCACCTTGGGTCTCAACATTTACTTATGGACATCTTATAATTGGCTTTCGTAGCTAGATATCGTGACTTTCTTCAAGGAAGCAAAGCAGATATATAATAGAATGGAATGGTTTCTGCTTCAGCGCTCAGAGACCATTGTGTCACAGGATATACTACTGTTAATTAATATTTTACTTGAAGATATTGTACGTCGGGGAAATATCATACAATAAACTTCTCTGAAAATTCTGTACATTCTATGAATACTGTCCAGAATAAAGATATCACCATTACTATTATTATCACTATTATGTTATAGTCTTTTTTTCCTTCACGTTCCCCAGTGGAACATAGGCCTTCAAGCTAGTTGCTTGAAGTTTCTGTAGCAGTGATTATTTTACACGATGGGGTTGCTACTGGTTTCATGCTCCACCTCCCCTCTTTACCAGCATTATTTCTGGCTCAGCGAGGTAAAGGAGTGCGTCCAGTGGCCGGGGATCGAACCCCGGACCATGTGCGTGGTCGGCGAGCGTCCTAACCGCTATACCACCGACGAATGTTATAGTCTGATGAGACAGACCTAAATATCTTCCGATCTAATCATACCTCAGTCAACCACACTGTCAATCGAGAAAGGCAAAATGGCTCAAGTAAGCTTAACAGGCACACACACATGCCCTCCCCCCTATAATCACTATAATCAATAACGATCCACTAAAAAAAGCCATTTCAACCTTTAACACTGAATACAAAGACCCAAAAGCAAAAGAGATCAAGAACATACCACCACCGTGTATGATTAAAATTAGTGTTACTTTAAAAACAAAAAAGTACATACATTACAGTACAGAATAAATACACAAGGTAAAGTATTCACTTGTTGTATTTCATATCACAGTACATTGGTATATTTACATATACAGAGAGAGAGAGAAGGGGGGAGAACTGAAAACATTGACAAGTGTTCACCACCTACCTATGTGTATATATATAAAGGCATATTTCATAGTCTTTGTGGATGTCAGTGAATCCTGCCGCCGCTGCTGCTCCTCCTCCTCCTACCAGTAGGTGGTAGTAGTAGGAACTGCGAGGCAAAAACAAAATAAAACAACACCGGACAATTTGTTTTGATCAGAGAATTTACAATGTCTAACCACCACCAAAACCACCACGATGACCACTGCCACGACCCAATTACACAGTTTTCTCATGACCTTGGTTATATGTTAGTCATCTTTTTAGAGTGGAGGAAATACAGATGGTGAGGTGATGATGATGAACAGAAATACTGAATTAATTAATTGCTGCCTAAAACAAGAATTATCCCTTAAGGTTTACAAAAATATACCAACCAGGAAAGATGAATAACACTCATTTAACTTAGACAAATTGTACACCGATAGATAGATAGATGGATAGATATGTAACCGAAATAAAAGTAGATAAATTAATTTCCAAAATAATACTATTAAGAATAAGAATAATTTGCTTTCAAGAGTATTTCTTGTCGAGATTATCACACTTCTGATAATAAGTCGAGGAAGTCGGCATCACCGACTCACCGACGATGATGATGATGATGTTGATAATGATGATAGTCACTAATCTTTATGAATCCTTGCACTGGATTTACTCCGCCAACTGATCAAACGAAATAAAATGTAGATATTACACACAAAATAGTTTAATGAAGCGATCCATACCAGTAGCCAGACAATACGATTTAAAAATACGCCTTTCAATGTACACATTTCTAGACTGTAAGCAGACGCCAGCCATAGAGCTTGTGAGCCAAACCAGATGAATAGATTTTGTACTATAGCACGATAAGGTGTAATTTCTTTTGGTAAATGTATATCTGCTAAAGCGATTGGTAGTAGACATAGACTCCATAAGAAGTACTGAGAAGTGCAGACCTGCAGGGGGAGGAGAAGCACAAGAAGAAGAAGAGGAGAAATCATACAACAATAAAAACGAATGCTTGATGAAAAAGCGTGTCACACATTGTGTGCTTAACGTTATTTTAGTTACCTTTCTACATACGCAAAAAAGACAAATCCAATCGATTATGTGTCTTTCATCATTAAGTTCAGCGTTCGGCAGTTAAAGATAAACTACCTAATTTCGCCTCTTCCATGTGTATCTATCAGTGTGACTGCTCAGGTGCAGTGAGCCGGTTAGTTGCATAGGCCGTATACAATTAGCCGTGTATATATCGTCAGAATTCCGAACACCATCCATCCTTCATAGCGGTTAAGTAAGGAACAAACAAGGTTTATATTCACAGTTCCATATTGTCTCATCTCGTGGATACAGAACACATCAATCATATTGATGTAAACAAGGCCGCTTTCAGAATCATCAACCATGCCGCATGCCAACTAAGCTTAATTTAACCTCCAATAGTTCGTCTACCACATATTGCTGAGGCTAGCTGTTGGAATTCACCTTAATTAAGAAATCTAATCTAAGGATTGAAAAGAAATTAGTTTGGACGATTTCTTTACCCCCGCTGACCGGCTATCAAGGTACTACTGATCCTTAATTTTTTGTAGAAATATCCTGAATTATATTTGATATTCTGTTTACTATTACATTTTTATGATTATTATTGTTATAACTTATGCATCTTTCTTGAACTGTGGTAATTCCATTGCGATCTTAACAAATCGATAGAAATTGGTTTGTGACTGGCCCTATTCAGGCAGTTAACATGGGGTTCTAATGGGAAGCCGTGACCAGTAGGGTACAACAGGTTGAAGATGAGGCAGTAACTCATCGAAGAAGACATTGCGAAATGGTCGCGCTATGTCCTGAATTGGCAGAAGTTAGAATTCAAGGACCATTGGATCGGGTCCCAGTGGCTCAATGGTCTACGAGCTCGCCTTGTAACCAGAAGGCCCTGGGTTCGAATCCCGGTGGGTGCGTACTGCTGAAGAGTCCCAAACTAGGAGGAAACAGCTATCCAGTACTCCCAGGTTGCTTTCCAGTGGTTCTTTAACTGATATCAGCTCATGATGAAATCCTCCATGCAATCAAACAAAATCCCTACAAAACCAATACTTGAAAATTAGACAAAAATACATTAATATTGTTAGCGACGATTATTCTAGCATATTCAGTGTAGAAGCGGAAGAGGAAACTATCGACGAGAATATTCTTTGCTCGAATTTTCTTTTGTCTTCCTGAATGTCTGAATGAATATTTTCCAAGTATGTTTATAAATTTGTGTTGATCGGAATGTTTATGATCAGCTTTTTAGTATAACAGCTAGGCAGGTGGTTATAGCAAGCAGGAAAAGCTTTAAAACATGAGACAACATTTTATGAATGGTCAATATGGTCACGCAACATAAAAAAAATTCTCAGGTTTGCTGAAGCTATAGGAATAAAACGATTGAAGCCTGACTTATGGGACCAAAAAAAATCCGTTGTTGGACTTCAATTACTCTGGTGACTCACTTCTTAGTAACTCTTTGTTTTTTAATTTTCTTAACTTATCTTTTCACTCCTCCCCGCTCCTTTATTTTTTCGCTTGACTCTCTTAAGAAATAATTTTTCTTGATCTTCTGAGTTCTGCTCACTGTATTATATATCATCAACTTCTCATCTGACCTCAAGTGAACCGAAATTTTGTTCTTTTCTTATCTAATTACGTAACTATTACTAATTTTGTTTTGTTACCAACCCAACAACACAACTGTTAATTAATTTTTTTCAAGAAACTTCTCTCTAACAAGATATATATATGTCGTAATACTTTAGACATCTTTTAAATCGCAACGCCTTATTTCACTATGATCCTCTGACAGTAGGCTTTCTAGTGGAAAAAAGTTTGTTAAAATTGTACACTTTTTATTACAGAATTCAGGTTGTACGCAGCTGATGAAAACCGACGAAATAAAATCAAATGGATCCAGATTATTCTGCGCGCCAATGTTTCTTCTTTCTTTGTTCAAATTTAAAAATGAGGAATTTGCTATAATCAGTGATCCCATCAGATGATCACCACTTTCACTCTGTACAATATTAGGCAAACTAACTGCAAATAAATGTCTGATGCACTTCATAAAGAATATCAGGAACTTTGTACAATAGCTCACCAGTTCCAGTTGTCACACTTCATAAAGGTATACAAATAAATACAATGTACCAGGAGAAAAAACTACTATATAAAGAATAAAGAGGATGGGATGAATCTGCAGTACCAAAGAGAAGTAAACATAATTGTGTCATGCTACTGAGGAGTCCAGGAAGACAGTCCACATCTCTTT
Source organism: Trichobilharzia szidati (assembly GCA_944472155.2). Taxonomy (NCBI): domain Eukaryota; kingdom Metazoa; phylum Platyhelminthes; class Trematoda; order Strigeidida; family Schistosomatidae; genus Trichobilharzia; species Trichobilharzia szidati. The sequence goes on from OX235272.1 coordinate 103,238,595, forward strand.
ACGTGGCTGAAGACAAAGACTTTGTGGACTGATGACGTGTTTTCTTCTCACCACTGACCTTTAACTCTTTTCCAATTTATTCATTTATAAGCTAACAAAGCACATCGAAGAAGGCAGTGACTGGTTCAGCGTGCAGAAACACGTTACACCCTTCACAAACGATGGTCGACTGACTTTCCCGGGTCCTTACTTAAAAACTACGCCCGAATTCAATGTATATATTAGTCACCAAAATTTTAAACTACCCAACAGAAGAAAATCGATACAGACACCAATGGTGAAAATGACTATTTTCTTTATGTCTTCCCCCGTTTCTTATTCTTCGTAAGAAATATTAGCATGTATCGTTCGTTAATATAGACTAACTGGTTTCAAAGCAAAACTTCGGACAGGTGAGCACCAGATTCAGGTGCCACACCCCTCTCTCCTTGCAGCACATAAAAGCAACAGAAGACAGTAAAGAGACATTTGGAAGAGAGAGAGAGATAATAAACACAAGTGTGAGAGTAGAATGCCCAACCTTTCGTCTTCACCAGCATTATTTCTGGCTTAGCGAGGTAAAGGAGTGCGTCGGCCGGGAATCGAACCCCGGACCATGTGCATGGTCGGCAAGCGTCCTAACCGCTATGCCACCGACGCACGTCTGACTTAAAGTAACTGTTGTGAATTTCACTGACTGACCAAGCCATATCCTGGCTTGACCACAATATGCTAGCTCTTTCCAAACTCATACATTCTATGTCAATCAGCTAACTAACATTGCCCATAGATCGAGGAAGGCGATCGATGGCTAGTCATGCGTGCGTAACACACATCCTAACCATCTCATTCACAACCACCTCTTGAATTGACTTCCCCTCCTACCCACCTCAACCTCCGATGTCTAACTTCAATATTACTTACCCTATTATACCACTACCTAAAACACACACGCACACACACACGGAAGTTAAAATGCAGACACCTATAATCAAAGACGCTTATAAAAGGAGGAGAAAGGAATAGCATATTTTACTAACATTTATCATTGAGTAATTCAAATATGTGTACTTACACTAATAAACTACAGTTTTAAAAAACAAAAATTCATTTCCTCACAGATATATATCCAAATATATCATAAAACTGCCTAAAGGTATATATATAACGCAATAAATGAACGCGAAGTAGATTGATTGATTGATAAAAAGTCATCACTGTGTGAGTACAATTCAACTTACCCTATTAAATGTCACAAACATATACGTCAGCACAAACCAGCATAGACCAAGATTGGAGTGAAGTTTCAACGATAAAGATGGTATTAACAATATACACGGTAAAACTGTAGCAATCTTGAAAATGCCTTCCATTAAATGAATTGCACTGAGATTCTCCAATAATAGCGATAATGATAATGAATTCTCCCCATTCATTGAACCAGAGTATTGATTATCAACACTACTACTACTACTACTGCCCCAGTGAATCAATGAATTAGTCAAATTACTCCACAGCATACTCAACCAATTACGATGTTGATGAGGATTAGCATCCCACCCCGCTCCAGTGGGAATAACTTCCCCACTACTCGCTGCTGCTGCTGCTGTTGTTAACCACCATTTTTGTCCAGAGAGTAAATACACAGTTAGAAAATGTGGTGCAAAATTATGCTTGAAATCTGATCGACTGAAATGATATAGACAGGCTTTTTGAAGAAACAACATCCCACCAAAATATACATAACACAATCCAGTCAATGTTATCAAGCTCAACAGGCAACTGAAGCCAAATATAAAGTGATTTCGATTAGGTAATTTTGTAAAAAGGAAGATTAGGCTTCTCAGCTGACTGTTGGACGTCTGACAATCTTTACTATCATCAACCTTCTTCGTGTTCGTCTTCTCCAAATGCTCGACCACCACCTTGTTCTGCCCATCATCTTTCATAAGCCATAAATAAATAGACAGTGCATAGATGATTGGATATATTCTCAGATGAATACACAATCCATAGAGAAGTCCAGCTAAGGCGATACGACGTTTCAGTATGCACCATAGACAGGTTATGACAAGACAACTTTGCAATGCATCTGCATTACCACGAACAGAGACTACAGCTGTCACAGGATTGAATAACCAACCGAATGCAACCAGAAATATAGCTAATCGACTTGCAGTGAGTGACAATGAAATTCGTTGAGTCTTTTGATCAGGATGATGCTTGACCAACTGATCTTTCTACAATATAAAACAGGAAGAATTACGCTAAGAGATTAACAAATACGCAGTCGGTAAAATAAAACAACCTACATAATACCGACTGAGTGAGATGAGTAGTTGTGTGGCATGTGCTACTGATAAGAATTATCAGTAGTATATGTATAAAGAGATGTTTACCGGCATAAAAGCATCAAGTAACAGGGATATAGATTTAAAGTCAGAGAAAGTGAATGACTCAGTATTTCAGAGGTACATGGGAGACGAAAAAAAGGAGCACAACACGCAAGATCTGTGCAAATGATGCATCGAAGATAAGGTGTACATAATTTGGCTATATATAGGGATACCAAATTGCAAATAAACTATGTTGACTGGACACTAGTCAGTAGCTAGTGTAATGTTTCTAGTCCTATCTTTGGTGCAGACTGAATTCTATCAGTCAGATATACTATCTAGGTAGCTCGCCATCACGGTGTACTTTGAATATTGTTGATATTAGACGGTTGGAGGCAATCAATAGGAAACCGTACTCAACCTAGATTTCATGCTATTTGACACTCACCAGTGAGTGCGCAAGGCAGGCGTATCTGCAACCACGCCCCTTCTGAGATTCGAACCCATGTCACCCAGTGCCGCTCACAGTCAGCCAGAGACGTTACGACTGAGCTATCGGGACTCACGATTGACCTCCTGTAGGACTGTATTAGATACTTTTGATTGGACACTAGTTAGTGACTAGTGTAATAAGTGTGTGTCTAGTCCTATCTCTGTACGGAAAGGTTTAAACATAATTGCAAATTTCTGAACAATGTACCGAAAAGTCTATGTCTCCAGTGGGAACAAACGCTTACAATGGTACAATTATCAAGCATCTCCTTAATCTCCTTGAGTCATGAGGTGAAAACAGAAAAATCCTTTAAAATTATCAATAAGCAAAAATAGTCCTATTCTCCTCAAGTTTGCCGAAGCAATTCCTATCAAACGCCTGAAAACGAAGTTACGTGTTCAGAATGAAGCAATTAGCATCAGTCCTTCCTTGACCAGACTGGTAACTGGATGTCATAATTCTCCTCTCTCACTTAATTACTTAATCCTTGGTTCTAATCCAACCTTGTAACGACAGAAGACAAGAATCAGGCAACAGATCGTTTATTGAGGAAATCCAGAGATATTTACAGATTTTTATGTACATTATTATTCGTTATTACTAGCAGAGAAACAGCGTCTTCTGATTGGTCGTTTTCTCCCTGAAAGTCGTCATCTGTCATCTTTCCGTGGCTGTTTTTTTTGAAGGTCAGAGCATATATCTGCTAATCGTATCTGCCCACGCAAAGCCTGCTGTGATTGGCTGTTGAGTTAGTCTTTGTTCTTGTTTTTTTCTCATGACCAAGATTTAGGACGTAAACATTGACGTAAATTGCTGTCCACCAATCTCAGCTAACAGACAGGTCTAACCACAACTCCAAGCCGTACTCTGTCTGATATAGTGTAATTTTGCTTGTTTCTTTTTTCCATGATTTGAGTTGAACTCAGTACATTGTTACCCAAATTTGTTATTCACTAATCATCTTACGCATCTCGTCTTCATTACGTAACTCCTTTACCATTGTATGCATGCATACATTTACTTTAGTTAAACTTGTGTATTTTTATGAGCACTGTTCACTAAGCTTGTAACCTCCAGTCAACCGACATCATGTAAAATTTGCAAGTATGTTAAGAATTGCCGTGTACACAAACTTAAAAATAATTTATTTAGGCTGTAAGCAAGCAGCTGATGAGACGCCAACGAAATAAACAAAGGATGGTACCATCTTGTATTATGCACAAACCACCAGAGTTGTTCTTGCTTTATCCAATCTCCTAGTTCACAAAAGTTCTACAGATGAAAATTGAAGATCAGAGAGGAAGAACACTATCACAGAGAAATGAAAATTATAAAAAAAACAAGATCAAATAACTTACAATAAGTTTGTCATGAATAATTATGTATTGTAAATAACCACAGAGTAAATCAGCCATTATAAAGATCAGTTTACCCCATAGATGAGCTAGGGCAGGAAGAATCGATGACTTTCCTCCTTCAACTGTTCTATTCGCCACTGAATATTCACCATCATCAGAGAATAACCAATATCCTGGAGCCAGGACTAATGCAATCAGTGGTGAATACCGATAGGTAGGACGTTCAATATACATATTCTTCCCAGCGACAAAAGCTTTTGCACCATCTGCAAACACATCATAATCTACATCAGTGAAGCGTAATTGACCATCTGGCCAACGAACTGTATCTTGCCATACAGAAAATATCACTAATATTAGTCTTAGCAATAAAGCTGTTGTAAAACATAAACGATAGTAGTTGTAGTCTGAGTTGACAGCTGTTGATGAAACATTTTGATCAATATGATTGACAAGTTGATGTTTCTGTGCATCTCCATCGGAATATAGTTTACTCCTACTGGTGTGCGCCGCCTTCGTTACTCTATGATGAATTTGTCCATCAACAGAACAGTGAGATATTTCAGTTACACGACTCGACTTCATTTGTCTTAGTCTAAGAGTTGAGTTATCCAGACTGTCCATCTTATTATCATCATCATCATCATCATCATCATCAAAATCGTCATTGTTATTTACAGGATTATTGGCATCAGTGGACAGACGATCTGTATTATGCTGTTTACGATCAACAATTACCACATCACCACATGGTTCATTGACATCTCTTACGGATAAATCCATACTCTGAATAAAGAAAGGTAGAATAAATTATGGGAAATTATTCAATTTTAAAATCACAATAGTGGTAATAAATACTGACGAAGATCATTCACTTATTAAACTGTCAGTTTCCTCCAGCATACTGACACTAGTAACAATAAAACCAGAGAAAATTCAACAAAGATACTTAAAATTAACAATAAACTTCAACTTGAAATGACTTTCATAAGAGATAAATACTAAATTTCACACTCATATCAAGATGAAGTGAATGCTTTCATTGATGGCACTGGAGGGAGAGAGGGTAGAGCGTTATATCACTGCATTCTCACCCAAGTAGCTGGATGGTCAATAAGACTAATCTCATAGCAACCTGATGATCCCGAGTCCCATCCCTGATGAGAGGTGGGTGGGGTTATAGATGTGTACCGTTGTGCTGAAGAGTCCCAATGTAGGACGAAACATCTCTATCCAATGCTATCTGATTTTCAGTCATCTATAACTAACGAAGCCTGTATTGAAAACAATCAAAATCTCTAGAGAAACCCCATAACCTAAATTATGCTAGTAGACTAAATTTTAGTAACATCTTCCTTATAATAACAATAATCATGATAATTCTCAATTTTTATGAGTAACACAGAGCTGACTTCATATTGGACAGAATACACTTATCACAGCCTTAGAGGCGAATATGAGTAAGTTAATCATCATCATCATCAAATGCCAGATAAGCTAATATCGTTAAAACTTAATACCTCTCATACAGAAAAACAAACGAAAAGTCCGCTTTTAAGTGCCGTCATGGCAATGTACCACCAACCTTGTCGTACTGATCAGTCACTGAAATGAAAAAGTGATAACAATTTTAAAGTTTTCACAGAAGCACAACAATGTGATTACATACATCACCCAATAGATTTGATTTTAAAATTATTATATATGATAATCACGAGGGGGATCTGACATATGATTACTAATGCTGGTACTTTAGTAATTTCACACATTCTTGTGACTGTTGGGATTTTATTCAGATACTAGTTGATGTATTAACCAAACAAAACTATCATTTTATACCCACCTCACAGTCATGAAATGACCATATTCTTATATTTCGGAAATAGTTCACGAGTCAACTACATAGTTTCATAATAATTTGTTTATTAGATGTATCATGTATTCAGTGAAAGCGATGACAAAGTTTCCGACACAATTTATTACTGCTCATAATCATTTCATCAATTATAATCACACAACTTCAAAACTTTCGTTCGCATAGTTTTCTTCATTCTTTCCTATTCGTCGTCGTAGAGGCGGGGGGTGGTGGTAGTAGAATGTTCCCGATGTCTGACTTGATAGGTGTTGGATCCCTCGTATTTTCCTCAATTGATTCGATGAATAAAGCTTCACTTATCAAAAGAACTCATTTCTGACCAAGAACTCGAACTTAGAACAAAACTGCCACTAGAAGACATAATGCCCAGGAGTGCAGTTGTGCCTGACTTCCACAGTATTTAAATTCCAAGGGAAAATATACAAAAAAACTGATGCAGTTGCCATGGGGTCATCAATATCCCCGGTTGTGGCAGATATATTCATGGACAGTTGGGAAAACATAACGATTAAAGCGTTTAGTCCAACTCCAAAAATATGCTGGAGGTACGAAGATGACACATTCAGCATGCTTAAAACACACAAAATAAATAGATTTTTTGAACACACCAACTCGAAAGTTGAAGCAATTCAACTCACTTGTGAATTGGAAAGTCAAGAACGGGAGCTGTAAATGTTAGATTGTAGAGTAAAAAGGAAAGAAGATGGGAAGTTAAACACTAGTGTTTACAGGAAACCTACACATATTCAAACAAATATTTGGATTTTCAATCATCGCACTGTATGTCAGTAAAAATATGATTGGTGAAATATCTAAGTAATAGGGCATAAAAACTAACTAGTCCAAAAAAACTTAGACAGAAAGTGAGGCACATAAAAGAAGCTTTGAAACTTAATAATTACCTTGATAAATTAATCAAGAAGTATGTAGGACTAAAATTATTAATAATCGTAGTGATAGTGATAATAATAACAAGAATTTGTTAGTGACAACATGCATGTCAAACATGCACAGGATAATGGTAACACCAACAATAAGCAGTTAAAATCGCCATCAATAGTACTTCCATACAAAGAGGGAACCTCGGAAAAAGCAGAAAATTCTGAACAATGCAGCAAGGAGCAAAAATGGCTGGCACTCAAACTGCCCACAAACTCAATCAGAAACAGACTTTGTAGATTATAGCATCAATCCTGTGGAGCCAATAAAACAAAACAATTCAGTTTATCTGATACCCTGCCTGAGCTTATTGTAACGTCAAACACATACGTCAAAGTAGTAGAACGGGTTCAGCCAGTCAGTCAGACAAGCGGAGCACAAAAACTTAGCACACCAAGATAAGAAATCTGGAGAATAGTTCAGCTATAACACAACACCACATGCATTGGGATCGGGTAAGATGATAGTTCTAAAGTCTAATACAACTAACAGCGTGAAGGGAGACATTGATGAGTAAAGCTTTATTTATCGAATCAACTGAAGAGAATACGTGCAATAGGAATGATCTATCACCTGTCCAGTCGGACATCTGGAAAATTCCACTACCACCCCCTCTACGACGACAAATAGGAGAGAATAAAGAATGAAACTATAAAAGGGAGGTTTCGAAGTTGTGCGATCCTAACTGATGAAATGATTATGAACAATAAAATAAGTTGTGTTCGAAACTTCGTCATCTAGTAAATAATAATAATACCGTCTCTCCACTGTGTGATATATCTAATAAACAAATTAATATAGAATTACATACTACCACAATGCCTAAGTTTTACACATATATTAATATGGTAAACAGTATAACAGACACTGTGAAATTTATACAGACGGAAGAACCAAAGTCCACTTTCCTTCAAAAAGACTAGAGAAAGGAAGGACGATATTTAATTTGGTGAAGAGTCCTAAAGACAGAATCATTGATGACATGGATGCTGAATTATTGAATATATCCATAGCTAAAAATGTTCAGTTTCACACTAATAATTGTTAGTTATATATGTTAAACTATCTAGCTGTCTAGATGTAAGCATGTAAACTTATAACTCTTCAACGTAATGGTTCTAATGTAAAATACTTTTAGGAATCCATAGGCAGGAAGTGCATATCTGGTATATGTCGATATCAACTCACAAATCCTACGACTTAATTGTAAAGCATCTTTTTCAATTTCTAGTCTACTTATTTAAAGTAGGAGTCAGTGTGTTCGGGTAGATCGGTCGGTCGGTTTTCGACATAGAACTTTGCACATATGTGCGGCAGTTCAAGTCACCACACTCCCCCCTTGTAGCACACAAAGCAAGAGAAGAAAGTAGGAGAAATGCATAATATAATCAGTAAACAGAGGTGTGAGATAAAGGAATAGTAATAACGAAGAACAGTATAGTTTCATTGGAAATTATAAGTCACAAGGAGTGGATGCATCTGCGCCACTGAGAACGATTTTGAGCCATGTCACCAATTGTTTCCAACCATTGGTTTTTACCGTCCCGAGGACCCCAACCAGGAAGTCTGCACCTTCCTACGTGGCTTAGACTAACTGTTGTGGATTTCATTGACTGATGAGGCCATGTTTTGGTTTGACAGTCGTTAGCTCTTTTTCAGTCTGATGTTATGTCAGCTAACATTGCCCATCGGTCGAGGAAGGCGATGACTAGGCATACGTAGCACATGTCCTAACCATCTCAGTCGGTGTAATTTCAGTCTCGTCGACTGATTTCCCCGCCTTACCTAGCACTCGACCGATGCCTTACCTCAATATTGCTCACCTTATTATACCACTTCACGCGGGAGATAGAACGCAGACACCTATGATCGAAGACAGCCAATCTTTTCATGTCTTCCACTCTCAATGACCAGGTCTCACAGCCACAAAGGAGGACGAAGCGGACTGTTGAGCAGTAGACACGCCCTTTGGTCGATAGTCGGATATCGCGTCTACGCCAGAGACGGCGTAAACTGGCATATGCGAAACTAGCCCTCTGTATTCGTGCTGAGATTTCGTCGGAGATAAACCCATTGGGGTTGATGGTGCTTCCCAAGTAAGTGAAGCGGGTAGATCAGAAACTCTTGATCAACGATCATAATTAATAGCTACAATGGGGAGATTTCAGAGGCACAATACTACAAAAATTAGCTTGTACATTACATCTATATATGAATAGTTGTCTATTGTTCTTTGCTCTTTTGATGATGTTATCATATTGTAATAAAGTCTAAATTATTCAGGATTTCATTATGAACTGACATCGGTTAGAGAGTCATTCGAAAACCACCTAGGAGTACTGGACAACCAGCTGTTTCGTCAGCCTAGGTTGGCACTGATTCTTCAATAGTACGCACCCACCGCCAAGGACCCGAACCCAGGACCTTATGGTTACAAGGTGAGCGAGCACGTAGACCATTAAGCCACTGTGACCCTATCTAATGACCAACGCATGAATTCCAACTTCTGCCAATTCACTATATGGCGAGACCACTAGCGAATGTCATCGGCGAATGAGGTTTGAGGACAAATACTCGCCAGTGATAACATTGGTTACTGCCAGTCGCTCTATATTGGCCTAATGGTCTACGAGCTAACTCGCCTTGTAACTGAAAGGTCCTGGATTCGAACACTGGCGGTGGGTGCTTACTGCTGAAGAGTCAGCCACAAACTAGGCTGGCGAAACAGATGTCTAGTACTCTCTCTCTAACCGAAGTCAGCTCATGATGAAATCCTGTAACTAATCAAGCAAATATCTAAATTATTGATCGTTTGTATTTAGACTAATCATGAAAGAGATCTTCAATCTTTATATTATATCACAACTGAATGTTTTTCTAGTTAGCCAAGAAACCAACCTGAAGGTTATTCTTTACAAAAACAAGAATTTAAACGTGTGTTAAAATAAGCATCAAGTTATGATGACGATTAGATTCACACAATTGCAATTTCTCATCAACCAGATCAACAAATTTACACTTTTAAAAAACAAAACAATAGTAATAATAACAATCATAATTTGAGTTGTACTCAGAAAAGAAATACACTTGCATTCATAATAAAAATTATATTCTGAAAGACAAAAAATACACTTAGAATAGCAGAAGTACAAGGAGTGTATCAGAAGTAGTAGTGGTAATTCACAGTTGAAAGTATCTACAAGAGTTTGAAGGTAACAACAGTGGAAAAAAAACAAGAAACACTCACTAATACTCATAATATTTAAAGGTCAACAGTGACAGCAACAACAACAACAGCAGAACAAAGTCTGTACACAGGACAAAGTCTAGAGATGAATACAGCAGAGGTAGAGCGGGAGAGAGGGAGAAATAATAGAGTTTACAAAAATATCAGGTATCTCTTCTTGTTATGTAATCACTATAGAATAATAATAATAATAAGGAGAAGAATCTTGTATGTATAGCTGTTTCTTCACAGCCAGACTTGAAGTACTGCAACAGCTGATCAGGGAAGGAGAATGACAGTGGTCAAACACTACTGACCAGTTAATACATACACAGCTGAAGAAAACAAAAAGAAAAATTTAAAAATATAAAAATTTGTCAACTAAAGAAATAGTTTTTTTTTAAAAATCATTAAACAAACACACTAATGAAATTTTTTCACATTTTCAGGAATTTCTACAGGGAAAAAACAATAGAAACCTGATGAGCAACAATCAACCAGGTGGTCAAATCCATCATATCGAATCAATACTTTGATTAGCTTAGCTTAGATCTTGTCTTTTCCTTTGAATGGACACTAGGCAGTAACTAATGCGTCATGCCTTTAGTCCTGCGTTTTGTTAACTCTGTAATGTGTCCAGCATGCCACTAGGTGGCTCACCTTCACGATGAACTTTGAACTATTGTTAGATGGTTGGAGGCAATCGGCAGGAAACCTTGAACTTAGATTTCATACATGTTGGCACTCACTCACCAGTCAGCAAAGTGGCGTATCTGCAGTCTTGAAGGAACTCTCGTCCTTTCTGAGATTCGAACCGGTATCACCCGGTAACGTATTCAGAGTCGTTGTCCGGGCTTCCTGACAGTTACCTCCACCTATCTAGCAGTATTGTGTTAATCATAGTATTTTCAAGTGTCGGCTTGCATGGATTTCATTGAATTCAAGTTAAATCTAATGCTCACTGGTGACTGTCTACACATTTAAGTTGCCGGGAATTCTAGGTGAGGCGTCACCAAATCAGGTGTAGGGACAAATACTCACGGATGATATTGGCTGGGGATGGCACCATATGTCGCAAATCGATAGCATTCAGAATTCAAGGGTCATTTGATTTCATCGTATTCGCTGAATGGTCAACTGGTGTGCCCCGGGGTTCAGTCTCCAGTTGGGACTGCTGAAAAGCCTCCAAATACAATAAAAACAGCTGACCACAACTCGTAAAACTTCTCTTAATTCGACATTTAACTTGAACTTATAGTATTATTCAACTTATCAGCTATTTATAGTTACTTGTTAAGGCATTTGTGGGTAGACAGTAACAGTCCACTAATTCAAAATCCCATCGGTTGGAAAAGCTACTTTAAGTCATTCGGGCAGTATCTCCAGCGTAATAAGCAAATCTCTGACCAGACTAACACCAGTTTAAGTTATGACTTCGACTTTGAAGACTCCGAATATGCCCTATTCATGAGTGTCAATAAGTGCGAAACCCGGATCCAGGGCTTCCTATCAAATGCCTTAAAAGTCGTACATTCCGTCTTTGTATACGTCTCTTCTTTTAAGAAAAGTGGCTTGGACCTATATGAAATCACTTATGATGAGTGAATGTCAGATATGAATTCATTGCCCCGTAACCCTTGATTCAAGTCAACGATTATACATCAACAGTTGTCACATGAAACTCACGCAAAATAAGACTCCGCGACAGGACTAGAACCAACAGTCGACGACTGTGTGGAGTGACATCATTAAGACCAACATTGGTTTGTAAGCGGTGTACACTACTACTCCCGCTAATACAGAATGTGTTGAGTCAGACACTTGCTGTTGTTGTTGACAGGGCAGACAGGCAGGCTTAATACATACACACCTTCAGTATAACAACCAAACTAGTTATTAGTGCAATAACTTTAATACTATTTATTGACTTACCTACCACACGTTGGTGTTTTTTGCCAGAGGTAATGTAAATTTTAAGACAAAACACTGGAAACATTAAAATATCCCGATACGAATTAAGAAACAAGCAACAAATGTTTAAAAAAGTAGGATTTATTGATTTCATCAAATTTCGCAGAACTCTTCCTCAGCTGAATACTCTCTTCCTCTCTCTACAAAAGGGGATACAAAAAATTAAGATTAAATGCATTACGGATCAATTACATCAATTAAATAAGCAATTAGTTATCAGTGAGTAAAAATATTATCAAGAATTGAGCAATTAATAATCCTGATAATGATAGTAATGCTAATAGTAGTAATAGTAATAATAATGATATTAAAACGAGCTAAGATAATGGTAATGATAAAAAGTAGTTCAAAATGAATCAGAAACACTGATAATAAGAGGTAGAATAAAATATTGAATACAATAATAATATGTCGGATAGTTGGAGCAAATCGGCTACAGGAAGCCTTGCTGGACCTAGGTTTCGTCAGCAAGGCGTGTCTGCAAACTCAAAGGAACTCATGTACCTTGTGAGATTTGAACCCGCGTCACCCCAGTGATGCAGTCAGAGACTTTACCACTGAGGTATTCGGGCTATTCGGTGGGTGCGTACTGATGAAGAGTCCCAAACTAGGACGAAACAGTTGTTCAGTACTCCCAGGTTTTCCAGTGGTTCTCTAACCGATGTCAGCTCATGATGAAATCCTCCATGCAATCAAAACAAAATCCCTACAAAATCAATACTTGACAATAATAATAGTAATAATAACTATTACAATAATAGTAATAATAATAATAATAGTTAACAAGTAGAATATATTACCGCGCTGATTAAGGCACTCTATACGAAATCATGCGGTCACCCGGGTGAGAGCCTATGGAGAGTTGTCAAAATGAAATGGTGACAACCAGTGGTATCTATCACGGATACCCACCAGTGTCCCCGGTTTACCTTTAATTTCATCATAGATGTATGTGCTAATGGACTTAACCCTAACTGACTTCAGAGACTCAGGGATTGACTTGTTACCAGGGTATTATAATCTCAATGACTTAGAATATGCAGATGACATAGTCCTCCTTCCTAGGTGAAGATGCTGACAAAATGAAGTAGAGTCTTCTGAACACCTTGAACAGTGAGCAATCTTCGGATGTTTCACATGCGAGTGACTCGCTCCTGCTGTCAAATGCAAGATGATAATACATGACTACGTGTTACTATTCAGCAGCCTTTTCTTCTGTTTTCCCTTATGGCTGTGACCGAGATATCACCACTGAAAGTTGAAGACATGAAAAGCCTGGTTGGCTGGTCAGCTGTCTTTGATCATAGGTGCGTAATTTCTATTTCCTATGTGCGTAAGGTGGTGATGTAATAGGGTGAGTAATACTGAGGTTAGGCATCGGTGGTCGAGTGGTCGAGGTAGCTAGAAGGGGAAATCAGTCGACGAGGGGGTTTTGAAGTTACACTGATTGCGAGAGATGGTTAGGAGATGTGTTGCGCATGCATGACTAGCCATTGATCGCCTTCCTCGATGACGGGCAATATTAGCTAGCTGACTGACATAGGATGGATGAGGTTGGAAAAGAGCTAGCACATTGTGGTCAAACAAAAACGCGGCGTGAACAGTCAGTGAAATCTGTCACAACCAGCTAGTCATGTGGGGAGTAGCTATAGACTTCCTGACAGGTTAAGGTCCTCAGGAGGAAACAGCCTCCTCACAAAAGCCACATTCTGAAACAACTAATCAATTTGGGACACCAAAACAACTCACAAACAACTTCAGAGTAACCGGGAATACTATCAAAGGCCTAAAGACCCAAACTTCTTCAAACCGCAGAAGGTATAGTATCTATATGCTAAATCCTCTATTCTGAATACAGAAGCGGTTTATTCGGTCACCGAATTTAACTTACAATGGAGCTAACTTATCTGGGAATGCATAGTGTAATTTTCTAGATTTTATTTCTGCACTCTCCCCTCGATTACATTTCTACTCCTTATGACACTGATATTAACTCAACTTTGTTTCAATCATAGGTAAACTCTGCTCAACCTCGTCCTTTAAGTTACGTCACAGAACCTACTTAATTTTGCTTTGGTTTATTGACCGCTATCTAAAACCCGAAATTTCACAGACACTTCCCTTGGGAAACGTTTGTTTTGATGTTATGAAAGGGTATAATATTTGAAATGATGAATTGGCGTGCACTACACAAGACTCTGCGGAGCTGAAGCTCATTGGTTTAACTGTTCGACTTCTAACCCAGTTGGCCAGGGGTTCAGACCCCGCCCCATCACATAACGAGGTTTGAAACCCCATGTAGTGTCAACAGGCATTATGCAACAGGTGCGCCTCATGTTCCCAACTACATGAGAATCGCAAATAGTTCCTGAGAAACACATACAAGACTTTGTAATGAGAGGCAGATACACAAAAATGTAAAAATAGTAGGAATGTTTTTAATTATACCTAGGAAATTTAACAATCAGTAAGTACAATTTATGGACTAACCTTCACTCTATCTTAGAAGAGTTGCACTTTGTCTACGAGCATTCAAAAGTTCATAGTAGTCTTGTAAACCAATCTTGTGAGGTGAACGAAACATCACATGCTTTCTGAAAGATTGTATATACTCAATTGCCGATTCAACATTCATAGAATCTTTAGACATTAAATAACACGTTAGTAGGTAGGCTGAACGAGTACGACCAGCTTTACAATGAATATAAACGCATCCATTCGACTGGACACAACTGTCGATAAACGAAATTCCCCTATCAATCTTTCTTTGTCAACGAAAAGAGAAAAAGGAGGAAAAGATAATATAACTATTAGGGATAACAAAATGCTAATGACTGGAACATTTATAGAGATGTAAAATGCATTCCATTTAGACAGCTAAGTAATAGCCACCTCTCATGTATTTGTTGTTATGACAACGATAATTTAATTCTTTTTGCGTTCCCAGTGGAACATAAAGGGCTCCAAGCTTCAGCTTTGAAGTTTTCAGTAGAAGTGGAGCTTATTTTTACGGGATGGGGTTGCTAATCCCACGTCCAACCTCCCCTCTTTGTCGGGATTAACAACCGACTAAGTGAGGGGTAAAGGTGCGCGCCGGCCGGGGATCAAACCCCGACCACATGCATGGTTAGTGAGTATCCTACCGCTGAATTATCGACGCAATTTTCACAGCGAAATTCCTATCAATTGATTGATTCTCATAATAGACACACTGCCCAAGCACTAGTCAGTCAGTAAGCTGATATTTCCTCAAAAAACTCCACAATAGAGACCAATAACTTTATCAAACAATGAAAGATTCTGTATTTCTGTCCTAGAAATAAACGTTATTTGAGGTGAGTGATGGATGATTGAGTATGACCACTTCCCATCACAAGCACTAAAATCGAGGATAGCTAACATTATGGTCAAGTAATTTTTCAACTAAACTTGATTTGTAAACTCTTTTACCTTGATTGGACACTAGTAACTAGTGCGACGTGTCTAGTCCTTTCTTTGGTGCAGACTGAATTCTGTCAGTCAGTCAGGTTTGCAATGTGGCCACCATTCTAGGTAGCTCGCCATCACGGTGCACATTGATTTAATGATATTAGATAGTTGGAGGCAATCGGCCACAGGAAGCCTTGCCGGAACCTAGGTCTCGTGCTAGTTGGAACTCACCAGTCAGCAAGGCGTATGTGCAACCTTGAAGGAAGGAACTCATGTCCCTTCTGAGATTCGAACCCGAGTCACCCAGTGATGCAGTCAGAGATGTAACCACTGAGCTATTTGGGCTCGCGATTGACCTCCTGTAGGACTGTAGTGGGCTTCTCCAAAAGCAAAAATATTATTGAAACAATAGAGACACTGATAGCCAGCCCAAAAGACTTCATTACACAATAATATAGTGCCAAATTGACATCGTGAATTTCAGGTAGATTAGGGATTTCCTGTTATCCCCACAGCATGTCAATTATTCGACCAACATATGCATGTCTATATATGTCATCTTAGTACTAAAAATAATTCTGGTACCTAGAATTTTTAAAATCATTACCAGCTGTCAGATACACATCAGCAGCAGTAATTCCCCGTGCTCTACTACTCAGTTGTTCATTGAGTTAAAAACGGCATTGCCTAGCTGCAGTGTTACAACAACATTAGGTACACTAGTATCCACTAATACGAATATGCACACATACCAAAACTGTATTCTTTTCAACGGTAATTATGGCCACTAACTATGCTACACTTTGATAGTTTGTAAATGCGTTTCCCAAGGCAATATAAGAAATATATTATTACGACATACCGCGACCACTAGCCAATGTCTTCAGTGAGTATTTGTCGTCCCACACGTAACGTGCTGTACCCTACTGGTCACCACTTCCCACTAGAACCTCAGCTAACTACCTACCTGAATAGAGCCAGTCGCTAGTGAGCATCTCATTGATATTCAAGTATTGGTTTGCAGGGGGATTCGACTGATTGATTTCAGGATTTCATCAGGTCGGGTGTGAGGACAAATACTCGCCAGCGATGACATTGGCCAGTGGTCGCGCTATAACATCGTGAGTTGGCACTGGCCATTGGATCGGGTCCCAGTGGGTCAGTAGTCTACGAGCTTGCTTCCTTTGTAACCAGAAGATCGCTGGGTTCGAACAATGTCGGTGGGTGCGCGCCGGCCGCTGAAGAATCAGTGCCAAACTAAGCTGACGAAACAGCTGGCTGTCCAGAACTGCCAGCTGGTTTTCCAGTGGTTCTCTAACCATTTTCAGCTCATGAAGAAATCCTGTAACGAATCGATCAAATCCGTACAAACCAATACTCAAATATATTATTATTATTTTCAAGTATTGGTTTTGTAGGGATTTTGTTTGATTGCGTGGAGGATTTCATCATGAGCTGACATCAGTTAGAGAACCACTGGAAAACCTGGGAGTACTGGACAGCTGTTTCGTCCTGGTTTGGGACTCATCAGCAGTACGCACCCACCAGAAGGTCCTGGGTTCGAATCCCGGTGGGTAGTTGATACATGGTCGCGAAAAAAAACACAGATAAACACAATAAGTGTACAAACAAATGATTCACATGTGATGTATCAACAAAAATGACAGATACCACAGTCTTTCATCACTTGAAAGTGAATAGTATTTTGAATCAGATGACATTCTGAGTTGTTATTAAATAACTTTCATGACTTATTATTTTTTTCTCAAAAATTACACATCATATGACACTAAAATAGTTTGTTGTATAATTTAACGAGATATGATTCAATTATTAATATGATGCAAACCAATTCAACAGATTAGATACACAATAATGATTGATTATTGGGCGAAGTGAAACTATCATGGTCAAAATCGCAGTGACCTTGAACAACCAATCACAATTCAGAGACAAAAACAGTCGTATAATCGTTGAAATATACACTATGACACATTGCAAACATGATATCACCCTGGATAATCTTCGCCTAAGTGTTGTAAGGATATCTCTCAGTCACTACACAGATAACCTATGGAGAAATCATACTATGCGCGAGAGATGCATTCATCTAGGTGACTGTAGGTGTAAGATGAATTCAATTCCCATCCTTAAATCAAGTCAACCTGTCCCGGATCAGCCTAGCGTTGTTGTAACCCAATTATCCATGCCTAACGTGTCTATCCCCCCTTGTTTAATGAACTGTGTGTGTGTGTTTGTTACATCGATCCGTTTAGTCAGACTGTTGAACTCATGACCCAATCAGAGTATTTTTGTGAACTGTTATTTTGCTGACCCATGTCTTACTTTGTACTATTCTGTCGAGTTTACCTTATTTATTGATCTCCATTTGTATCCGCCTACCTGGTTAAGTAGCCAATTAAATTCTATCTTTGTGGCTATGCTCTATCTCTTGCTTGGTTTCATTCTTCTACTGACTTCTTACCTGAACGGTCGTGTCTGATTCCGGCTAGTTTGCAATTTTGGCTTTAACGTTATTCCGCTCTGATAGCGGTACCTTGCTTTCTGTTAAGCGTTGTGCTTTGTACTCTTGAAACCGTTAAGGTTTGTTGTATATATAATTATTGATTTGTTTATTAATAGTACCGTAGCAATAGTGACCGGGTTCTTGTTTGTTCTGAACCGGGATAGCCTTTATCTACGCGTGACTTAATTTCAAACGATACTGCGCTTACAGTTCACAGATCACAGTTCTCTGAGATCCATTGATATTTCTGACACTATTTCTTTAACCTATCATCCCTAACTCTGACCGTATTCTTAACCCCTAAGCTTAACTTTAATCCTAATTCTAAGCCTAATCTAAACCATAAGCCTACCTGACAATGCAGATTTACACAAAAACGTACCAAGGGAATACATATTAGACTGTATCTTCCCTCTTCATCAAATCCATAAATGCAGGGCATAGTGTTCCCTAAATCTGATTCTTGAAGTCAACTTCTCATAGACCCTGACTTTGGCTATGCTATACTACTTTAACTTCACCGATTGTTCTACATTATTTGAAGTGAAAAACCAACACATCTCACTACTATTTCAGCCGACTGAATACAGTTGAAGAGACACTTACTTGTTCAACTGTAGGAACTCCATAAAAGTCTTGAACAGGCAGAGAAAGATATTTAATGCCACGATCTTCAGCGTCTTTTTCTCCGATAACAAATGACTTTACTTCAAATGGTTCCAAAAGACTGACAATGTGTGTGATCTTTTCATCAGCTTGTAATTTGTCCCAAAATTTTCTCAATGGTAAACCACCCAAAACTAAGCATGGTGAGATACGTGAATACCATGGACGACCACGATAATGATGCATTACAAGCCCATAGGCTGTACTGACATAGAAAGCGACTTCGTTTATGAAGACCTGAAAAGTTCAGTAAGACAAGAATACAATAAGTTATGAATAAGACGAGTGGATTGTTGTTATCAGTACAAAAAACAGTAAATACGACAATAAAAGTTTCTTGACAAAAAAAAAAGGAGAGAGAAGAACTAAAGAAACTCATGTATGACGAAAGATTGATAAAGGATCAGGAGTAGCCCACTTCGATAGAAGTGACTATATTAACTGACTGGTTTCAACATAGAAATTTGCAAAGATGTGCAGCAGTTCAAGTCGCCACACTTCACTTAGAACACAAAGCAAGAGACGAAAGTAAAAAGGAATGCGAAATGGAGAGAGAGTAAATAGAGATATGAGACAAAAAGAATAGTAAATACCGAAGAACACTATAGTTTTATTGGATATTATAAGTCACAAGGAGTGGATGCATCTGCGCCAGTGACAACGATTTTGAGCCACATCACCAATTGTCTCCAGTCGCCGCCACTGGTTTTTACCGTCCCGAAGACCCCAAACAGAACGTCTACACTTCCTTATGTGGCTTAAACTAACTGTTGTAGATTCCATTGACTGATGAAGCCATGTTTTTGTTTGACCACCACTAGCTCTCTTCCAACTTGATACATCCTATATCAGCCAACATTGCCCGTCATCAAGGAAGGCGATGGATAGGCATACGTGACACATGTCCTGACCATTTCTCTCTATCCTCGTAACTTAACAATCACTTCATCGATCGATTTCCCCTCCAACTCACCTAGCACTCGACGCTTAACCCCAATATTGCTCCCCCCATTATGCCATCACCTAACACACACGGGAGATAGAACGCAGGCATCTATGATCAAAGACAGCTTTCCATGTCCACCACTCTCAATGGCCTGGTCTCACAGCCACAAAAGAGGACGAAGCGGACTGCTGAGCAGTACACACGTCCTTTGATCGATAAACAGCCGGATATCACGTCTATGCCAGAGATGGCGTAAACTGCCATATGCGAAACGAGTCTTCTGTATCGGTGCTGAGATATCGTCAGCGAGCAAACCGTTGGCTGATGCAAATTCCCAAATAAGTGAAGTGGTCAACGCGCTCGACCACTTCATTCCCTATTTCTAAGCTAGGAGTAAATGTAGTCTAGTCCTGTAGCCTCATCATCTTACATTTGACAGGAGCGAATCGCATGCCAAACATTAGAAGATTGCTGCTCAGCTCAAAATATTCAGAAGACTCTGCATTTTGTCAGTGGTACATAGGGCTTCAAGCTAGAGGCTTGGAGATTCTGTAGCAGTGTTTATTTTACAGGATGGGGTTGCTAGCCTCATGCCCAACCTTTCCTCTTTACCAGCATTATTTCTGGCTTAGCGAGGTAAAGGAGTGCGTCATCTGCATATTCCAAGTCAACGAGATTTTTCCCTCCCAGGTAACAATTCAATCCCTGGGTCGCTGAAGTCACTTAGGATTAAGTCCATTAGTACACCTATGATGAAATTGAATAAAAATGGGGATAGTGGACATCTCTGACGGACGCCACTAGTTGTCACCAGTTTAGATGACAACTCGCTGTAAGCTCTCACCTGCCTTCATCAGTCCAATATATTTTCTCGGCATTCCTTTCACAGCCGATTGTCGTCAGAGTACCTCTCGGTCGACAGAAACGAATGCCGTCTTTAGGTCAAGAAATATAACGAATGTTGGACGCCGGTAAGTATGCCTACATTTCAGAATATGTCGAAGGGTGAAGATATGATCAATACACCCTCTTCCTGGTCTTAAGCCTTCTTGGTTCTCTCGTGTTTCTTCCCATCGAGCTCCTCTTAGCCTACGCATTATTAGTAAGTCTAGAACTTTAGATACCATATTAGTCAAGCTAATCCACCTGTGATTATCACAGGAAGACTTATCTCCCTTCTTGTATAACGGGATAATCAATGACTTACACCAACCCGATGGGACTTCCTCTGATTCCCAGACGCTGTCTAGTACCTTAGTTAGCGCAGACAGTAAACTGTCTCCACCATCCTTAAACGCCTATATTAACCAAATGAATGATATATTGAAATACACACAGAAGTTCAAAAAACATAAGGAGAAGAGAGATTTGAATTAAAAAATAGACAGCGAATTAACCAGACATTTCAAGAAACTAAGGGAGGAACATATATTTCCTGAAGAAATCAGGCCAACGGGCACACACACACCAAGATTGTGTGGCCAACCTAAAGTACATAAACCGGGGGTACCATTAAGACCAACACTTGGTATGCCAAAGATATATTGGAATTCGTAGACAAAATCAAAGATAATAATATCAAGGATAAAACTATGATATCTTTAGATATAAAATATTCATTCACAAATATACCTAGAGTAGAAACGGTGAACTACATATGTGAACAACTATACAACAAATAGATAAATGTTGGCATCTCAACAGAAATCCTAACCGAACTGTTATTAAGGTATTAAATTTGATGGCACACTTCACAGACAAGTGGACGGCGTGGCGATGGACTCCCTCCATTGGGTCCCATGTTGACAGATTTCTTTTTATGTAAACTAAAGAATAGTCCTTTGAACAACTTTATCAGAAAATTCTCATGTTATTCCTGATATGTGGATGCTACCTTCATTCTTTGTTAAAGTGTTTTCGACAGGAACGCAGTAATAACTCAATTCAATGAAGTACATTCAGCTGTCAAATTTACGTCCGAAGAGGAATCACACAATAGAATCACCTTCTAAAATGTCCCCCACACAAGAAAACCAGATGGCAGTATAAATAGAAATTTGTATAGGAAATGCACATGGACAGGACAAAACACACATTTTCATAGCCTCTCCAATTCAAGAGAAATTTAATAAGGGCACTCAGCTGCAAGGTCAGAGCTATATACACTCAGAAGATGTAACTGAGGATTAACTCAGCAGTGCATATGACACCTTAATTGAAAATAGCTATCCAGGAAAGTTCATCGGGAAATACATTACCAAGAAAGTAGAAATGGACTATTCTCAATCTGTATATAAAAGACCAATATGTATACGCACCTGTGGTTCAGGAGTGACGTACCGAGTGAAATGATTACTAACAAACTGAGAAAATCAAGGCAAAGAACTTTTACTGCAAGCACACTACAAGTCTTATTTTCTACACAATGACCGGTTCAGATTCCTCAACTGTGAAAGATGAAGTACCTAGACTCAACACTCCTTAATTGTATCAATCAATTCAATTGCGGAATAGGTGGATCAACCGACATTGACTATTGCTAACGGAACTCGATTATTCCATCTTGCTCGGGAGAACATAGGAGGATGGACTGGTTCACATGAAGGTTCAGACACAAACATCAAAAGCTCGGTCCCACACAATCTGGTTAATATGAAGCAAAAAGATAATCGCTTTCTTGGAAACTCCGATATGGCTTGCTATACACGTCTATTGATCGTTAGTCAGTGATGACGCACAGTCTAAATTGCCCGTCTACTTACTCAATAACAATGTATGACCTTTGTCACATGACAGTGCAGCCAATCAGAATACAGTTGGGGTGGAGGTGGGGTGAGTAAGAAATATCACTTTATCTATCTTATTGCTTCATATTTGTTGTTAGTTGTTTGCTTACACTATTAACTATTGCACGGTACTGTACAATTGATTGACACACATGTGTGACAGTCAAATTTCCCTGTTCGAATAATAATAATAATACACGTATGCTTCGTCAACGACGTGTTTATATTATATATTATTGTTCCCTTAGGTTCCTAGTGGAACATAGGGCTTCAACTGCACGCCTCCACTTGCTTCTGTCTTCGGCTGTACTTTTCACTTGCATCCATGTTAGTCCATACTGTTTCAGTTCCTCATCACACGATCTTCTCCATGTCACCCTTGCACTGACGTCCCACTCGCCGCTTTCCTTTCGGGTTCCACTCGAGCACTGGACTGACGCGCGATGTCACCCAATGGCCTCCTCAGCCAGTGTCCAATCCATCTCCACTTTCTCCTGCATATTTGTTGATCGATTGGTTCTTGTTTTGTTTCTTCCCATAGTTTCTTGTTAGTGGTTCTTTCCGGCCATCTAATCTTCAGTATAGAACGAAGACAGTTGTTGATAAAGGTCTGCAACAGGCTGTTGGAAATATTCTTTGTGACACACTGGCGAAGTTTCTGATCCGTATAGCAAAACTGACTTGACGTTTGTATTGAAAATCCGAATTTTGTTGTTGATGCTGAGTGACGAAGATTTCCAGATTGGTTTCAGGTTGATGAATGTGTTTCTCGTCTTTCCGATTCTTGATTTGACATCCTCGTCCATCCGTTTCTCCTGTAGTTGAGACAATGCTTCCTAGATAAGTGAATGAAGTAACCTCTTTCAAATCCCTCCCGTTGATGGTGATTGGCGCCGGATGTTGCTGTTGTTGTTGTTGGATGGTTATTTTCATAACCACCGTCTTGTCTATGTTCACCTGGAGTTCTGTCTCCACTGCCTGCTTCTTCGACCAGTTTATCGGTTTTCGCTTGTAAGTCTTCGATCTTGTGTGACATCAAACATAAATCATCCACGCGCGAAATCCAGGTCTTCTTGGTTCTTCACGTCGGTCCAGAATATCCCTGTCTTCTCGTTTCCATGCACTGTCTGACGCATAATCCAGTCCACCACAATTAGGAATATCATTGGTGATAATAAGCACCCTTGTCTGACTCCTGTGTTTACTCCAAACGCCTCGCTGAGTTTTCCGTTGTGGATCACTTGACATGTGCCGTTGTCGTACAGTTGTTGAATAAGGCTGTTGAATATTTGGGGTACGCCGTAGTACTTGAGTAGTTTCTAAATTACTTCGCGGTCAACGCTGTCGAAGGCCTTCTCAAAGTCTATAAAGGAAATTAAGGTAGAGATTTGATTGCCATTCCATGCTTTGTTCGATGATAATGCGTAGATTTGCAATTTGTTCAGAACATGATTTGCCTTTCCTGAATCCAGCTTGTTCTGGTCGGAGTTCTGTATCCACTGCGCCCTTGATTCTCTCTAGGATGATGCGACTCAGGATTTTACTTGGCGTCCTGTTTGGGAATCCTAAATTCACTCTTCCAATCAGGGAAATTTAGCAACTACTAAGCACAATACCAGTCGCCCCGTCAACGTCCGTTGCATATCGTTAGTCATGTATTTATACTCAGTCACTCCATAACATACATATTCGTGACGGAAGAACTATGTTACCTACAAAATTGGAATTATCATTTGAGCAACCAATCAAATTGATGTTAATGCTCACCACCAACCAAGCAGACTGGTTCACTTTCACTGTCAAGCAGTTCGACTCACACCCTTGGGCACCATCTATTGACGATGGAATCGAGAATAGTATCATACAGTCCGATTATGAGCCAGACGCAAATGTCACTTTCGACACATGGTATCACTGCCATGAAGACTTATTCAGAACTCACCTCGCCTCACAGGACGATGGTTGGAGGTTACGATTGTTACTGCGTAAAATGGCTCCTGCTGAATATGAAAGATATTGCAATGTGATTCTACCTCAAAAAACAACCACGCGCCACAAGTGTTTCGACGATACAATAAAGCTCCTGCTCAGTGAGCACCTTGGAGACCACTCTTCACTATTCACCATACGATCGATATTGTTACCTCATACTGACGATGAATGAAAATGGTGATTTCCCCAATCATATTGCAACAGTCAACAGAGAATGCGAGAGATTTCCACTCAGGTCCTTAACAGATGATCGATCAGTTCCAAGCCCCGATTCCCATGTGCAGTCTTCAGTCTCCCCGTTTCACAGATATCCAAACACGACTGGTCAATCAGCTAGAACAAAATTCCAAGTTAACTTTACATGTTATAGCTGAGGAATGTCAACGGTTGATTGATTAATTTGCAGAAGGATACACACCTGGTCGAATCGACAACTTCGAGAAGCTCTGACATCCATGCATCATGACACAGAGCATGACTCGCTCGTCACCATTCAGTCCTCACCCACCCTGTTCCTAATGTTTCGCCTAAAGCTACATGTGCTCACTAGTTCAACCTCAGAAAATATTTCAAAGAAGACCCCACCACTACCATGCTGGCACTGTGGAGAGTGGCATTTTATGGGGTTCTGCTCGTACAGACATCGTCGTTGACGCAAGTGTAATGTAATCGGTTATGGAGACAGACGGATTTTGTCAGCCACACAAACACAGCTACCAAAATCCAACGAAATCTCGATCTACAGTGAGTCCTAAATCTCCTAGAAGGTCAATGTGTCTCCGGGTAACCTGTCAAGTCACAACACCAGGTATACGGAAATCTATTGATCTACAGACACACGACTGCAGTTAGATACCGCCTCTGACATTACTGTCATATCAGAGAAACTTTGAGATGATATCACCAGATCACCACCACCTACTACAAACAATTCGCAAACTGCTGTCAGCCCATGTGACGGACGCCTTCAACTAACTGGTGAACTTCAATGCAGTGTGTCTTTCCATAATAATATCAAATTCACCGGGATTGGTTGCGTCACCCAGAATGATTTAAATCTTTTGGGAGTCGATTAGTTCGACCGTCTGCAACTGGCTGACCATGTTGTTCCACTTAATTCTGTGTGCGATGCAGTCAACAAACATCAAAATTCAGGTAATTCGTTTTCTGATTTATGCAAACTATTTGCACCTCTTTTTCAACCTGGTTGAGACCACTGCACCACGATGATGCAGGCTGTCTTTCGAGTACTACCAACCAGATGCCAAACCAGTTTTTCGCCCAAAGAGAGCCAGTTCCATATGCATCCGTAGCAAAAGTTGACGAAGAATTGGAGAGATTACAACAGCAAGGTGTATGAGCACTAGTTATGTGCTCGGCATGGGCAGTATACCCATCGTAGTTGTCAACAAAGTAAACTCGTCCCTATGTACTTGTGTTGATTATTCTACTGGGTTGAATGCTGCTGCACTAGAACAGCACCACTATCCTCTGCCTAGCTCGGATGATTTATTCACCGTTTTAAATGGTGGGTCTTATCTTGCAAAACTGGATCTTGCCGACGCATATCTACAGATTGAAGTAGCTCGAGAATGTCACGATCTCCTCGCTGTTAACACACATCGTGGTCTGTTTCAACACAACGGATTACCTTTCTGAGTTAAAACTGCTCCAGCTATTTTCCAACAGCTGATGGATACCATGCTGGCTGGTATTCCGAGTGTCGCCGCCAATCTTGACGATGTCTTGGTGGTAGCGAATTCTCCAGGCGAACTTTACAGCAGAACAGAAGCTGTCTTGTCACGTATGCAGGATAATGGATTACGACTGCGTTCAGAGAAGTGTCAGTTCTCCTTGAGATCTGTTAAATACCTTGGATTTATATTCGATGCATCGGGTAGACATCCGGATCCTGACAATATACGTGCTATAAGACAGATGCTTGCACCTACAGATATGTGCCTTCTTTACCCTCCTTCTTGGGATTAATTACCTACTACTCCACATTTCTCCATGCTCTGCATAATGTAGTGTTCGACATCCGCTCAATCGCCTACTAGAGAAGAATGCAATCCGGAAATGGTTCGGAGCTTGCAGAGCAGCTTTCGAAAAGTTGAAGTCTATGTTAACGTCTAAATTGCTTTTGACACATTACAATCCAAAACCTACAATTATAGTTGCAGCAGACGCTTCAGCAAGCCGAGTGGGAGCTGTCATTTCCACATGTCTCTCCAGGTGGTCCACAAAAGGCGATTATGCACGCATCTTGAACACTAACTTCTGCAGAGAAGAAATATGGACAAATTGAAAAAGAAGCCTTAACTTTAGTCTTCGCTGTAAGACGTCTCCATAAAATGATCTACGGCCGTCGATTCACTTTGCTAACAGATCATAAACCATTGCTTTCCATTTTCGGATCTAAATTCGGTATCCCTACACATGCAGCTAACTGACTACAATGCAGGGCAATATAATCTTAATTGGATACGATTTTGATATTAAGTGCAATCGAACTAGCGAATTTGGTCAAGCTGACGCTCTACCTCGTTTAATTAGCGACTATCCTGCATCAAGTGAAGATATGGTAATTGTAGCGAAAGACTAGGTAGTTCACCTCATAGACAATGCTGTTCGATCACTACGAGCAACTTCTGCAGAAATCCAGCGAGTTATAAGCACTGATGCCACCTTACACAATATGCCACACAGTATGCGTCCAGTAGTTATTTGGCCAAAGAGTCAATATAGGGGAGACCTGAAACGCCTATTTGCCCGTCGCGGCTCATTATGTGTTGTACAGGTTTGCTAAATATTTGGAGAGCGCGTAGTGATACCTGAAGTACCACGAAATAAACTCCTAAAACAGTTTCACATGGGACAGTCTGGTGTTCAGCTCATGAAGTCTATTGCTCGAAGTTTCGCATACTGGCCTAATACGGATAAGCATATCATCGATTTTGTTCAACGATGGTCAAAGTGTCAGCAGCAAACGGCAAGACTACCTCATCAACTACCGCCTATACCGTGGCCACCAGCAGACCAACCTTGGTCCCGAATTCATATTGATTTTGCTGGCCCTATAAATGG
This sequence comes from Trichobilharzia szidati, assembly GCA_944472155.2. Taxonomy (NCBI): domain Eukaryota; kingdom Metazoa; phylum Platyhelminthes; class Trematoda; order Strigeidida; family Schistosomatidae; genus Trichobilharzia; species Trichobilharzia szidati. The sequence continues at coordinate 103,266,206 of OX235272.1, forward strand.
TGTATCTTATTTAGTGGTGGTAGATGCTTTCTCGAAATGGCCAGAAGTCATACACCAATCGTTCCACCGACAACGTCGCAGACTCTCAAAGCTCTGACTAACATATTCTCCCATCATGGTCTGCCAGAAACAATAATTACACACGACGGTTCACAGTTCACGTTTGACCAATTTCTGCAATAATGCAGTCAAGTCAAATTGCTATCAAGCACATGTTCTCACCGCCGTATCATCCCCAATCGAAGGGTCAAGCAGAACGTTTTGTCGACACTTCGAAAAGATCTTTACTAAAGCAGATGGAGAGGGAACACCACTTGACATCGTCCAGAGATTTTTGATGATATATCGCACAATGGCGAATGAGTCAACACCAAACAAACAATCGCCAGCAGAAATTCCTTAAGGACGCAAACTAAGAACGATTCACAACTCCAAGTTACCACCGGCACCCAAACGTGCCGACGCATCAGTTCGAAATGAGAAAAAAATTTGATGTTGGTGACGCTGTCTATGTCCGCGACTATCGAGCAGGGCATAAACCTTGCAATAAAGGTTACATTGCAGCACGACGTGGTCGAGTTACGTACGACGTGAAAGTTGGTAGTGATTTTTGGACCCGTCATTACAATCAGTTGCGTCCAAGAGGCTCAGATATCCCAACGAGTACAAAGTTAACTTTGACTCTGGATATACTCTTAGACACCTTTAACTTACCTACAACCCACAAAACCGAAAAGCAAAATTACGCAGCTCAGACAACTCCTGACAAAGCAGACGAAGCAACAGACGTCGACAGCAAACTCAACGGTTCCAGATAAACCCTAAGAAAGCAGGCTAAACAGTCTCCTCAATCTGGTATTACAGTTGATACTTCTTTGTCACTGTATATTCCTCCCCTTCATACTGAGCAGTTGATAACATCCGTAAACAGCCTACCAGTGTCAGGTTTTTAAATGCTTTTGAATATGGGAAAGAATGGCTTCCAGGCTTGTTTACACCAACGAACTTGGAGAACTTTATCAGAGAAAATTATGGAAAATCTCCACTGCATGTGAAACGAGACAAGCAATCCAAATATAAAGATGATGTTTGGTTAACCTCATCTGAATTGTTTGAAGTGAAATGGAGTAGCTCCTACTCCTCTACGGGGAACATGTGGATCTACTTGATAGCGGAACACAAACATCACAGGAAAACATGTATCCACGAGGGGAAAGAGCTTTCTCCGAAGTTGTATTCAGTCATTATGCTAGAAATGGTGGAATACTCTTCAATAATCCCCAGACATTCGTACGGCGTATCTTTTCTCTTTTGAATGCGTTACAAGAAAATTTTGGTTGTCTCTGCTACGCTACAGTTTATTTGTTTCCGTCAGAGTTCACTGGATTCACCGTGAGTCGATTGCATGTGGATGTGTGTTCATTCTACAACAATTGTCGGTGAATATTTTTTGGGACCTGAGATATGTGAGTGAGGATGCGGGCAGTCTTCCGTTCAGATTTTGGCAAAGTGGGAATAGGTGGCTGTTTTCGGTTGCAACATGGGTGAAGTGAGAATAAGTAGGCTACTTTAGAAAATGACATTGGTAAAGTGGGTTAAGTGTTCGTTGAAAAGGCGAGTAAACTGGGAAAAAGTGGGACAATAAAATTTCTCGGGACATGGGCAGACGGGGAAATGGTGGCCAGTATGGGCAAAGAGAGTAAATTATGTAGCATTTACACCATCTTTTGTGCATCTATTTACCGATCAAAATTACCCATTTAGCCGACGTTTTGGTCATATTGCCCAGGTGCATTCTCTGACTGGGAAGAAGGCAAACACAAAGTGCGAATTTCAAGGAGTACAGAAGAAGGGATGGCAGGTCAAAATAGAGATATTTTACCTTCACCCTTTGAGATGAACCCTGGTGACCTACTTTACATCCACAAAGGTTCTCAACTGGCACTGCTTGGGAGCGAGATCACAACACGAGTGTGCCGGAAGTTAGGAAGTTACGAAGCGACCTGAAGAGTCGTACTCCTCTTCCTCCTCTTACGGTGATTCGGAGAGAGCTTGCAAGAGGCCTAGGACAGTAGATTATAGCTCTTTAACTCTGGATATGGTGTCGACTACAGGTTTAGAGAATTCATCTGGTCGCAAGGTATGTTATTGTTGTTGCTTGGTTTTGATTTTCCCTATGATAATGGATGTGGACTTGTTGTTTTTAAGTAAAATTGTATTCATACTCGAATTCCGATGTATAAATTTGAACAGAGGAAGAGCGTCGTTGCAGAATAACATCGAATGATTGTGAAATAAAGCACACGAATGATAAGTTGTTCAAACGTTGCTATATATACATATCTATGTATGTATTGAATATGTCTGCTGTTAGAGATGGTAATGTTAAAAGTTATCCTCATTGTAGTGTTTTCGATAGACTTTTGTTTCTACGATTTACTGGGCTTACCGAACATGCTGAGATTTTTGTTCAAGTTATTTGGAACACTGTGACTGTCTTGTTACCTATCTGTGTCGTGAAGGTGTTAAGTTTTTGGTTTGAATAAAAATATATGTGAGAACTAGTGTTACATTTGTTCTACAGTATTAATTCTGTATTGTTATTATAATTGTTGTGTTTTAGGAAAGGTTCACTTCAAATACGTAAGTTTTTTGAATGGTTCATTTTGAGTGATATGCTGATTTATGTGTTATGCGTTACGATAGTTTTTATAGTTTCGACTTCCTTATGCTTTAATTAAGTGTCTTTCAGAAGTGAGAAGTAAGTGAGTAGGAGTCAGCTACCCATTGTTTGCACAGAGGTAGTGTAGTTACCCCTCGACATAACAGATGAAAGACTTTCCTTTAGTTAATTATAAGTAGTGATTACAATAACTAACTGTTGTCTTCTAATACTGACCTAATCTGATATTCTAGGTGAATGTAAAGTTCCAGTTAAAGTCGACTAGGCATTTGTCGCCGAACGCATCGATATCTACTGGAAAGCTTTTACTGTCTTGCCAGAATACAAATATGGGTGAAACACTTACGAATATATATATATATATATATATATATATATATATATGCCATATAACTGTTTCCTCAAATTAGTAAATACCGGTAAATTGAAAGAGTAAATAGGCAATAAGAGTAGGAAGACAATGGTATGTACTACTGATCGATCGATGCGAGTACTTGGAAAACACTCCCTCTAAGTAGTAGTGCTTCCTAGATAGATTGAGATGAGTTAAACATTTGATGGGCACTTCTTCCGTTCAGGAGAGTATTCATCACTGATGTCTCTGAATTCGGACTACCTAACAATATGTGACGTACTTGGCAATCATGAGAGCAAGTGAAACAGGAAGATGGTATGTACTGCTGATTGACAGAAGTAATTGCAAATCACTTACGTCAACCACTGTTAATTCAAAGAAGATGAGTGATAAAATATGTTTCTCTAGTTTGCTAAAACAGCTAATGGGAGTTGGAGTGTTTTGAAGCGATGTTGCTTTCTTAGTTAATTCAATCGTGGTGCATCGACTGAGATGGCTAGGACATATGTTACGCGCGCAAAGTTATCGTCTTTCTCGTTGAGAAGTGCTGGGTGACTTAGGACAAGGTTGGAGAAGAGTTAGGGTTGATCAATGTATAAGAAGACAACAGTTAGTTATTGTAATCACTACTTATAATTAACTAAAGGAAAGTCTTTCATCTGTTATGTCGAGGGGTAACTACACTACCTCTGTGCAAACAATGGGTAGCTGACTCCTACTCACTTACTTCTCACTTCTGAAAGACACTTAATTAAAGCATAAGGAAGTCGAAACTATAAAAACTATCGTAACGCATAACACATAAATCAGCATATCACTCAAAATGAACCATTCAAAAAACTTACGTATTTGAAGTGGACCTTTCCTAAAACACAACAATTATAATAACAATACAGAATTAATACTGTAGAACAAATGTAACACTAGTTCTCACATATATTTTTATTCAAACCAAAAACTTAACACCTTCACGACACAGATAGGTAACAAGACAGTCACAGTGTTCCAAATAACTTGAACAAAAATCTCAGCATGTTCGGTAAGCCCAGTAAATCGTAGAAACAAAAGTCTATCGAAAACACTACAATGAGGATAACTTTTAACATTACCATCTCTAACAGCAGACATATTCAATACATACATAGATATGTATATATAGCAACGTTTGAACAACTTATCATTCGTGTGCTTTATTTCACAATCATTCGATGTTATTCTGCAACGACGCTCTTCCTCTGTTCAAATTTATACATCGGAATTCGAGTATGAATACAATTTTACTTAAAAACAACAAGTCCACATCCATTATCATAGGGAAAATCAAAACCAAGCAACAACAATAACATACCTTGCGACCAGATGAATTCTCTAAACCTGTAGTCGACACCATATCCAGAGTTAAAGAGCTATAATCTACTGTCCTAGGCCTCTTGCAAGCTCTCTCCGAATCACCGTAAGAGGAGGAAGAGGAGTACGACTCTTCAGGTCGCTTCGTAACTTCCTAACTTCCGGCACACTCGTGTTGTGATCTCGCTCCCAAGCAGTGCCAGTTGAGAACCTTTGTGGATGTAAAGTAGGTCACCAGGGTTCATCTCAAAGGGTGAAGGTAAAATATCTCTATTTTGACCTGCCATCCCTTCTTCTGTACTCCTTGAAATTCGCACTTTGTGTTTGCCTTCTTCCCAGTCAGAGAATGCACCTGGGCAATATGACCAAAACGTCGGCTAAATGGGTAATTTTGATCGGTAAATAGATGCGCAAAAGATGGTGTAAATACTACATAATTTACCCGCTTTGCTCATATTGGCCACCTTTTCCCTGTTATCCCATGTCCCGAAAAATTTTATTGTCCCACTTTTTCCCAGTTTACCCGCCTTTTCAACGAACACTTAACCCACTTTACCAATGTCATTTTCTAAAGTAGCCTACTTATTCTCACTTCACCCATGTTGCAACCGAAAACAGCCACCTATTCCCACTTTGCCAAAATCTGAACGGAAGACTGCCCGCATCCTCACTCACATATCTCAGGTCCCAAAAAATATTCACCGACAATTGTTGTAGAATGAACACACATCCACATGCAATCGACTCACGGTGAATCCAGTGAACTCTGACGGAAACAAATAAACTGTAGCGTAGCAGAGACAACCAAAATTTTCTTGTAACGCATTCAAAAGAGAAAAGATACGCCGTACGAATGTCTGGGGATTATTGAAGAGTATTCCACCATTTCTAGCATAATGACTGAATACAACTTCGGAGAAAGCTCTTTCCCCTCGTGGATACATGTTTTCCTGTGATGTTTGTGTTCCGCTATCAAGTAGATCCACATGTTCCCCGTAGAGGAGTAGGAGCTACTCCATTTCACTTCAAACAATTCAGATGAGGTTAACCAAACATCATCTTTATATTTGGATTGCTTGTCTCGTTTCACATGCAGTGGAGATTTTCCATAATTTTCTCTGATAAAGTTCTCCAAGTTCGTTGGTGTAAACAAGCCTGGAAGCCATTCTTTCCCATATTAAAAAGCATTTAAAAACCTGACACTGGTAGGCTGTTTACGGATGTTATCAACTGCTCAGTATGAAGGGGAGGAATATACAGTGACAAAGAAGTATCAACTGTAATACCAGATTGAGGAGACTGTTTAGCCTGCTTTCTTAGGGTTTATCTGGAACCGTTGAGTTTGCTGTCGACGTCTGTTGCTTCGTCTGCTTTGTCAGGAGTTGTCTGAGCTGCGTAATTTTGCTTTTCGGTTTTGTGGGTTGTAGGTAAGTTAAAGGTGTCTAAGAGTATATCCAGAGTCAAAGTTAACTTTGTACTCGTTGGGATATCTGAGCCTCTTGGACGCAACTGATTGTAATGACGGGTCCAAAAATCACTACCAACTTTCACGTCGTACGTAACTCGACCACGTCGTGCTGCAATGTAACCTTTATTGCAAGGTTTATGCCCTGCTCGATAGTCGCGGACATAGACAGCGTCACCAACATCAAATTTTTTTCTCATTTCGAACTGATGCGTCGGCACGTTTGGGTGCCGGTGGTAACTTGGAGTTGTGAATCGTTCTTAGTTTGCGTCCTTAAGGAATTTCTGCTGGCGATTGTTTGTTTGGTGTTGACTCATTCGCCATTGTGCGATATATCATCAAAAATCTCTGGACGATGTCAAGTGGTGTTCCCTCTCCATCTGCTTTAGTAAAGATCTTTTCGAAGTGTCGACAAAACGTTCTGCTTGACCCTTCGATTGGGGATGATACGGCGGTGAGAACATGTGCTTGATAGCAATTTGACTTGACTGCATTATTGCAGAAATTGGTCAAACGTGAACTGTGAACCGTCGTGTGTAATTATTGTTTCTGGCAGACCATGATGGGAGAATATGTTAGTCAGAGCTTTGAGAGTCTGCGACGTTGTCGGTGGAACGATTGGTGTATGACTTCTGGCCATTTCGAGAAAGCATCTACCACCACTAAATAAGATACACCATTTATAGGGCCAGCAAAATCAATATGAATTCGGGACCAAGGTTGGTCTGCTGGTGGCCACGGTATAGGCGGTAGTTGATGAGGTAGTCTTGCCGTTTGCTGCTGACACTTTGACCATCGTTGAACAAAATCGATGATATGCTTATCCGTATTAGGCCAGTATGCGAAACTTCGAGCAATAGACTTCATGAGCTGAACACCAGACTGTCCCATGTGAAACTGTTTTAGGAGTTTATTTCGTGGTACTTCAGGTATCACTACGCGCTCTCCAAATATTTAGCAAACCTGTACAACACATAATGAGCCGCGACGGGCAAATAGGCGTTTCAGGTCTCCCCTATATTGACTCTTTGGCCAAATAACTACTGGACGCATACTGTGTGGCATATTGTGTAAGGTGGCATCAGTGCTTATAACTCGCTGGATTTCTGCAGAAGTTGCTCGTAGTGATCGAACAGCATTGTCTATGAGGTGAACTACCTAGTCTTTCGCTACAATTACCATATCTTCACTTGATGCAGGATAGTCGCTAATTAAACGAGGTAGAGCGTCAGCTTGACCAAATTCGCTAGTTCGATTGCACTTAATATCAAAATCGTATCCAATTAAGATTATATTGCCCTGCATTGTAGTCAGTTAGCTGCATGTGTAGGGATACCGAATTTAGATCCGAAAATGGAAAGCAATGGTTTATGATCTGTTAGCAAAGTGAATCGACGGCCGTAGATCATTTTATGGAGACGTCTTACAGCGAAGACTAAAGTTAAGGCTTCTTTTTCAATTTGTCCATATTTCTTCTCTGCAGAAGTTAGTGTTCAAGATGCGTGCATAATCGCCTTTTGTGGACCACCTGGAGAGACATGTGGAAATGACAGCTCCCACTCGGCTTGCTGAAGCGTCTGCTGCAACTATAATTGTAGGTTTTGGATTGTAATGTGTCAAAAGCAATTTAGACGTTAACATAGACTTCAACTTTTCGAAAGCTGCTCTGCAAGCTCCGAACCATTTCCGGATTGCATTCTTCTCTAGTAGGCGATTGAGCGGATGTCGAACACTACATTATGCAGAGCATGGAGAAATGTGGAGTAGTAGGTAATTAATCCCAAGAAGGAGGGTAAAGAAGGCACATATCTGTAGGTGCAAGCATCTGTCTTATAGCACGTATATTGTCAGGATCCGGATGTCTACCCGATGCATCGAATATAAATCCAAGGTATTTAACAGATCTCAAGGAGAACTGACACTTCTCTGAACGCAGTCGTAATCCATTATCCTGCATACGTGACAAGACAGCTTCTGTTCTGCTGTAAAGTTCGCCTGGAGAATTCGCTACCACCAAGACATCGTCAAGATTGGCGGCGACACTCGGAATACCAGCCAGCATGGTATCCATCAGCTGTTGGAAAATAGCTGGAGCAGTTTTAACTCAGAAAGGTAATCCGTTGTGTTGAAACAGACCACGACGTGTGTTAACAGCGAGGAGATCGTGACATTCTCGAGCTACTTCAATCTGTAGATATGCGTCGGCAAGATCCAGTTTTGCAAGATAAGACCCACCATTTAAAACGGTGAATAAATCATCCGAGCTAGGCAGAGGATAGTGGTGCTGTTCTAGTGCAGCAGCATTCAACCCAGTAGAATAATCAACACAAGTACATAGGGACGAGTTTACTTTGTTGACAACTACGATGGGTATACTGCCCATGCCGAGCACATAACTAGTGCTCATACACCTTGCTGTTGTAATCTCTCCAATTCTTCGTCAACTTTTGCTACGGATGCATATGGAACTGGCTCTCTTTGGGCGAAAAACTGGTTTGGCATCTGGTTGGTAGTACTCGAAAGACAGCCTGCATCATCGTGGTGCAGTGGTCTCAACCAGGTTGAAAAAGAGGTGCAAATAGTTTGCATAAATCAGAAAACGAATTACCTGAATTTTGATGTTTGTTGACTGCATCGCACACAGAATTAAGTGGAACAACATGGTCAGCCAGTTGCAGACGGTCGAACTAATCGACTCCCAAAAGATTTAAATCATTCTGGGTGACGCAACCAATCCCGGTGAATTTGATATTATTATGGAAAGACACACTGCATTGAAGTTCACCAGTTAGTTGAAGGCGTCCGTCACATGGGCTGACAGCAGTTTGCGAATTGTTTGTAGTAGGTGGTGGTGATCTGGTGATATCATCTCAAAGTTTCTCTGATATGACAGTAATGTCAGAGGCGGTATCTAACTGCAGTCGTGTGTCTGTAGATCAATAGATTTCCGTATACCTGGTGTTGTGACTTGACAGGTTACCCGGAGACACATTGACCTTCTAGGAGATTTAGGACTCACTGTAGATCGAGATTTCGTTGGATTTTGGTAGCTGTGTTTGTGTGGCTGACAAAATCCGTCTGTCTCCATAACCGATTACATTACACTTGCGTCAACGACGATGTCTGTACGAGCAGAACCCCATAAAATGCCACTCTCCACAGTGCCAGCATGGTAGTGGTGGGGTCTTCTTTGAAATATTTTCTGAGGTTGAACTAGTAAGCACATGTAGCTTTAGGCGAAACATTAGGAACAGGGTGGGTGAGGACTGAATGGTGACGAGCGAGTCATGCTCTGTGTCATGATGCATGGATGTCAGAGCTTCTCGAAGTTGTCGATTCGACCAGGTGTGTATCCTTCTGCAAATTAATCAATCAACCGTTGACATTCCTCAGCTATAACATGTAAAGTTAACTTGGAATTTTGTTCTAGCTGATTGACCAGTCGTGTTTGGATATCTGTGAAACGGGGAGACTGAAGACTGCACATGGGAATCGGGGCTTGGAACTGATCGATCATCTGTTAAGGACCTGAGTGGAAATCTCTCGCATTCTCTGTTGACTGTTGCAATATGATTGGGGAAATCACCATTTTCATTCATCGTCAGTATGAGGTAACAATATCAATCGTATGGTGAATAGTGAAGAGTGGTCTCCAAGGTGCTCACTGAGCAGGAGCTTTATTGTATCGTCGAAACACTTGTGGCGCGTGGTTGTTTTTTGAGGTAGAATCACATTGCAATATCTTTCATATTCAGCAGGAGCCATTTTACGCAGTAACAATCGTAACCTCCAACCATCGTCCTGTGAGGCGAGGTGAGTTCTGAATAAGTCTTCATGGCAGTGATACCATGTGTCGAAAGTGACATTTGCGTCTGGCTCATAATCGGACTGTATGATACTATTCTCGATTCCATCGTCAATAGATGGTGCCCGAGGGTGTGAGTCGAACTGCTTGACAGTGAAAGTGAACCAGTCTGCTTGGTTGGTGATGAGCATTAACATCAATTTGATTGGTTGCTCAAATGATAATTCCAATTTTGTAGGTAACATAGTTCTTCCGTCACGAATATGTATGTTATGGAGTGACCGAGTGTAAATAGATGACTAACGATATGCAACAGACGATGGCGGGACGACTGATATTGTGCTTAGTAGTTGTTCAACTTCCCTGACTCGAAGAGTGAATTTAGGAAACCCACACACGTCATTGACGAAGGATACGTGTATTATTATTATTATTACTGGAGCAGTGAAAATTAACTATCACACAAGAGTGTCAATCAATTGAACAGTACAGTACAATTGTACAATAGTATAAGCAAATAACTGACAACATATATGAAGCAATAAGATAGATTGAGTGGTTTTTCTTACCCACCCCACCTCCACCCCAACTGTATTCTGATTGGCTGCATTGTCATGTGACAAAGGTCATATATTGTTATTTAGTTGGTAGACTGCAATATAGATTGTCAGTCACCAATGTCTAACGATCAATAGACGTGTATAGCAAACCATATCAGATTGGCAAACAAAGCAGATATTGTGGTGAGAGCTGTCTGTGTGCTAGCCAAATTGGTAAACAGCTATTTACGCCAATGTTTACTTCCCAAATCGGGATCATGAGAAAAGAACAAGAACAAAACCTAACCTTGAGGAACTCACCAACCAATCACAGAGGACTTAATGTGTGCAAATTCGATTCGCAGATATATGGTCTGAGTTTTTAAGAAACACGGCCACAAAGAGACGACAGAATAACCTTCAGCAAGAAAACAAGCAATCAGCAAGCTATGCTTCTCTGCTAACAATAACGAATAATAATTTACATAAATATCTCTTGATTTTCACAATAAACTTTGTGTTACCTTGCCCTTATCCTCTGTCGTCACAATATCACGTGACTTCACGCGCTTAAGCCAATCATCAGCCAGCCTTCCACGTCGATACATTATAGGAAATTGCAAAAGGATTATGAATGGTTATCTCTCATCTTTAATCAGTGCAACATCTAGAGAAATATATGCTAAAGAAGATTCAAATTTTTAACACAAATGTCAAACCGGCCAGTCAGTTCTTTTATATGAGTCAGAAACTTCGAGTGGCGCGTCACGTAAGGCATTCCCAGCACAGTACTGCAGACTTTTATTCACAAATGCCTCCGCTGACTCTAAAACTGAATACCAAATGACCGGCAACAAACCAACCAAGAGCAGATGGCATAACAAATATATATGCAGAAGAGGATGGAGATGGATGGGGGCATACGTTGAGGATGCCATTGAATGACATCATCTCGCACAATCCCCGCCATCGGTCAAGTGGAACCCTATTGGGAAGCGACGAGTTAGACGTCAGTGCGAGGGTGACACGGAGGAGATGAGAGATTATGGGCAATCTCATAGGGTTAACCAGCTGAATAGGACAGCAGAGAATAAAACAAAGGGAATAATATTAATAATAATAATAATAGTTCAAAAATGTACTGTATGCAATTCATCACAAACTGTTATTTTGGTGTGCATTACAACAAATTTTCTATCAAAGACAATGAATAGATAGATGCACACAAGCTACCACTACTCTGATATCTTTGGCGTTTCTTTCATCCTTGTGTTGGATAGTTTCATGATTCGTACAAAAAAGACGGGAAAAGAAGAAACAGACACAGAATACACACGCACACACACACACACACAATAGAGGAAAAGATGAGAAACTGTTTCGTTAAATGCTTTATTTAACTTGAAGTACAAAATTGATTCGTTTATTTTTGTCCTTCATCACCATCACCATCATCATCATCATGGATAACAACAAAACTAATATCTATACAAAGCATACTGGGAATTTTAAGATTCCTGACAGATTTCTTCTCCGACAGCACAACTTTCACGAACTTGTTGGAGGCAGTCATAGAGTATGGATTGTTTATTCTCACCCAATGGTTCTACTTTGATGAAAAGCTAAATTAAGAAAAAGAAAAAGTGACGAAAAATAACAAGTAGAAAAATCATCATACCGAAATACACACCTGCCTACCTACCTACCTACCTACTCAGAATCAATGAATTGGCAACAAAGCCAAACCTATACACAGAGTCATGCAAATCAACATTTCTGTCATGCATTGTTAGAAAGAGAAAATGACTCACCTTTTAACCATTTCATTTAAAAAATAATTGATAAATGACAGGATTCTATTCATACAAAACAAAAGGAAATGTCATAGTGGGATAACTTTGCATCTCTCATAGAAAGACAGTAATTTGAGGGAGGTATATGCCCCAACCTTTGCCTCTTTTTCTAGGCGTAAAGACCACTGGACCAGTCAACTAGGCAAGGTTACAGTCGACTGGACACTAGTTGGCAGTAGCTAGTGTAATGTGTCTAGTCCTTTATTAATATATGCGTAAAACTTCGTACTCAGGTGTTGAATCATTCCTATTACACGTATTTGCAGTTGATTCGATAAACAGAGCTTTCGTTATCAATCTCTCCCTCTACCCTGTTAGTTGTATTAGATTTTAAAACTGTCATCTTATCCCATCCAGCCTATTGGTATGGTTGTGTGTAATTGCATGTGGTGTAGTGCTATAACTGAACTATTCTCCAGATTTCTTATCTTATTATGAGGGTCACCTAATCTAGCTTTTGCTGCTAGGTTTTTGTGCTCCGCTAGTCTAACGGACTGACTGCGCTCTACTACTTTGACCTATGTGTATATTTGACCTTATAATCAGCGAAGGCAGTGTATTAAACAAAGTAAAGTGTTTTTTAATTGGTTCGACGGGATTGATCCTTTAACCGACAAAGTTTGTTTCTAATTGAGTTTGTGGGCAGTTTGAATGCCAACCACTTTTATTCCTGCCTGCCTTGTTAAGAATTCTGCGTAAGGTTTCCGAGGTTCTTCCCTTTTATGGAATTACTATTTATGATTTAGATTCCTTATTCTTGGTGTTGTCATTAGCTTGCGCATGTTTGACATGCATGTCGTCATTAATATTATTATTATCAATACTATCATTATTTCTTTTATTTTACATTCCCCCACATACTTTCTGACTAATTTATCAGGGTAATTAATATGATTGTGAACAATAAATTTTGTTCGAGACGTCATCCAGCAAATAATAATAATGTTTCACTCACTGTGTGATATATCTAGTAAACAAACTAATATGTCTAATCCTTTGTTTGGTGTGGACTGAATTCTATAGCTGTCAGGTTTGCAATGCGGCCACCATGGCACTCGGTGACTCGCCATCATGGAGCACTTTGAATTGTTGATATTAAATGGTTGGAGGCAATCGGCTCCGCAGGAAGCCTTGGTGACATTCTCATATGATAATTCCCATTAAATAATCCAATCAAAAAGAAGGTAAACTCATGTGTGTGTGTGTGTACTTAATAACATTACACTAAACTGTTTTGATTACTTTGTAAGCACATTCTGGCCAGGTTAAACTTTAAGCACCAGTAAGTGACCAATGTGGTGTGACCACACCAATGACCTTGAAAAGCTCAGTGAGCAAGTTAGTGAAACCTTCGTAAATAATATTGTAGTAGTCATGAATAAAATATGCTTAATGAAATGTTATGTTACTCAATGGAATAACTGGCAAATTTCAGGTTAGGTTTGGGAAAGATTAAGTTAAAGTTTAGGCTAAGGACAGGTTAAGGTTAGATGGAAGTCATAGCGTAACGACAGAAGACAAAGGCCAGGCAACAGATTGTTCATTGAGGAAATCAACAGATATTTATAGATTTTTATATACATTATTATTCGTTATTGTAAGGAGAGAGGTAACGTCTTCTGATTGGTTATTTTCCAGCTGAAAGTTATTTTGTTATCTCTTTGTGGCCATTTCTTTTTGAAGGTCAGACCATATATCTGCGAATCGTATCCACCCACGCTAAGTCTGCTGTGATTGGTTGTTGAGTTAGTCTTTGTCCTTGTTCTTTTCTCATGACCAAGATTGGGGAGGTTAACATTGGCGTAAATTACTGTCTACCAATTTGGCTAACAGACAGCTTTCACCACAATACGAACGACATTAGGGTTGGTTCAAGTTAGATTACGGTTAGTAGTTTAGGGATATTTTCATGTTAGGTTTAGGTTAGGGTTATTGCTAGGGTTAGAAGACCTAGATATAATTACATGCATAGAATGTGATTGAATTACTCTGTTGGTACTCCAATCCAAAACTGTGAGAGGTATTTTTGTCACACTTCAGAGAAAGGTATCGTATCCTGTGTGACAGTTTCATGCCTTTCGATTCACTATTTTCATGACTCTGCGTATTTTACACGCAAACATCGTCTTTATCATGTGGTTGGTGCATTTAAGGTCATTTGCCCATTGGTGCCTATTGGTGCAAAAAGTCTAACTTTGCCCACATTCCTGTTTGTTCCTCTTTATTAAGAATGTCATCCACAAAACCCGCATACAGAGTCCTTACAGTCTTCAGTTTGTAAACCAAGCGGAATAAAGAAAACAAAAGAATTCCAGTTAAAAGATATCTAAGTGTTGGTTTGCAGGGGGATTTGATTGGTTTCAGGATTTCATAGACTGACATCCGTTAGAGGACCACTGGACATCGGATCCCAGTGACTTAATGGTCTAAAAGAGGTGCTGGGTTCGAACCTTATTGCAGGCGAACTGCAGAAGAGTTTCAAACTTGGACGACACAGCCGTCCAGTAGTCACAGCTGGTTTTTCAGTGGTCCTCTAACTGTTGTCAGTTCATGATGCAATCCTAAAAGATAATTACTTATCAATTAGATCCTCACAAATGGTTTTATACCAATAAGTTTGTCAACATTTCTTTGTTGGATATCAACACTTCAAACGGGGTGGGTGGGTGATAATTAACACAAAGAAATCAGAACTAATTAAATTATACCCTAAAATAGTTAAAATCCAAACTCAATTCATTAAAATGTTTCAACAAAACAATAAGAAGACTTAGTTTATCTGAAACGTGTCATGTATTTGCTCAACGCATTTCAGACATTCTCGTCACACACACATACCTACTTGTCATACACTTTATATAAAAGGCAAAAAAGCACAAATTATCTTATAGTGTGGGTCACATTATGTACAGGTCAAGGTCACAAGTAAGGGGGAGGAAGATGACGTAAGCGTGTGGCTGCAAACTGGATTACCAAGGCAAGTTTAAAGTAATAAGAAATACTTTGTGGACACAAGAGACAGGTTTAAGTCTTTTTATGGCCATGGCTTGAACACATTTAAGTATGTGACCCAATCTTGTTGTATACGTGGGTTTAAAAGCATTACTGAAATCAACCTTCTGACCAGTCTCTATGATGTGCTTTGCTATAGATGATGTTGGACGTCATCAATTTCCGGCATCATTTGTATCCGACGATTTTATTTGTTGTTGTTGCAGTCACCACTTTGGAATATCTCCTGCAGCCCTAACCTGCATAGACCGATGGGTCCTCCCTATGTACGTGTCTCCACACATACATGTAAATTATTAAACACAATGGGCTGTGATACTACCATTCGGATGCTGTGAGGGTTTACAGGACAATATAGATCTCGTTTTCTCTATGAAAATAAGTTCGGCTGTATAGTAAATTGTCCTATCAGTTGCCGCCTTGAGTCTTTGTTTAGTGATCAGACTTTGTTGATCACGCCTGAATGGCAAGGATAAATAAGCATCCTTTTTGGGAGAGCTGACTAACTGAATCGGTAGAGCTCTCAGTTTAACGCCTCTGTAACGCTTAATGAATTTCATCGGATAAATGTTATGTAACAATATTTCTGTGAAGTGTTGTGTATCTTCGTTAATAGTATCAGATGTGCATATAAGGTGAATGCACCTGAACAAACATTTGACCAACGCCTTTTTATACTGTAGTGGACAGAAACTATGATTATCGTCCCGTCCATGTGGACTTTCTGTAGACAGATCGTTTTATTCACCCATCTTGTCGGTAGGTTATGAGTACATCTAATTCTCTTTCACGTACGTTTGCGATATGCTGTTTTATACTGTGTTGATCTGGTTAAGGATTTCTATGGCATCTGTTGGTTTATGACAAATGACTATTATGTCATCCACGCATCTCTTAAAAAAAAAACTTTTCCAATTACGCCCTCAGCTAGGTTATCAACATGCGACATGTAAGTATACCAGCTAACTGAGGACCTAAGGGTCTCCCATAAAAACACCATCCATCAATCTCGCTGAAATGCTGAACCTCAAATGTAAACTTAACATTTTTAGTACATAAAAGCAGTAACTCTTTCAAATGGGATATGAACACTGGTAATACGAAATTGTCGTTACAGATGTGACCTTGACCTGTACACAGTGTGACCTATATTGTAATAAACCAGGCTATCTTGCTTGCTACCTAAATGTCTGTGACAAGTAGGTGTGTGTATGTATGTGATGAGAATGTCGAGAATGTGTTGCGCGAATACATCACGCGTTTCAAATAAACAACGTCTTCTTATTGTTTTGCTGAAATTCATAAAGGGAACTAATTACTTTAAGTTAAAAAGTTACTAATTAAGCTTGAATGATAAATTCATGATATTTTTCGATATACTCCTATTCTTAGTTTTGTACCTTTCAAATAATGAACACAATCTACTAGTGTTTAGCTGAGTGCAATCCCCTCAAATGACTGTCTCAGTGAGAAATTTAA
The DNA here is from genome assembly GCA_944472155.2 of Trichobilharzia szidati. NCBI lineage: Eukaryota > Metazoa > Platyhelminthes > Trematoda > Strigeidida > Schistosomatidae > Trichobilharzia > Trichobilharzia szidati. Next base: position 103,282,744 of record OX235272.1, read on the forward strand.
AATTATCCATGAACTATTCTAGGACAAATGAATTTATTTAGAAAGGTTCCTTAGTAGAACATGAATTCACCAATGAAGAGAGAGAGTTATTCAACTATTGGTTTGTAGGGATTTGATTGGTTGATTGTAGGATTTCATGATGAGCTGACATCAGTTAGAGAACCATTGGAAAACCACTACGGAATACTGGACAGCCAGGTGCTTCGTCAGCCTAGTTTCCCACTCACTCTGATTCAGTACGTATACACACACCGACAGTGTTCGAACCCAGAACCGTCTTGGTTACAACGCTAGCGAGCTCATAGACCATTAAACTACCGGGACCCGATCCAATGGCCAGTGCATGAATTCCAACTTCTGCCAATTCACGATGTTATAGCGCGACCACTAGGCAATGTATTTGACTAGTATTTGTCGTCACACACGAACTGCTTTACCCCACTGGTCACAGCTTCCCACTAGAACCCCAGGTAACTACCTACCTGAATAGGGCAAGTCGCTAGTGAGCATCTCATTGATATTCAAGTATTGGTTTGCAGGGGGATTTGACTGATTGGTTTTAGGATTTCATCAGGTCGCGTATGAGAATAAATACTCGCCAGCGATGACACTGGCTAGTGCCAGTCGCGTTATAACATCGTGAATTAAGCAGAAGTTGGAATTCATGCACCGGCCATTGGATCGTGTCCCAGTGGATTAGTGGTCTGTGAGCTCGCTAGCCTTGTAACCAGGTTCTGGGTTCGAACCCTGTCGGTGGGAAACTAGGCTGACGAAACAGCTGGTTGTCCAATACTCCGTGGTGGTTTTCCAATGGTTCTCTAAATGATGTGACAACAACTAAATTTACCCAGCATCCAACACCTACCCAAATATGATGTGGACATTGGTGGCTCAACCACAATTGATGTTGAAAAAGTTGCCTTTAATCTGAAACGAGGCAAAGCAGCGGAATCTGATGGAATGACTCCAAAGGACAGTGCGATGATGAAATATTATTTGGGTTAACTATGATATTAGAGTAATATGTGGGAATCTGAGACAGTCCCATTTGACCAGTGTAGATTATCGATCATCATAGTTTATAAAAAGGGAGACAGGTCTCCTTGTAATAACTAACACAGTATCTGAAATTCTTCTAGATTGAGTAATAATCATGCGTAGACTAAGTGGTGGTCGGGATAAACACTCAGAGATCAGGATGACAGTGCATTGATCATATCTTCATCCTTTAACAGACTCTGGGACAAGCAATCACCCCCCTCTGTAATCTCCGATATCCATTAAGTCCCAATGTTCCACATGTAGTTATTCTTTTACCCGAACACTTCTGCTAAGTACAGTTCTTTGGAACTTTTTTGTGCATCTTTTCCTCTCCCTGTGTGTAAAACTTGGTGTGCTACACCCCTGTGCAAAGCTCTACACTGAAAACTTAGTTGGTCAGTCAGTCAGTCAGATAGTTGAGGAAATCACTCTCTACTTTAAAAAAATTGAGGTCACGTGTAGGCACTACTGGTGGCGTTGTAACACAGCGGTTACAGAATTCTCCTCTACTTTTCATGATTGAAAACCACCCGAGAGTACTGGATAGCCAGCCGTTTCGTCAGCCTAGATTGATTTTCATCATGAGTACGCACCCACCACAGGGAGCTTCGGACCCAGCACCTTCCGGTTACAAAGCAAGTTCATACACCAGTCAGGCATTGGGACCATGAATTCGAACTGGTACCAGCCACTGTCATCGGCAGCGAGTATTTGACCTCACTCCAGATAGGATGGACCTCATTTGTCAAAGTACTTCTCACTAAAACTACTTTGACAAGATGATATTGTGACGAATGATTGTTAACAAACTTATAAAAATAGAACACTATTCGCAAGAATCTGAATGAAGAGTAAACCCTCGATTTATTCTTCAATGGAGATTTCTGTTACGAATTACAATCTACAGAACAAACTGAAGTGAATATGAAATAAACGCTACACACACACACACACACTAAAGAAAACAATAGCTCATTCAGACTTCGTCTACTTCGACTTCAAATAGCAATCAAAGGTCATCATAAATCTTTCTCTTGTAGGAATGCCTGTGAACAACAACTTTCGGAAACTATGTGGATATTTTAGACATAGAAGATGCAGAATCTTGGAAACAATAAATACACTGACACGAACCTAATTTATCACCTAAATAAAGCAGTAATGCCAATTTAAAAATCGGGGCCAACTGAGTAACCAATCAAGGCGTAATAAGTGTAGGCAAGTCAGTAACAACGCACAACTCTTATAGCTCACTTATGCTAAAGAATTTGTCTCAGGAAACGTAACACTAATGATGGTAAACTATGATTGCAGATCGGGTAGTATACATGTGCCTTTGAATCTCTAGAAAGTGAAGAGTAGGTCAAAAGCTTGAGGAATAACCCTACAGGACACTAGCCTGTTTCCTTCTGGTAACACTTCGGTACATGACAGGGCATTTGGTGAAGTTCAACAATAGCGTCGCAAGAGTGCGAATGCTCCGGTGACCCTGAACGCATGCTAGTCGTTGGCTAACGGCACCTGTCCTTACCATAGCTGAAATATCAACGCTATTCACCAGCTAGGCAGCAAATGTCATTCAGATCACGTTTTTAAGTACTACTGTTTGGACAATGTGTTAATAGCTCGTTAGGGTTGGGATTGGGGTTAAGGTAAGTATTGGGGTTAGGGGTTAGGATCAGGGTTAGAATTACGGTTTGGATAAGGGTTATGATTCTGTCTGTTTTCGACATAGAACTTTGCAACGATGTGCAGCAGTTCAAGTCGCCACACTCCATAGAGCACACAAAGCAAGAGAAAGTAGAAAAAATGCATATTAGAAACAGTAAACAGAGGTGTGAGACAAAGGAATAGTAATAACGAAGAACAATATAGTTTCATCGGAAATTATAAGTCACAAGGAGTGTATGCATCTGCGCTAGCCATTTAAAACGATGAGTTTGAGCCATATCACTGATTGTCTCCACCCTTCATTGGTTTTTATTGTCACGAGGACCCAAACCAGGAAGTCTACACCTCCCTACGTGACTGGCTGGCTTAAACTAACTGTTGTGGATTTCATTGACTGATAAGGCCATGTTTTGGTTTGACCACTGCTTGATCCTGTGTCAGTCAGCTAACATTTTCCGTCGAGGAAGGCGATGACTAGGCGTACGTAACACATGTCCTAACCATCTCAGTCGATGCAATTTCACAGCCTCATCGATTGATTTCCCCTCCTTATCTAGCACTCGACGCCTAACCTCAATATTGCTCACCTTATTATACCACTTCACACTTCCCGACGGATACCTGCTACCTTGACGTGGTGGTCGGGCTTGCACATTGCGATGACCCAACAAGCTACACTGGATGGAACCAATGTTCCTGCAGGTACTACCATTCTAGGAAGGTTGTTAGGATAGCGATTAGACTAAAAGCAGCAAGAATCTCTCTTACACTATGCTGGGGGTCTGTGGGCGAAGTCGTACTGCTGTGGAACAGGGGTATAACAGCAGTGAGGTGTTTCCCTCAGATGACCAGCATGCCAGCCATGCTGTCTCTCTACTTTGGAGAGACGGGGTTAGAAAAGGTCGACCCCGAAAATTGTACATCCTGACTTACCCTACGGTGGTCCGTAACCAGTGGTAAGTTTACTAATACGGAACCAAACCAAGAAACCAGTTCATACAGGCCGTGTGTGACCGTCCTCAAGCAGTTGTCCCCTGGGCTCTCCGGTCACGCAACACTAACCCTCTCTCTGTTTCAGGTACCCGAAGAATCAAGCAACTTCCACGGTGTGGGCAGTCGGGAAGTAACAACCACCCACATACTTCCAAAAGGGTTATGATTAGGGACAGATTTATAGATGATGTCATTTATTTCAGTTTTTTGATTATCCTCATACTGGAGACCATAGTAACACAACCGAGAGCCTTGAGGAGGACTGCACAACAGAATAAGAGAGATGAATGGTTTACAAAAACAGCTCATCTTTAGACACGTCGGTGAATACATGTACAGAAACCAGCAACTGATACTCTTCATTATAATGGGGACGTAGTTTTAAGTCATATCAGAGAAAAATCCCCCTGTTTAATGTGTTTTCATGCATTTTCTTGTAAATGTACGTCATTTTTGTGCAAAAATTCCTCATTTTTATGACTGGTCGGCTGAAAGTCACCCATGCGTTCGCATCCCCCTTGGGACGCTATTGTTGAACTGTGCCGGGCACTGTTCATGTATCAAGTTAGTTAATTTTAAAACACATAAGAAATTTTTAAAAAACCAACCCTAATTTTTCTAAAAAAATAACTGCGCATGTAACTTTGTTAGATACACACACTCACACACACAAAGCGTAAATATCAAAGAAGATAGATAAAATAAACAACTCACAACTCACCTCGACATATTCAAGTAGGTCATTAATTTCAGATGGAGTCATATTGAATTTATAAGAACCTGAACAATAATCCAAAGCATTCACTATTTCTGGAGGGATTAAATCTACTCTTGATTTCATTTGAACAGCAAAAGGACTAGAAGGTCGAAGGAGACAAATTAAACGTAACAACCAGCCTAAACGATCATAATGTCGATGAGCAAGTGCCTCGTAAACAAGAGGCCCAGAAGATCCCAATGAAGCAATCATATATAAGGCTAAGGGACCATAGTAACGTGTATGTCGTAGTAACAGCAATGGATTCACCTGACAGTTAGCCGATAATTGATTGGTATTGGTAAGCGGAGTCCAAGCTAATTCATTGACACGATCATAAACACGATGACAGATTCTGCTGAAATTAGGATCATCTGGCTCGAATTGTACACATGTTCTATCCAAAATATACAAGAAAGAACCTTGATCTAGAAGTGCCTAATGAAACAAAGAAAACGTTGAAATGGGTAAGATGGCTTCAAAACCAAATAAAACTGTTATGAAAGCTTTTACAGCAACTCCTATATCAAAGTCTAAATGAGTATCAAAAAGAAAAGAATTTCGTCTGTCATTTATCTCCCCTATTTTCATCAGCACGTCTTCTTTGAGACAACAGAAAATGACGACAGGAGACTGAGAAAGGTCTAACCCAGCATTGAGGTTCAAAGGACAGATAATAAACAGACGTGTGAGGCAAAAGGTATAGTAATATGGAAGAACAATAGAATTTTATTGGATATTATAAATCACAAAGAGTGAATGCATCTGCGCCAGCCATCACCGAGAACGATTTTGAGCCATATCACCAATCGTCTCCAGCCGTCATTGGTTTCTACCATCCCGACGACGCCAACCAAAGGGCAGTCTACACCACCCGACGTGGTTGACGTAAGCTAACTATTACGGATTTCCTTGACTGATGAAGCCATGTTTTGATTTGACCAACACCAGCTCTTTTCCAACCTCACCCGTCCTCTATATCACTCAGCTACTTTACATTGCCTGTCGAGGAAGCCAATCGATTGTACATGTCCTAGCCTCATCTCTCTGAATCGATGTCACTTCACAACCACCTCGTCGATTGATTTCCCCCCCCCACTTTACCTAGCACTCGAAATGCTAACTCAATATCGCCCACCCTATTATACCACTACCTAACACACACGGGAGACAGAACGCAGACACATATGATCAAAGACAGCTAGCCAGCCAGCCAGGCTTTTCATGTCTTCCACTTTTAATGGCCATGTCTCAGTCACAGCCATAAAGGAGGACAGAGCGAAGTGCTGCTGATCGATAACCAGCCGGAAATCACGTCTACTAAACCAGAGATGACATAAGTTGGCGGGCATATGCCAAACGAGCCTTCTGTATCCGTGTTGAGATTTCGTCAGTGGTCAACCCGGTGGCGTTGGCTGATGCAACTTCCCAAATAAGTGAAGTGGTCAACACACTCCACCACCTCCCCCTGTCTTTAAGCTTGGAGTCAGTCGATGAAGTCCAGTCCAGTCTACTCCTGTAGCATCATCTTACATTTGACAGCAGCAGCGAATCGTTCGCATGCCAAACATTCGAAGATTGCTCACTGTTCAAGATTTCCAGAAGACTCTACTCCATTTCGTCAGCGTCTTCACCCAGGAGGGAGGACTACATTATCTGCATATTCTAAGTCAACGAGATTATTCCCTGGTAACAAGTTAATCCCTGAGTCACTGAAGTCAGTTAGGGTTAAGTCCATTAGTACATGTATGATGAAATTAAGGCGACCATATCACGTTGAAAGCACCGGTTCTCGTCCGATCACCGAAGTTAAGCGACATTGGGCCCTGTTAGTACTTGCATGGGTGACCGGCTGGGAATACCGGGTGTTGCCAGCTTTAGTGCGTCAGTGGCACAGCGGTTAGGACGCTCGCCGACCATGCACATGGTCCGGGGTTCGATCCCCGGCCACCGACGCACCCCTTTACCTCGCTAAGCCAGAAATAAAGCTGATGAAGAGGAAAGGGTGAGCATGAGGTTAGCGACCCCATCCTGTAAAAATAAACACTGCTACAGAAACTTCAGGCCTCCAGCTTGAAGCCCTATTTCCCACTGGGAACGTGAAGGAATAAGAAAAAATGATGCAATTAAACAGACATTGACGGTCATTCCTGACGCACACCGCTGGTTGCCACAAAAAACAAAAGAAATAGTAAATACGATCCTCGATAAAAATAATTATAAAGTATACCACCTTATAACAGTTAGATTTTTTAAAGACACTTATAACCACCAGATGGAGACCCCGAGTAAGTCAGTGGTTGGAGACTGTCAGTTGCATAACCCAAAATCGTCCTCAATGACATAGATGTATTCACTTGTTGTAGTGCTACAGATCCATCAAATCCTAATGATTCCTCATCTAATTATTCCTTCTCTCATACACTTCTACTTATTATAGTTTCATTGCATTGCATTTTCTACGCCATTTACATGCTCTCGTAAAATGCAGCAATATATGAACTGCCGCATTTTTCCTTCGCAATCCTACCTTGATAACTGAGTACAGTTCAGATATCAAATAACCAGGAAACGAATCCTACACATGAATATATGGAGTGTACATAAGAAAATTTTGTATTACACAATACGAGATACGCTTCAACTAGATAAAAGAAAAAGTGATAGAAATTGTCACTTACATTTAACTGTTTATCTTCAAACATTAAAGGAATATACAACCTTCGACCAGAAAGAGGAAAATACACTTGATTAATACGATCACGTTCACAAGCATTTGCATGCCTTAGAGTACCATTCGACTCTCTGACAACAATAAGACGATTTTTTCTATTACGTTTCAAAGTTGTATCTGTGAAAACCAGTTTAATATTCCCAGGTAGTAGACCTTGAAGACCATTATCTTGTGATATGATCTGGTCGTCTACAATACGCCTTGGTTGTAACACTGGTGGCATTTGTAATTTTTGTTCTGTATATACTGAAGTATATTTTTTGACCTTAAAAGAATTAGGGGTTAAAAAACCAGTTGGAATTCACTTACTATATTCAGCTCAGCATCACTCAGGAGTTTAATATTCTCCTTTCCAAACTTTTTATGAGTTTTTTGATGAACTGCATCTGTATCTGTGTGAGTGATCAGGCGTAAAAGATTATGAATTTGTGGATTTGTAAACAGATCTTGAAGATTCCTGGAAACTTGATTATTATCATTATTATTCCTTTTTACCAAGTCTAAAGAGTTAAAAAAAAAAATGTAATGATATATATTACCTGCACAGTGTAGTCGTGTGGCGGTAAACAATGTTCTCACCTTGTGCATACTTTATATATGTCTATGTGTGTTGGTGATCACAGAAGGCAAAAGTGAATGAAATCTGAGATGAAATATTGCAGTATATAATGTGCTAAGTAAAAATGCGTCCTCAAGCCTCCATAATTCGTGACCTATTAAGCAAAAATATGTAAGATATAGTTAGATAACAGGAAAATGGGAAACATTTCAAAAAGTTCGACACTTTTTTATTACTGATAAAATAGACGATAAAGAAAATACATCACAGCTATTGTTGGTATCCATTCTGATTTACGTCAAATTCAATATCAAACCACTTAATGACGAAGAAAAAATGAAGATTTCTTAGTTTTTGTCGTTTTATATTTTATAAGTGAAAAACTATACGAAAGCTATAGAGGGCGGCACATAATTATGATTATTCTTCCCTTGGATTCTAAGTGGGACATGGGACTTCAACTGTATATCCTAATTTACCTCGATTTTCCCTCTGCTATTCGTTTCAGCTAGATCCACAATTGCCACAACCTTTCATCCCCCCTCCCCAAACGGTCTCGGTGTCACACTCAGACGACCAACTACTCACCACCTCTTATTCGGGTTCCACTCAGCGGAGTGGCGTGTGATGTCACCCAAAGGTCTCCTCTGTGTATGTCCATTACATCTCCATTTCCTTTTGCATTTCACTAGGGTGATATCTTTTTCTGTTGTCGGTTATGTGCCAGAGTTTCTTGTTCCTTGTACTTTACGGACGACCTTATGGTCTTCAGTATCGAGTGAAGAAAGCTGTTGATGAAAGTCTGTTGAAGCCTGTTGGAAACGCTCACGTAACACGCACGCAGTCTCTGAATAACACAGCACCACTGATTTAACATTAGTGTCTACAATTTCGATCTTGTTCCTTGTGCTCAGTGCTATACATATCCACACTGATTTCAGAATGATGACTGTTCATTTGTCTTTCCCAATCCTACCCCGTTCCTGACATCCTCATCTGTACTGCTTGTTTTTGAAACGATTAGCCGAGGTAAGTGAAGGAATCGGCTTCTTATAGATTTCTCAAATTGACGGTCATTGGTGCTTGTCATTGTTGATTATCTTACTCGAGTCACTAGAACCAATATTTTAGTATGACTTCACTGCGTGAATAATAATATCTGACGAAGTTAAGGTATAACCACCAGTAAGTGCCAACGGACAGATGACCTTCAACGCACCAACTATACACGAGAAAGGTGATTTTTGCGCATAAAACACATATATTTATTAAAAGCTCAGTTACCTACATGGCATTGCCACCAGGTGCAAGCTAGCAGTGCTTGTGGAAAACAATGATTCTTTCAACACCTACAAGTTTACTGCAGAATTATTTGCAATGAGGTATTTTACACTGATATTTAGTCCATCCTTCAGAAACTACATGAACTAGACGACAAGTCACCATTACGTGCCATGTTAACCAAGTTGTTTGAACATCGACTGGTAGAATAGAATGAAATGACTTGCTGTTTTGGCTTCCACTATAGGTAGATTAGTCACACCTACTCCTTGTTTAAAAGCATTCACGGGAACACCCGGCACCCGGATTGCCCAATAGCATGAGAATATTCACTATGAAGAAACTGTAGACACAGCCACTTATCCAGTAAAATTAGGTACCACCTCAATGGCACAAAGCACAATATGCTGCAAAGTAAATGCTTTATGCTATCTCATAACCATAAAGTTAGAAACTCTCCAGGTATCACAACGGTACTACAACAAAGAACTGTATTTGGAACCATTTCAAAAGTTCAACTATAAGAAAAGTTGTAGTAGAAATTGGGATGATACACTGCCTTGTTAAATTTGCATACCAAGTGATGATTGGGATAGCTAAGCAGTCATGTTAACCAATATGCTGATGACTCAGATGTGGGTCATCAGCTTAAGCAGTCGACTTTCAGTTGATGAGCCCCGAGTTCGAGCCTCACTCCACCTGCTTCAGACAAAACAACTGGGTTGTACTACCAAACCTCAGGATGGTCGGGGGTGGGTGCCTTGCGCTGCGGGTTGGCCACCCCTCCGCACACCTCTTGAAATGCACCCATATGACCGGGCGTCTTACATAGCCTCTCCTGAGGAAGTCCCACTCACTGCCTTCACGTGGCGGAGGTGTTTTTCACCAAAGTGAGAGGGCGAAAGCGGATGCCCGGCGCTCTTCACCGGGTTGACTGTCCATTGGATGACAGTCTAGGGGAGATGGCTAAACCCTGATTCCAAACCTCCAACGACTGGCGTATGAAGCTCACTGGACCTCACCGGCAGACGTATGGACAAAGGGCTTGTTGGATGTCCTGGATGTCTGGCCCCATTCAAAAAGGCGTATGAACCGAACTCCGGTCACCGGCTGCCAATGGATAGTGGAATCCCTACTCCACTCCTACTGCCTTGTAGGTCACACTTGGCTGTGTAAAGGCTAGAGCTGCACTCTCAAACAAAAGGCCGAGCGATTCTGGGGACATCACTCGTACCAAATTCCCATGAAACTTCATGAACTCTCTTACAAACGATTCGAGATGTTCATGAAGCCGGCTCATCCTCCCGTAGGAGATAGCCGAATTAAAGTAAGTACTACCAAACACACATTACATCAAGTGTGGCTCATAGAGTGATGCAACTGAATTCTAACAAAAGCAATGCCTGACCACTGTCTGTCTGTTTTCGACATAGAACTTTGCACCGGTGTGTGGCAGTTCAAGTCGCCACACTCCATGTAGCACACAAAGCAAGAGAAGAAATGCACAATAGAGACAGTAGACAGGGATATGAGACAAAAGGAATAGTAATAACGAAGAACAATATAGTTTCATTGGAAATCATAAGTCACAAGGAGTGGATGCATCTGCGCCACTGAGAACGATTTTCAGTCATTGTTTCCAACCATTGGTTTTTACCGTTCCAAGGACTCCAACCAGGAAGTCTACATCTTCCTACGTGGCTTAAACTAAGAATCAATCAAATTCCACGGTGTGGGTAGCCGGGAAGTAACAACCGCCCACACACTTCCAAAAGCACTCGAAGCCTTCCTGAGCATCATTCTCTTTTACTCACATCACCTTCCTCATCTTGCTTCTCTACTACAGTTAGTACTATTCTGCAGGCTAGTGAGTCATCTTCTTCACTCACATCACCTTCCTGACCACTGGTGTAAAATTTCACATTGTTGTGTTTGTCTGTTAGAATGCCAGAAAACACAACTTATAATATTTGAGCACCTGGTAAAATGTAAAAATATTACCAAAAATAAGCCTTCCCAATTTTCTCATCAATTTGTGGAGACCTGAAACTAACTTAAAAAACCACAATAATGTATTTGGCGATCGGCCCTAGTGTACAGGGTTGGAGTTTGAGCCTGTGATCCACTGGTTGAAAGCTGAATCCATAATTTAACATCACGGCTTCTGAAGAAAGAAGTTATCGTTTTAAAGTAAATGGAGAAATAATAATACCTCTATTGACATAAAGACAAATACTATGTGGAAATCATTACAAACTGAAAAATGTAGTTATATAGTTTCTCAAAACCTTGCTCATAACCTTAGAGAAAGTAAAACTATTTGGATCTGAAGTCAAATCTTACTTCGTACTTCACAACCGTCAAGTGCAACAAACTAAAACACACCAAGTATAATTAAAAGGCCAAAAGTCTCAATAAACTATATTTATTATTATGCTCCTCAAAATCCCTACTAGGTATTTGCTCTATTAGAAGAGTTGATTACGCAAGGGAAAATATTGAAGTTATTAAAACTTGTGTTAAATGAGTTGAAGTGTTTTCAAGATGAAAGATCCTCAGCACGCATATAACACACATTACAGACTCTGTACTTCATATGTTGAGGACTCCTGTGGTCACAGAGTTACGGTTAAAACCTAAAGTTTGTATATTGTCCCCTAAAAAATAAATGACAAAAGCGGTGGTTTGCGAAAATATTATGATATCAAGTCGTCTCCAAAAGTTTTTAATACGATTTAGACATTAAAATCGTAAATGAACTTAATAATCTTAAAAACCTTAAGGCCTAATCATTGTAAGCATAGTGTCAGACCGACTGCTTTCAACATAGAACTTTGCAAAGATGTGCAGCAGTTCGAGTCGCCACAGTCAATGTAGCACACAAAGCAAGAGGAAGTAGAAGAAATTCAAAATAGAGAAAGTAGACAGGGATATGAGACTAAATGAATAGTAATATCGAAGAACAATAGTTTTATTCAGTATTATAAGTCACAAGGAGTGGGTGCATCTGCGCCTGCCATTGACAACGATTCTGAGCCATATCACCAATTGTCTCCAGCCGCCACTATTGCTTTTACCGTCTCGAGGACCCCAAACCAGCCAGGAAGTCTACACCTCCCCACTTGACTGATTTAAACTAACTGTTGTGGATTTCATTGACTGATGAAGGCATGTTTTCGTTCGACACACGTCCTTTGGTCGATAACCAGTCGGATATCACGTCTACGCCAGAGACGGCGTACGGCATATGCCAAATGAGCCTACTGTATCCATGATGAGATAGCCCACTTAATAATTAAGACATACTATAAATGCAACCAAAGGTCACCCACATTCTGATGGACCAGCAGACAGCTTTAGAAGTTAATCGGTGTGGTATTTAAATGAAACCCTATATTAAATCAATATATAAATAATGATATTTATGGTAACTACAATACAACTTTATCTAGGCCTAAAATTATCGGAAGCTTCCTTCGTCCCTAAGAAACATGCAACTACTGTTTAGTTTATTGTCATATTTGAGGAATGAAAACCCAACTAGTATTTCCTTCGGTTCCACTGAAGACATTGCATTTCAGAAAGTGGCACACCCTTCTGCAGTCTGCCACAAAACTATTGCTTTAGAAATAAATACTTTTCCCAATTACTCAACCAAAAATTTTTTGGAATGTGGTGGATTCGGGAGCGAAGCAAAGTTAAGGTGTAAGGAAATCCAACGTTCTTCATCACCAAAATTACTATGTAATGCAAACCCCTTCGGCATCACTCTCAGAGATCAACAAGTACTTGCTTCCGCATTACATACATCCCAAATGAGAAAATTTAATTTACAACTGCCCTGGTATGCGAAATAGTGCCTGCAAGGATTAAGGAACTGGGATAACTGATATACGATGAAAATGGATCAAAGATTTCCTGGCTTTAATGTCCTATATACGTCAAGCTGTATCACTGTACTTCTACAAAACCAAATTTACGCCAATAAGAACGCACATGGAGAACAATGAAGCAAAGAAATCACCTTGAATTCGTAATTTGAAGCTGGGTACTTAACTGTTTCGAGGTCACTGGAAGAAGATGAAACATAAAGGCTGGACTTATCCATCACGTCGGTTGAGACTTCACCTGGTAAATTTATTTTGTCAATAATTTTTAATAAAACTGTGTTATATGTTGTCCGGATTAATAGGAATTCTCATTTCCTGACTAGTCATGTTGGTGTCCGCGTCATATGATCTGACTACGACACACTGTCAGCATATTGGTGTTTTAGGTTGACTGTGCTAAAAATATCGCTACAATGAGGAAGATGGGATAACTGGAGGGTAATTTCATCTACACACATAGTCTACTTTATGTAGAAGCTGCACCTTTCGGCATAGTATAACTTAATGAAGACTACACATCTCAGGATATAAATGCAGCCTATTTTCCTGTTAAGAACAGTACTGTTTGACTATCAAATGCCATAGTAATGTAAATCACCTATAAATGCTAACAGAACCTTCTGTGGTAACAGAAGTTATCATGTTGTTGTTTCTTTCACCGTGTGTGTGTTTGGACAGGAATTATCGTTAGTCATGATGTTAGCTTTAAGTGAATTCAACATGTATTTGCACTGATTCGTGCAGTGTAATATGAGTTATGTGGATTCAATGTATAAAAAACATCTCTAATTAATAATACTGTGCCACTGTCTGCTTAGCTGACTGCTAGGCTAACAAATGTATGTGGTTCTGATGATTGTTGCAAGTGCAGTGCAGTGGAGAAGGCTGTATCACTTAGTGCATTAATTCAGTGTATGATATTATTAAACACATAGATTGCGTTGACTATGATAACTGCATCTATTCAGCTTTATTATTATCAATCTGCTGTCTGTTATACCATTTCCACTGACGCTGTATACTTAATATCTATGCTCCGACGTTTTCGATCACAAATGGTGGAGATGAACTTGTCGTGAAATTTCCATTTACGTGAAACAGGACAGATACAGTACCACGATTGAACGTCTAGGTTGCATTATCCTCATCAACACAATAGGTCTCTGTATCTTATGATATTTTAAGTGTTTCTCTATGCTGTTAACACTGAGAATAGGTGTTTGTGGTTGAGACATGTTCGGCCTATATTTGATGGCCATGGTTTCCCAAATATGCAAACGTAATTCCTGTAGGATTCAGAAAACCATGTTAACTAAACATTACTGAGATTGAAGATTAATTTCTAGGTTACAAATTTGCAATATATCTTTTAAGGTAAACGTAATTAGTGTGAAGTTGGTCTGCAAGTAATCTCGATGAGAGAATGACACCCCAACAGCATGGATGTTTTAGAGATTGTCTTGGAATTTGCGTATATTCCTCTAACACTGGAGAACATATGAGGTCTATTTATGCATACGACATCAATATAAAAACCAGCTGAAGACCACAAACACTTTTATAACAATAATATATATTTATTCCTATCTTTGTAGGACACACCAGTTGTACAGGCATGGATAAGTATTATTTACATTACATAAATCTGATTTATGGTGAAATTACATGGTCTCTGTCCTTTCCGACATTAGTTTGTGAGTACAGTCTGCTAACTAGTCATTCAATGGAGCACATTAAGAAATATAGAAATATTGTCTTCGCATTAACAAAACACCCAAGTATGTGTTAGATGGATTACAAATATTTGGGAAAAATAAAGCTTGAAGTCAATTTCTCCATATAACTTTGATGTGTGCGGCATCGTTTCTTGTTATTGATTTATATTTGCATGAGAAATTTACTTGGTATTGATAGGATTAATGTATCCACTTTGCATGCTTACAAGTGTAATTAGCTTTTATTACTTCAAGTCCTGTTAGTCCTTACATATGCTTTTTTCTAGGTATATTAAGGTTGTCGAATATAAAATCAGCGAAAATGTCGATCAGTCTAACGCTAATACCCTTCATCATAATTTTCTTTTGTAAATTAATGAAATGTTTAATACACTCTTAACTTTTACTTCTCCTGAACTTCTTCAAAGCATCACTATACTATGGGCTTTTGGAATATGTGAATTCGGAAATAATGCGTGTTAAGCTCGTCTAGTTGGATATAGACACTGTTATATTATGAGACTGTTACTCTGGTCATTCGCAGAATTTTACGTCTGTTTCTATACAACAACACATTGTGAATACTAAGTAGGATTAAGCAAGCTGAATAATAATTCATTACTGTCCCATACGCTAAATATTTCAGATTTATTGGTTGAGTATAGAGCCCATGTTCATCCTTTTCCAGTAAATTTCTGTGCTTGTCCAAACCTTTCTTGAATAAATCACAGACACCACTTCTTCTGGGAGTCAGTTCCCCAGGAGTTTACGATACCGTGTGCGAACCAGTACTCAACAGCAAGATGGCTTCTCCTTGGCTCTTGAACTCTCCTTCTATGTCCTCTAAGGTGTTCCGACCTGGTGGGAAGGAAAAGAGAGAATAGATCACGTCCGTAGTCATTTTTTAAAATTTTAAACATTGTGATTAAATCTCCTCTTTGCTTACGGTGTGACAGAGAGAAGACGTTTAAAATGTCTAGTCTTTTCTAGTATGATAGATTTGTTATGCCGAGAATCATGCGTGTTGTCTTCCTTTGAACCCTTCCTAGAATGTGAGTCCTCTTTAGGACAAGGACTAGCTGTCTGGATACCGTTTTCCAGTCTTGACCTCACCAGAGATGTGTTAAGGAGGTGAAAATGTCTCTGGTGATTCTAGACGCTCTACGAAATGCCCATAAGGATCTGAAACTACGTGCAGCCATCGCACGCCAGTATGCTGTAGTTTTTAAGTCATGACTTACTATGACACCTAAACCCAAATGAGTCTGAGCTGACAGGAGTGTTGTTCCCTCTACTTCGCAGGAGCTGATGATTGCGTGTCCAGTGTGCGTGGTTGTACATTTTGCAGCATCCATTCTTTGGACCACTCTAACAGTTTGTTGAGATCTCCTTGAAACGTGAGCGTGTCATTGTTGCCATTCAGCTCCCTCTAAATTTCTGAATCATTTGCGTATAGGACCATTGGGGAGAAGGCCGAGTGCCATGCCTTGTGGCACTCCACTAGGCACTATTGTCCAGGAGGAGAGTTTCGAATTAATCCTGAACCTCTGCCTCCTATCTGTAAGGAAATGCTTCATTCAGTAAAGTAAGCTGCCTTTGGTACCAAGACTTTCAAACTTCATGAGTAGTCTTTTGTGGGGAACTTTACCGAAGGCTTTGCCAATGTCTATGAAGACGACGTCGACGACCCATCCGTTGTCCCTTGATTTCAACCAGCCTTCTCTTGCAGTGAGAAGATTTGACAGGCATGTCAAGTTTCCTCGGAAGCTAAGCTGTGCTGTGGATAACAAGTTGTTGTTTTTCAGATATGCCATGACAATTTTCTTAATCATTCTTTCCGGTGTCTTGACTAAGGTGCTGGTGAGAATAATAGGCCTGTAGTTTGAGAGGCTTCGTCTTGATCCTCCTCTGTGGGTGGGAGTTACTATGGCGTCTCTTCAGTCATGCGCTTGAAGACTGTGCACTGATAGCCCCTGAGAAGCCTCAGGTGAAGATTATCAGGACTCATTGATTTTCCTTTGGAGATTCTTTCTTTAGTCATTTGAGCGCGATATCTTGGTCAACGTCAACGGAGCCTATCCTGTGTTCCTATGATGCAGCCAGATCTGATCCTATGGGGGCTTAGGAGAAGTAGTGTGCTAATGCTTCTGCGTTTTCCTGATCTTCTTCGATTGTGTCATTGCCAATAGTCAGGTTCGGGACACCACTGGATGTCTTATTCGTGAAGCTCATGTACGAGGAATTTTTCTTAAGCTGTGCCGTTGCAATTTGAGTCAGATGTGCTTCGAACTTCATCCTTGATTGGAGGATCTCTGTAATAACTTTGTTCCTAGTAGTGTTTTATAACTCTGGTTTCACGAGTCTCAAATGCGGTAAACAGGTTTCAACATTTGTGTATACTTCTGAGTAATTTACGGATCTCTCGGGGGGAGAGTGTTTTCGACTCTTTGGGACAGACCAAGGTATGGAAAGTTCAGTCACCTGGGCGTATGGTTGTTTGAACTGGTTCCATGTGGCTTCTACCTGGGACTCTGGGTTTGTGTACCAGTTTGCTGAGTTGGCTGCTGAGACCATCGCATTTATATCAGCTTTCCAAACTTTTGGTCGATCTGGGATTTTGGCCCATGATACTGTTGCTGTGAACTTGAAAGTGAGCACCGCGTTAACACTGCTCCCTAAATTAGGAAGATGTCGTATGACGTCTAAAACCTCACCATGGTAGAACACCAGGTCCAGGGTTGGAGAGGTTTGCTGCGAGCCATAGTGGGCGGGCTTCACGACATGTTGGACTAAGGCTAGAGAAATGCTAGATTCCAGCAGTTTATAATCAAAGGAAGTGTCTGAAGATAGCGTTGTAAGGCTTGCCCAGTCGACTGTTGGGGCGCTAAAGTCGCCGACTACGAGACTTCGACATTTCAATGATTTTCAAGGTTCCCCGACTCTATTGAAAAGCGTTTAAAGATAAATACCATTCAATGTATTTGACTAGTCTTCTCCACTTCACTTGTCCTTGCGAAGCATGTGTTCAATAAAGAAAGGGAAACTTGCAAATCACAAATAACACATAGTTCTTAGTCGGCTACTTATATGGTCCTTCTGGATTCCCTCATCAATAACTGCTTGTGAGTGGCTTGTGTTTTATAGACCCTAAAGTACCACACTTTAGAGACCAAAACTCGTGGTGATCAGAACTGCCTGATAAGAATCAAGGAGGAGCACAGAACAGGCGTTTTCCACTGAAGTCTACCAGCTAATTTCAACATCAGCTTTCTGATCGGAAGTATTGCCTATGGCCACCTTAAAATTAAGTCATCTGGACAGACTCCCCGTTGACTGCGTATGCGGCAACCTGAGGGGCAGATATAAAAACTGGCGGCCATTCACACACATATATTACACCGGTGGAAATATGGCTAACCACTTTTGCTTGCAACAGTGAGGTCATTATAGGCAGCGTGATCATATTTTGACTCGACAGAAACCACAGTCGGGATTGATTAGCCACGCATGTTAGTAAACAATTTCAGTTTATATGGTCTTTGAAGCCATCACTAACTAAACCTTCAGACTATGTACGGGTGCACATTATCAACAACGGGGCCGGGAACTAACCAGATGGCATATACCATCCATTATCATGCTGAAAAGAATGGAACCAGCAGCCAGTTTGAATTGTCTCGATGTAACTGGACTTGGGTCATAATTAGACGACCATGGTACCTCTCAATTTAACAATAGAGATCACAACTGTACAGAGAAAATTTTACTGCAGCATGCTACATGTCAACAGGAGTGCAAAAATGAGTGAGAACGCAGGCAAGAATACCAGATGGCTCCCAGATATGACGTCGTCAAAACTGGGTTAATTTCCAATAAGTACTTACTCCCCGTAGAAAACGCTCGTGTCAAAACTCAGCAGTAGAGAGGTCGCGGTAAAAGCTTTTGACTGAACACTTGAGAATCGTTCAGAGTGAGATGTTTCTTATCTTTTCCTGTTTTACGGCAGAGTTGTACATAATTAAGTGAATCAGCATTTTTCTGATTCCCGTATAATTGATATTGTCATTGACTGCCTGACTTTGTGTGGTGATGAGGAATATCATCCGCACGGCTATATCAGACACCATTCCGTTTGGTGACGCGCCATAAAAAACAATCTCCTCGATTAGTTCGTTGCACCGAACATGCTCTGCAATTCATATCAGGAGACTGGGATAAATTTTTACTTTCCTAGAGGCATGCATGGCCCTATGCACTGGGCATAAAATCAAATTTCTGAGGAACAGGAAATAACTTCAGCCAAACCCCTCCTCCAGACAGTGGGAAACGATAAGACAGGGATATCCTGGACCAACGTGAAGAACCTAGAAGACCTGGATTTCGCGCGTGGATGATTTATGTTTGATGTCACACAAAATCGAAGACTTACAAGCGAAAACCGACAAACTGGTCGAAGAAGCAGCAAAGATAGGACTCCAGGTGAACATAGACAAGACGGAGGTTATGAAAATAACCAACCAACCAACAACAACAGCAGCAGCAAAATCCAGCGCCAATCACCATCAGTGGGAGGGATTTGAAAGAGGTTACTTCATTCACTTATCTAGGGAGCATTGTCTCAACCACAGGAGGAACGGACGAGGATGTCAAATCGAGAATCGGGAAGGCGAGAAACACATTCATCAACCTGAAACCAATCTGGAAATCTTCGTCACTCAGCATCAACAACAAAATTCGGATTTTCAATACAAACGTCAAGTCAGTCAGTTCTTCTATACGGATCAGAAACTTGGAGGGTCACCAAGAATATTTCCAACAGCCTGTTGCAGACCTTTATCAACAACTGTCTTCGTTCTATACTGAAGATCAGATGGCCGGAAAGAATCACAAACAAGAAGCTATGGGAACAAACAAAACAAGAACCAATCGCCCAACAAATATGCAGGAGAAAGTGGAGATGGATTGGACACTCGCTGAGGAGGCCGTTGGGTGACATCGCGCGTCAGGCCCTCGAGTGGAACCCGAAAGGGAAGCGGCGAGTGGGACGTCCAAGGGTGACATGGAGGAGATCGTGTGAAGAGTAGCTGAAACAGTATGGATTAACATGGATGCAAGTGAAAAGTACAGCACAAGACAGAAGCAGTGAAACTACACAAACCTAAACAAGGGAAGTCTTCGGTTGCGACGATGTAAATTTGATGGATGATCACATTAGGGAAAATGCGAAAGAAAACATCATCCCACAAGAAGCACAGCATGGTTTTGGAATGCATTGGTCCTGTGTAACCAAACAGCCGACAGCTTGAAACAACTGAGCCGCATGTTGGAACCGGAACATTTCAGCTCACATGCCGTTCTCCGATTTAACTAAGATATTTGGCTATGTGAGACAAGAAGCCTCGGAAATGGAAACCAGCAACCAACTGTTACTTTCACCGGAGAATGCCTATATGGCAGGGAGCTTAGCACTGAGTTGAACTGAGAACTTCGCTAACTTACTATGCTGAAAGGCAGCAGACTTGGTAACACACCTTTATTTGTACATTTTTAACCACATTAAAGTTTGGCTAGGCTAGAGGACAATAAATTGTCCTGATTAGCTGGTGACTGCCTCAAGGTTAAACAAGATGTCCAATGGAATTATTCCATTTCCACAACATAAAGATTCCTATCTCTGCAGCCACTGATTCAAAATGTTGGTTTCGATTTCTGCCGCTTTCTATCAATTTGCATCACGCCACAGGTATACTAGGGTCCCTGATTTCATTGAAAATCTGCCCCGGAAATTCGTCTCTCCAGGGCTCCTCTACGCTTATGATGTTGAGTTGTAGGCCGCCTTAAGAAATAAGGATGGCCGGTTCAAGTCCCACAGAAACCTAACCAAGTCGGATAAATAGGCCACATAGAATAGGTTGCCTTTCGGTATGAGCAAGCGTCAAGACGCGTCTATCCATAAATCTGTAGTGTAAACAGTACCCAAGTACTTACGTAGAAACATCCTCATCCAT
Organism: Trichobilharzia szidati; assembly: GCA_944472155.2. Classification (NCBI taxonomy): domain Eukaryota; kingdom Metazoa; phylum Platyhelminthes; class Trematoda; order Strigeidida; family Schistosomatidae; genus Trichobilharzia; species Trichobilharzia szidati. The sequence goes on from OX235272.1 coordinate 103,303,393, forward strand.
ACGGAGGAAGATCACTATCTCATTACAGAAATTGGACACAGGTGTGAGCCAAACAGGAGGCTCAGTTAAGTACCCTTCAACCGTCCAGTTCATGAGCAGGCGCCTGAATGAGCTTAAGCTTGTGGTATCCAAACTAATATACAAAATACATGTACAATTTTACCTAGAATTTCTCAGTAGTATTACATCAACAATTCTGAAAACAGACAAAAATTAATCCACGACGTCTTCAGAAGGACAGAAAAAACCCTCACTGAGCAGAAGAAAACCGTTTCACCCTCGACTTTGTGCACTACCGCCGTCGCGGAAGCGTGAGCAACTTTAAAACGTATATAGGGCCGCTACAACACGTACACAATCACCACACAGACGTAACAAGTAATTGAGGAATTCAGAAGGATAGGACGACCAACCAAGTAGGAACCTCATCTTCATGACTTGTCAGGCTTTCCTTATATAATGAATAATGAATGTCCTTCGGTGTGTTTGACTTGGTTTCCCCGCTTCACTTGCACTCCGCAGTGCCTTTGATAACAAAGGTTCAAAAACGCCACTAGTCTTCTACAACATTACGAGCTATCAGTTGGTAACATGAATAATTATTTTGACAGTAAAGTCGGTTTATTCACGTGAACGAACGAACAGGTATGTACCACTTCTAAGGAATTGCGTCACTTCCTTGAATAACCTGAGGAGAAACAATCGTCACGAGGTATCAACAAAGTAGTGGCCCGAATTTCTCTGCCTTCGAGTTCTTTTCTGTTCGAATTCCCTACGGGTGACGTGAGCACAGTACATCTGCAGAAGGCCAAACGACTATATAAAAATGAAAGGTTTGCACTCACACATAGGGGAAGAGTCTTATTTTGGAGGAACTGCACTGTTGCCACAAATACTATACCATTTTAATTAATCTACTTCACTGTTTACGCTCATCTAATTCACCGATTGATCCGAAGGTCTGAAAGACGGATGGATAAACATAGTTTCAGCAGTTGCATGCAGCAAATACTGAACCCATTGTTACGAAGAATTTAGCTAAGTAAAAACAAACTTATTCTAAACTGAAGTCAGGGAGGCTCTTCACTCCGAGGACTGCTGGTGCTTGATAGTGAAGGCCTTCGAGAAGCTCTTCGGCAGATGCGTCTATTTTCGATCAAAATAAATAAGGCACAGGGATAAAGAATGTCTACATCGTATCTGAGGTGAATGAGAAGGTATGGTTTCTTCAGGTGGATTCTTCAAAAACCAGATGAACTCCACCTTACTCCTGACAAAGTGGAGATTCAGCCTACTGGATGCAATATGGAAAGGAGAAGCGTATGTGCGTTCAAATCACCTTTAAGGTGAACTTGAAAGTCTCCAAAGAATCCCAAGATAAACTACAATTTAAGTTCAATGCTCAGGAACCTAGGGCGAAACAGCAATGTATACTGTTATTAGAAGGCGCAGATTATCCAATCGCACATTTACTTGTCAAGTCGATATATATGAAAAAATTAAGGGTTATTAAATTAAACAAAGGTACAGAGAAAGGAATTAAGAATGATTAACACAACATTTGGTACTCGAATTCAATAAGGATTACCAGGGTAGGTTAAGAGTAGTAATAAACATCCTTAAATCCCTTTTTTGTCACTTAGTTAAATTTAATTGCCCTTAATTTTTTCATATATATATCGACTTGACATGTAAATGTGTGATCAGATTGTTCGAAATGTATAGCGCAAATACACCACATTTTTCAGATAATCTCCGTCTTGTAATAACACCATGCAAATTTATAAAAGGGACTAATTGTTTTAAAAGCAATGAATACGTTGACAACAATCATCAGGAAAAGGTGAAACACAGTGGGTAACATTGCTAAGAAAACGTGTGAGGACGAATATTTGAACTCAGTGAAGTCAGTGTGAATGGACATCTGCACTAACATCTAAAGGAGGTACGACAAGAAGGATGGCGAAGCAGAAGATCAATTAGTTCAGAGGTGGTCAACAACAGGAGAAGTTGGGCGAAATATGAAGGCCACTGAATAAAGCGGCGAAGAACAGTGTCGAGAAAGACGAACGATGCTCCTGAAGCACTCTGATAACTGGAGCAGGACAGACCAAAAGTGACCGATGTGGGAGCACTGTACCACATAATGACGTCGCTGTCAGGAGAAAGGTGGGAGCGGATGAAGGCAGTAAGTACTAGTGAAGTAAATTCACATACCGAACATGTGAAATAAAGTAAACTTTGGGCCGATAATTGCATCTGAGAATTCAAACAGTCACCGATTGCAACTCTCAGAAATTCAAATAGCTGACACAGAACTACTAGTAAACATCACCTATCTAACAAAAGTAGGAAGCCAGAGTAAAGTTACTAAATGCCAGGAAGCAACAAGGCCAGACAGAATTCTCCCAGAGGCCTCAGCACACCTGCTCATGTTACTGTGGATAACTAGGGGAAAGAAAGTACGTTGCCTACTGATTTAATGTGAAGCTATTTCGCTAAAGTACGAAGGAGAAGTGACCTAAGTCTTTGAATGAACTGGTGCGGGATCGTGCTGCTGCCCGCCACAAACAGAATGTCAAACGGCATCATCCGAGTGAGGCTATGTTCTATGACGAGGTGTTTTCGCGCATTGCATGGGTTATCGCGTTCACGCCTATAGCGACGTTCTAACCGCTCAGTATTGTGAAAATAGATTATATTTGACTAGTTTTAGGCTTCTGTAGCCGAAAAATGGAATATTTTTGTGTATTGTGTTCGTAGTAAAGCGTAAAATTGTCATGACAGCCTAGACGAATTACTAATGAAAGAAGTCATTATTTTGAAGAAATATCGCATAAAAAGATTATTATTACGGTTTTAGAGCATTGAGGCATTGTTTTTGTGAGTTGTTTCAGATCTTAAGGTTGTAAATTGACTGCAGGCAATGGCTGTTGTCATCCCAGTTATTCGATGAGAATCGTGCATTTGAAAGAGAAATAGCCTACAGAAATAAGTTAGATGTGTGTTTTGAGGATGTTAGACACTTCTTTTATCATCTTTGATGACTGAAATATTGCATAGCACATGGAAGAGATCATGCGATGAATGAGACAGGATGCTGCATTTCCTGGTGATTTTATCTACTTTGATGAAGCTCCCATTTAAAATTGCTTAGGCAAAGGTATGATACTAGTTTAATTGACATTTGCACTTGCAATATCAGAAGGCCTTAATTGTTCATTGTCAAAAATGGCATCAGATTATGTTTATATCAGTGTGCATTGGGTCACGAAGAATAGTGTAGATGGTCCTCGTGAAATGTCAGACAACTTAAAACTAGTATCAACTTTCTTCGATTAGTAGCCAGCAGGTGTGTCTTACAAGTACTCACCTGTTACATAAGTTATCCAGTCTTAACAACTGTTCGTGTCAGATCACTAAGATATTCTGAGATGCTTAATGAATTACTTGTGGCTATGAAGGATATTGAAGATTCACTTATGGCCATATGTTTAAATCATTTATTATTAAAAATTTATCTGTAGGGATTTTGTGATGTTCAGGTTACATGCTTGAGTGTATGTAGTGACTGGATGCTTATGTGCGTGAAGGAAAAGTTGGTTGAAACCAAGATGTGATGAAGTTTCCTGTACACTGTTCATTGTGAATGGTTTACAAGTTGACACTTATCATAACCTGTTCTAATTACTCGTTCACTAAGTGAACACTTGAACTTCTGAAAAAGTATTATTTTATGATACTTGAATTGTAATTCTTACATAACTTATTGTGCCTGTAGAAATTACATCATTATTGTAAATACCCGTTTAGACGACTTTTGAATTACTATTATTTGCTTGCTGCTGTACTGCATAAGACGAACAATCTCTGTGTGACATGAAAACTGCAGAAGAATGCTGTCAAACGAAAGAATGAAAAAGAACCTTTTTCAGAAAAGGTATGTAAATTAAAGGGTTTAACTTTAATATACTTCTTCCTTACTTCTGCGATTTAAAAAGATACACTTTGTTCACTTTTTTTGATGACGATGCAGATGTCGACTTATCATGAATTGATGATTTATTTGACTGCATAATTAAACGTAAGCGAAATGTACTACGACTGCTACAGCTCAACCTACCTATTTATTCGTCATGTGTAAACTTAACTTTACAGTATACGTTAACACCCGTTATCATAGGGACTGCCATAACGTTTTAATTTAAATATTCGTAATACACTGATTTGTAATACAGCAAACCGTATACGAACTGTAACTGCAATGCAGTGTCTAAGTTGTACCTATTGTTGTCATTGTTCCCTACATACTTGCATATGACTATGAGAAGTCTTCACGTAACTGTAGACAGAGACTTAAGGTCCACTAAACTACTTATAATTCACCAGTATATCGGTCGATAGTGTTTCTGCAGAATTACACTTAAGTATAGTAACGAGGTCAAGTCCTAGGGAGCACCGGTCTAGCATGCCGTGCTCACAAAGCGAATACATGAATTGAAAGACAACAAGATTTATATGAAAGTTCATATTTTTATAATACAACATTAGTTTGTTTACATATTAAGAAAATGGTCCATTTGTGCGATTACTCTCCCGCTTTCAGATGAGCACGAGTTGCAGACCATGTCCATCGTTGACACTTATGCACACATATTAACTACAAAAGGTGGAAGAGTAAAAAAAATAGAATTATGCACACAATATTACAGGATAAATAATGCTCCACTCGCATGGCTACCTGCAATAAACTAAAAAGGCTTTGTCAATTAGTATCCATCTGTCTCACGACTGTTTCAATATAATTCCGTAGAAAAGCAACATTGAATACAATAGCATATCACATAATGTAGTTACTAAATGAAACCAGAACTCACGGTCTTGACATCGCAGCACGATAGCAAAAGATATGATAACCACTGTACTGCAATAAGTAAAATAATATTAAAAAAAGCAAAACTGAGGCGCGGAAATTAACACGTCATAGCCTATATCCCCATCATCCTGGGAAGACTAAAATACATCACCGTGAGAAAACTTTGTCTGGAGGAGAATGTGTTCAAAACAAACAAATCATGAGTAAACAACTGTTTCTGTACCCACCACCATCAAGCAGGGTCTAGAATTGCAGTCGACTTCGTCCAATTTGAAAACGCCTTCAGTAGCGTTGACTCTGAAGTAGTTCAGAAACTGCTGCAACACTACAGAGTGTAGTAACATAAAAACTTTATAAACCTCATTCATCAGGCCCCACTACAGGTTATTCACAAAGGAAAGATTGGTGAAATGTCTAAAGTGAAGATACGAGTCAAAGAGCCCGCCTCCTGTTACCAACGAGTGAGGAAACAAGAACCCATTGGACTCAGGAGAGGACCCTAGAAAATCCAGGTTTCGTAAATGAATTACGCATCACATTTCACAAGCTCGAAGATGTGCAAACAAAACCCGAAAAAATGGAGGAAGAGGTGGCAAAAAAGAGACTCCAAGTGAATACATAAAAGATGAAATTGATGAAAATACGCTAAACAATGGGGACACCATTTACCATAAATGTGAGAAATCTATAAGAAGTCGATTTCTTCACTTACCTAGGCTAATCATTTCAACTACACAGGGTACGGATGAGGATGTGGGGAACCAGGGTGGGATTGGGAAAGGCAGATGAACATTCATCATTTTGAAATCAGTGTGGATATGTATAGCACTGAGCACAAGGAACAAGATCTGAATTCTAGACACTAATGTCAAATCAGTGGTGCTGTGTGGTTCAGAGACTGCGTGCGTGTTACACAAGCATTTCCTACAGGCTTCTACAGACTTTCATCAACAGCTTCGCCTACTTGAAACTGAGGACCATATTGTCGTCCGTAAAGTACAAGGAACAAGAAACTAGGGCACAGAACCGACAACAGAAAAATATACCACCCTACTAAAATGCGAAAGAAAATAGAGATTCATTAGACATACACAGAGGATACCATTGAGTGACATCGCATACCACTCCGTTGAGTGGAACCCGAATAAGAAATGGTGATTAGATGGTCGTGGGATTATGACACGGAGATCATTTGGGCGGGGGGTGAATGGAAGGTGGCGGCAATCTTGTATCTAGCTGAAACAGACAGCAGAGGATCGAGGGGAACTGAGGTATGCAGTTGAGACACTGTACACGACTTTGCCAGGTAGCATGGAGAACTGAAATCAGTGGAACACCGAGCAGAGGTCGACGAAATGTGTTTTACCCCCAAAAAGCCTGTGAAGCTATTCGTATACTCATTCCAACGATGCGAATAATTACTTAGTATGTATATGTCCTGTGAACGATCGTGAACAACTGAAGTGACGTGACGAGAATGTATATGATTGTATACCTCACACGTAGTTAGCTAGGCACATCCATGCCAGAGTTTTTCAAAGCCCAATCGAAATACGTGTGATTGAGCCTTGGGGTGCATTGTGTTATTGCTCTTCTTAAAATAAACTCCAACCTCTTGAAAATGTTTCACAGAAGCGTAACTGAAGTGGTGAGACACATTCAATGCAAACGTGAAGTTTTAGATTTTTTCAGTCTTTTCAGATTTGTCCGCCGTCGCCTTAAAGGTGACTTAACAGACGCTTGTAAGATTACAAATGATCACCGAGCTGTTAGCCCCAAAAATGAATATTGGATATCGCACCCCAGAAATATAAACTGTGCGCTACGCCCTAAAAATGTTTTATCATGTAGGTGCTTCTTGACAAGTAGTTTCTTATTTTCTGCTTCAGATTAAGTTGGAACACGAAATATTGTTGCATCCAAAGTATTTTGGACCAAATCTTACAGAAACGGTTAAGACAAAGTTGTTTTCAGATGTTGAGGGCACATGCTCTGGGAAGTGAGTTATACCATTCACCTACTTGATTGGAAGGTATGGTTTTATCATTGCTGTTACAAATATAGAGCATATTGGTGCTGGAATTATACAGCCTAACAGGGGATTTGTGCAATATCGGATAGTATACCGCGCCATCGTTTACAGGCCATTTAAAGGCGAAGTTGTGGACGGTATTGTTACCCAGGTGACTAAAGTCGGAGTGTTCGCTGAAGCCGGTCCCTTAACCATTTTTATTTCCAAATATGTATGTAGCCATTAACTGTTATATCGCTTTAGTCTGTCCCATCCAATATTAAATTTGAAGGTGCAGAGATCACTGCAGACGGTCTTAATGAAGATGAAGAAGAAGAGGTATGTTTTAGCTTATTCTTGTGTTGCATTATACACTTAAATTTCTTGTCTCGTTTTCTAGAACCAGACGGTGCAGATTGAAGATCGTATTAGAATTCGAATTATTGGTCTGCGCGTTGATGCCAGCGACATTGTAAGAAAGTATTTTATTATCAGGTTAATTTTTTTCCATCGCTTTTTATTGGATGAGAATGGCTATGTTAGGAGCTTGAGGTGAATTCACTCCTTGTAATATAGTTGTCTCTGAGTAATTTAAAATTTATGAGTAATCTTCATCCAATCATTAACGTAAAACAAAACAAGTTGTCCACCGAAGATGCTGTTTACGTTAAATTCATCAATTAAACAGGTCTGGTTAGTTTATTCAGATTTCAGATTTATTGGTTGAGGATAGAAGACTTGGAGCCTATGTTAATCCTTTTCTAGTAAATTTCTGTGGTTGTCCAAACCCTTCTTGAGTAATAGAATGAATCAGTTGAGGTTGCAGACACCACTTCTTCTGGGAGTCGATTCCAAGAGTTTATGACTCGGTGTAAGAACCAGTACTCAACAGCAATATGATTTCTTCTTGGCTTTTGAACTCTCCTGCTATGTCCTCTAAGGTGTTCCGACCTGGTGGGAAGGAAAAGAGAGAATAGATCATATCCGTAGTCATTATTTAGTGGAAGTATACATGCATCTTCAGAAGTGGAATTATCTGCTATTTTTTTCCAGTTGTCGGAGTTTGCCTCAGAATCACTCAAGAGTTATGCGTGGTTTGCTCAATTGTCTCGTAGGAAATTACCAAGTTGCTAAATGCAGTCAATTACCCAGACTTTTTTGTTTGAAACCCAGTAATCTCATGTGCCAGACTGAGTCGCACTTGCTAATTGGGGGCCGATGATACTAATTAGTAATCCAGACTGAAGTGGGATGCTAATCCAAGACCCATTAGCTAGATTTTGAGTGCTTGAAAAAGAGTTAGTGATGGTCAGATAGAAAAAGATGGCATCAGTCCATCAAATTTTTGACGGTTAGTTTGAGCCAGCCACGTAGGAAGGTGTAGGCTTCCTGGTTGGAGTGTGGTGTCCGTCAGGGCTGCCCACTGTACCCAATTGTATTTAATTTCATCAAAGATGTACTAATGGAATTAACCTTAACTGACTTCAGCAACTCAGGGATTGACTTGTTACCAGGGAACAATCCCGTTGACTTAGAATATGCAGATGATATAGTGCTTCCAGGTGAAGACGCTGACAAAATGCAGGGTCTTCTGAACACCTTGAGCTGAGCAGCAATCTTCGAATGTTTGGCATGCGATTCGCTCCTGTCAAATGTAAGATGATGAGGCTACAGGACTAGACTACATTGACTCCTAGCTTAGAAATAAAGAATGAAGTGATAGAGCACGTTGACCATTTTGGGAAGTTGCATCAACCACAACAAGTTGATTGTTTACGAAATCATACCACGGAGAGAGAAGGCTCGTTTTACATATGCCTGCCAGTTTACGCCATCTCTGGCGTAGACGTGATATCCGGCCGGTTATCGACCAAAGGACGTGTGTACTGCTCAGCAGCACTTCGTTCCGTCCTCCTTTATGCCTGCGAGTAAGACATGGTCATTGAAAATGGGAGACATGAAAAGCTTGGCTAGCTGTCTTTGATCATAGGTGTCTGCGTTCTCTGTCTCATGTATATTTGGTGGTTGGTGGTGGCATAATACGGTGAACAATATTGAGGTTAAGCATAGGTCGATTGCTGGATAGGTGAGAAGGGAAATCAATCGACGAGGTGGTTGTGAAGTTACATCGATCGAGAGAGATGGTTAAGACATGTGTTAGGTATGCCTATCCGTCGCCTTCCTCGATGATGGGAAATGTTAGCTGACATAGGATCAGGTTGGAAAAGAGTTAGCTAGTGGTGGTCAAACGAAAACATAGCTTCATCAGTCAATGAAATCCTCAACAGTTAGTTTGAGTTAGTCAGGTGGGCAGGTGTAAACTTCCTGACTGGTTGGGGTCCTCGGGAGAGTAGAAACCAATGGTTGGAGACAATTGGTGATATGGCTCAAAATGGTTCTCAGTGGCGCAGATGCATCCACTCCTTGTTTCTTATAATTTCTAATGAAACTATGTTGTTCTTCGTTATTACTATTCCTTTTGTCTCATATTTCTGTTTACTGTCTCTATTTCGCATCCTCTTATACTTTCTTCTATTGCTCTATGTTCTATATGGAGTATGGCGACTTGAACTGCTGCACATCTTTGCAAAGTTCTATGTTGAAATCGGTCAGTCAGCCTGGTTGGCGTTCTCGGGATTCTAAGGACCAATGATTGGAGGTGGTTGGTGATGTGGCTTGAAATCATTCTCAATGTCTGGTTCATATACATTCACGCTTTGTAATCGTTCATATCTTGATCGTCAGTATCCTGTCTCCTGTACATTTCTGCTTATTATTGATCTTCTGAGTATCTTTTTCTCTCATTTGTCTTCCTTAATGTGCTACATCGAGTGTGACAACTTGAACTGTTGCACATTGGTGCAAAGTTCTACGTTGAAACCAGTTAGCTTAAGTTGATGAGTAACATGCTCGCATTTTGTCTTCTGAATTTATAATTTTCCCGTGGTCATTTAAAACCTTTTCTCAAAGCCATGATTGTTTCATATTCAGCAATATTTCTCCCTTAACTATCCCCACAGGGAGTGGGAAGGGGAAGGAGTAACGTAATTTTTTCGATAAACAGAATATCACAAGACTTGTTATTTAAAAATATAATTACATCCATACATGTATGTTTAATCACTACTACAATATTCCCTACCTACTTATGCACTTCTTTTTTTACAGTTCGCTGTGGGAACCCTAATGGATGATTATCTCGGTAAGTTAGGCGTGCTCTTTTTAATAGTGTAATGCATGAAATCAATAACAAGCACATCAATCTTGCTGTGATACTTTTCAGCTTGATTTTTCCGCTTTTCGGATGAAAAACATAATAAGTAAAAAGGGGCCTGTGAGCAGAATCAGTTAAAGGAGAATACCTAGTCCCAAATGAGTCTTATTTTGTCCACCTTTTTCATTCTATGTTATCCCATGCAATCATCAGTCAATTCCTGCAGAAATAGTAATAGTCTCTACCAACTTCACCATTATGTTGGTTAAGATTTGAATCAAATGATGTAGTTGAGCATTACTGCTGGATATCACTGGTCATCTTCAATTTTCACAAAACCTTCCCAGATCTGTGTCATGTCCGCATAACTTTCAGTGTAGAAACTAGATTATTTAAAAGTCATTTTTCGCTACTATTACAATCAATGTGCTGGAAACCCGTCTTTGGATAAAAAATACGTTTAAAAAGTGTTGGCAAGTGTTTCTGTATTAAAAAATATCTATCGAGGTGTGAAAATTTGACTAGTATACCCATTTTATAGCCATAAAATTTATTCGGCTAGTAGACAACTGTGGATTCTACTAGTCAAGTTGACAGACTAACGTATCGTTATCTTCTGGAAGTACATTAGACTCCTTTGCATTACGAAAAATACCCATTTATTCATAAGTAAAAGCACAGTTTCTGTTCAGCGAAGAAATTTCTTTTCAACGACTTCATTTTCAAGCTGTACAGTCGTATTTATATTACAGAAAAGGTCATTAAGTGGCACTAAATAATTGCTCAGTCAATATACATATATGTGATAAGAATAACGATAATTAAAATGTTATAAGGGGTAGAGTTGAAGTGGATAAATTACAAAATTATTAAAGATTGTTTTATAAGTGAATTGAAAATTTTTTTTAAAAATGTCAAGTGTTGTCTAAAAATTTTATAAAATAAGAGTACGATTACGATAAGAATGAAGATGTGAAGTGAAGTGGAAAGAATTCAAGTGGTAAAATAAAATAAAGTAAAAACTAGAAAGAACATTACTATGACCAAGGTAAAGAAAGGGGTTTGACAAAACGGTTTTGAACACATAATTTAGGTTTCTGTTCATGTATAGCTAAAGCTTCGGCTATGCATAAGTGAAGAAAACGTAAACTTTTGGATCAATTCGATTTTGCCATGTAGATAACTTTGAAAGATGAATCACGTGGGGCTAAATGGCCTGACTCTAACAGGTGATCACAGATAGACGACTTCGCAGTTCTTCGTTCGCCTTTCATTAACCAGACTGGATAGTGTTCAGCTACACGTTTTCGGAGATTACGCTTACAACGTCCAATATAACAAGCTCCACAAGAGCAGGTAAAAGAGTAAATACACATGGATGTGGACAAAAGCGGTAATCTATCCTTGACGCATTGTCTAATCATATTTCGGCTGGTAAAAACTAGTTGTAAGTCAGCTGCAGGAAAAGTACGTTTAATACATTTAGATAAACGATTTTTAATCAATTCCGAAATGGTGTCACCTTTGAATGCCAGAGTCTTTAATAATTTTGTAATTTATCCACTTCAACTCTACCCCTTATAACATTTTAATTATCGTTATTCTTATCACATATATGTATATTGACTGAGCAATTATTTAGTGCCACTTAATGACCTTTTCTGTAATATAAATACGACTGTACAGCTTGAAAATGAAGTCGTTGAAAAGAAATTTCTTCGCTGAAGAAAAACTGTGTCCTTTGCATTAGACATTTTATTTGCAAAGCGTTGAATGACTCCGTGGGAAATTGCTTTAGTTATACAGTAAAGCAGTTGAGTTTTTATTTCATGAGGTTGAATATTTACTTTTCTATTAGGGAACTGTTTAGTGTAATGTGTCTAGTCCTTTGTTTCGTGCAGACTGCATTCTGTCAGCCAAGTTTGCAATCTGACCACCATACCACTAGGTGGCTCACCATCACGGTACACTTTCAACTGTTGATATTAGATGGTTGGAAGCAATCGGCCACAGGAAGCCTTACCGGGACCTAGGTTTCGTGCTAGTTGGCACTCACCAGTCAGCAAGGCAGACGTATTTGCAACCTTGAAGGGAGGAACCCCCCATGTCCCTTTTGAGATTCGAACCCGCATCACCCACGTGTCCAACCAAAATATCCACTACAGTCCTGCAACCCAGATAGCTCAGTGGTAACGTCTCTGACCGACTGCAGGCGGCACTGGGTAACGCGGGTTTGAATCTCAGAAGGCACATGAGTCCCTTCATTCAAGGTTGCAGATACGCCTGCCTTGCTGACTGGTGGTAAGTGCCAACTAGTACGAAACCAAGGTCCTGGTAAGGCTTTCTGTGGCCGATTGCTTCCAACCATGCACATGGTCCGGGGTTCTATCCCCGGCCGATGCACTCCTTTACCTCACCAAACCAGTAATAAAAAAAAGTTGGTGAAGAGGAAAGGTTGGGCATGAGGCTAACAACCTCATCCTGTAAAAGTAAAACACTGCTATAGAAACTTCGAGCCTCTAGCTTGAAGCCCTATGTTTAACTGGGAACGTGAAGGAAAAAAAATATATATATGACAGGGAAATATATTTTCACTTTATGTTTCATAATATTGTATTGCACAACCACTTTTTTATGTAATTGATTCTTTGACTCTCTTTTTTTGTTGTTTTTACCAACAGGTCCTTGTACTTAATTATTGAGTTGTCGAGATGCACTGAATATTTTATTATTATTATTATTATTATTATTTTGTATTTAAAATAACAAATTATCTTTCCGTGAAAATGCGTTACCTCAATTTCTTGTATATACACATTTCCTGTACAAATATAAATGATGTTTGTAAATGATAATTAATATCTCTTTTATTTTTAAAGTTTTGTTCCTCGGTTTATTATTATTATTCTTTTGAGTTCCGAGTGGAGCATAGGGCTTAGACAACGCATCTCCACTTTCCTCTATTTTCTCCTGTCCTCTTCAGCTGCCAGACCCCACGATCGCGCATAACCTCTCATACCCTCCTCACCACACGATCTCCTCCATGTCGTTTCCCATGTGGATTCCACCCGAGGGCCTGGCACGCGACGTCATTTGACGGTCTCCTCAATGTATACCCGATCCATCTCCATTTTCTCCTACATATTTGTTGAGGGATCGGCTCTTGGTTGGTTTGCTCCGAGCCAGAGTTTTTTGTTGCTAAGTCTTCCTGGCCGGCCGACCATTTGATCTTTAGTATGGAGTCAGCGAAGTGGGCAGCTGTTGAAAAAAGTCTGTAACTTGTTGGAAATCCTTTTCGTGATGTGCCCGCTATGTTTCTGGCCTATATAGAAGAAGTGACTGACTGACCAACTTGACATTGATGTTGAAAATCCGAATCTTGTTTCTTATGTTGAGGCGCAGTGCAGAAGATTTCCCAATTGGTTTCAGGTTGATGAAAGCGTATCTTGCCTTTTAGATGCTGTCTTGCTTTGACATTTTCATCCGTTCCGCTGGCCTGTGGTTGAAACGATGCTTCCTAGTCAGATAAGTGAAGGAAGTAACCTCTGTCAAGCTGCTGCCGTTGATGGTGATTGGTGCTGGTTGTTGTTGTTGCTGGGGCTGGTTGGTTCGTTGGTTATTTTCATCACCTCCTTCTCCACGTTCACCTGGAGTCCTGTCTTCGCCACCTGCTCTCGTCTTCTGCCAGTTTGTTGGTTTATGCCTGTCTGCAAGTCTTCGAGTCTGTGCGATGTGCAACGTAAATCACCCATGCAGGAAATGCAGAGCTTCTAATTTCTTCTTATTGGTCAGTCCAGCATATTGGCGTCTCCTCGCTACTCAAGTATAGTGTGCCGCATAATCCAGTCCAGAATATCATCGGTGACAATAAGCAGCCAGCCTTGTCTTACTCATGTGTTCACTTCGAATGCCTCGCTGAGGTTCTTGTTGTGGATCACCTGGCACGTGGCATTGTCATACCGCCAGCTGTTTAATGAAGGTGATAAATATTTGGCGTACTATATGCCATGGTGTTGAAGTAGTTTCCAAATCATTTCTCCGTCAACGCTGTTTGTCGAATGCCTTTTCGAAGTCGATGAATTTGAGGTAGAAAGAGGTTTGACTGCCATTTTCTGCTTTGTTCTGTGATCACGATACGTAGAGTTGCCATTTTATTAGCACATGATTTGCCTTTCATGAATCCAGCTTGTTCTGGGCTGTCGGCGTTCCGTATTTAGTGCGTCTTTTATTCTCTCCAGGATGATGCGACTTAGTATTTTACTTGGCGTGGACGACAGCATTATTCCATGCCAGTCAGTTCTTGCAGAGTGAGGCGTAAGTCACCCTTTTTTGGCAGCTTGACGAGGTAGCCAGTCTTTCTTCTAATCTGTAGGTACCTTTCCTTCTTTCCAAACCTTTTGCAGTAATGGCGTGAGCACATCTACTTTAATCTTTGGGTGCGTTTTTAGTGCTTCGGGGGGGGGGGGGGAATTTCATCCTCCTGTATTATCTGCTCCCAGTTTGTCATTCATATCGCCTATGAGGATTTTGATGTGACCACTTGAGTTGTTGTCCATTACTGTTTGTAGTTGTCTACAGAAATCTTCCTTCTTCTCTTGTTTCGCGTTGTTTGTAGCACTGGATAATTGTAACCTTCCTTCTCTTGGTTTATGCCTCTAAAAATTCAATACATTATCTTTAGACTTCGTATTAAGGCTGCTACGAGTTGGTTACAGAATGCTGCTGCCTTGGTCTAAGGTTCAGGGAAGATGGTCTTTTGTCTTAACAGCCTATGTTTATTTGCAAGGTTTAATTGCGGCCACACGTGGGCTGTGACTGTAAATTAAACTATTTCATGGTTTTTTGGAGTTTGATGTAGATGACTTTGCTTTTGCTTGTAAATATTTTCAACTACAAGGCGTGAAAAAGGAGATATTCGGGGCTAATGTATTTATATATTGCAATTAAGAATACTATATATACACGGTTGCATATGTGAATGCGTTTTGTTGGCTAAACTCTAAATACCGCGAAATTAGGAACAGTAAGAAATATTATGTCTTCAGACTGTCTAATTGCATTGGTTCTTATAAATCTTCAGCCTTAATTACGCACATAGAAGTCTCGTTATAATAAAGGTTTCTTGTATTTCCCAATGAATGAAAAACAAAACAATATTGTTATCGTTTTTACTGGCGTTTCGCTATTTAATGTTGCTGCTAATAGCTTTATCAAATTATTATTAAACCAGAATTTACTAAATCTCAGCTTATGTACAACAACTCAATCATCGTTCCTCAATATGGGGTTATTTTTCCGTTGTCAAATTGGCCAGTTGGTTAAGATAACCAAACCAGGTGTAGATTGTTGGATTTGATAATTGTGTAAAATTATAAAAGCAGTGTGTGCTTACATAATGAAATTGCTTATCAGTCACATTCGTGTTGATTTTGTCACTTCATGGGAGAGGGAGGTGTTGTAACCAGGTCAAATTCTGTTTTAGCCCATCATTCCTATTCAGCTCAGACAATTTGGATTCCATGCAATATGAAGTGCTTCTGATGATATTAGACGTTCTTTGTGATTTCTGAAATTCTTTTTCTGGATTATTTCAATATTGTCAATATCAATTTAGTTACCTGATTCTATGGGTGATGATTTTTCAAGCTTTTCTAGTTCAGTTGGATTTCTTGGTGGTCGAATAGAGGCGGCTCTACGGTGTTCATTTCTTCTGATTTTGATTTCTCGAGATGTTTGTTCGATGACATTTCAAGCATTTCATTTTATAGACTCAATTAGATAGAGAATCTTTAGGGATTTGATCTTTTATATGGACAGAGTTGTTTCGCAGTGTTTTGATGTTTTGAAGAAAACTCTGATGTCGAGCTAATTGAGTACACTTCTGATATCGTCTGACATCTCCGCTCTATATAGAATGACAACTGTTGAGGTCCATGTTTTCGGAATACATTTTCGACCATACTTAATATCAGTGTTGTTGAGATTTTGTGGAAATGGTATGATAATATAGGGTAGTTCAACTAATAGTTAGGTCATTTCTTCGTAGTGCGATTTTGCTTCATTCTCTGAAGCGACTGTATACAATCAATCAATTAATTGTAATGAGTCTGGATTTTATGTTTATTGATAATCAGTATGGTTTCCCACTCATTAACACTGTCTTTACCACAAATAAATCTCTTCGAAACTAAATCATATAGGCTAATTGACCTCTAGTTGATAAATAGTGTAGGATTAAGTGTAAAGTTTTACTTTAAAGGGAGGGAAACTGTTTGGAAGATTAGGGAGAGCGGATGTAGGGGGTTTATTCGGAAAAACTGTATGAACTGCAAAGTTCGTGTCCTCTTCGAATCCGAATCTAAGAACACAAATCATGATAATACTATGCATACTATACATTTCTATCGACAGGTACTATGACAATGTTTGACTATGAAGGGAGTGCCAAGAAAGTACATTGTAATAATCAAGGCACTCTACTCAAACTCACGTAGCCGTGTAAGGGCTTATGGGGAATTGTCATCTGAATTGATAACAACCAGTGGTGTCCGTCAAGGATGTCCACTTTCCCCGTTTTTGTTTAACTTCATCATAGATATGCTAATGGAAGTATCCTTAACTGAACTTAACGACTTCGGAATCGACTTGTTACCTGGCAATAGTCTTATGGACTTAGAATATGCAGACGACATTGTCCTGTTAGGGGAGGATGCTGACAAAATACAGAGTCTTCTGAACATCTTGAGCAGCAATCTTCGTATGTTCGGTATGCGATTCGCCCCTGTAAAATGTAAGATGCTGCTACAGGACTGGACTACGTCAACTCCTAGCTTAGTGATAGGGAGTGAAGTGATAGAACATGTTGACCACTTCACCTATTTGGGAAGTTGCATCAGCACCAACGGACTGATTGACGACAAAATCTCAGCACGGATCCGAAAAGCTCGAGCTGCTTTCGCTAACTTACACCATCTCTGGCGTAGGCGTGACATCCGGCTATCAACCAAGGGACGTGTATACTGCTCAGCAGTTCGCTCCGTCCTTCTCTATGGCTCTGAAACGTGGCCAATACGAGTTGAAGACATGAAAAGGTTGACTGTTTTTGATCATAGATGTCTACGATCTCTTTCTCGCGTTAGGTGGCATAATAAGGTAAGTAATGTTGACGCTAGGCGTAGAGTGTTGTGCAAAGAGGGAAAATCAATCGAAGAGGCTATAAAGTTACATAGATTGAGATGGCTAGGTGACGTGCTGCGCATGCCTAACTATCGCCTCCCCCGACGGACGGGCATTCCTAGCTGATATAGGTGCAGGTTGGAAAAGAGTAAGTGGTGCCCAAATAAAAACATGGCATCAATCCATGAAATCCTTGACAGTTAAACTGAGTCAGGTAGGGAGATGCAGACTTCCGGGTTGGAGCCTTCGGGACTCTAAGAATCAATGGCTGAAGACACTAGGTAACATGGCTCAAAATCGTAGTCAATGGCGCAGATGTATTCAGTCTCTGTAATCTTTCATATTCCTTTCTACCATTACTCATTCTGTTTCACTCTTATACTTGTCAAAACTCTATTGATTCCCTTCACTCTTTTTTCTTGTCTACCTTTGTGTGCTATTTGGAACGTGGCAACTCGAACTGCTGCACTTTGGTGCCAAGTTCTATGTTGAATCCAGACAGAATACTATGCATATAAATTGTGCAATTAATCATGATAACAATACAACAGACTGAGTGGAGAAATGTGCTGTTCCTTTTCAGTTCAGTTACTTCCTCATCATCGCTTGGCTCGCTGGATGACTCTACACTAATATATTGTCTCTTACATCAAAATTTCTTTACCAGTCAAGTGTTCATTTTAGTTAATCAATTTTAGCAATAGGCGGACGGGGGTGGGTGAAATTGAGAGGTGACAAAGTCATCAAAATAATCAACTAACTAATAGATGTTAGTAACAAGATGTTTAAGTTTTGAAGGACGCAGGGGTGAAAATCAAATATTTACGGAATTCAAAATAAGTTAATTCTTAGGCGTTAGCAACAATTTATTACGTAATCAAGGAATTTGTAAAATAGCAATGATGACTAAGGAGAATAGGATGACTCAAAAGAGTTACGTAAAATATAAACAAACAAGTTACTAGGATTGTGAAAATTAATAAAGTCAAAAGATGGCTACAAGGCGGAGGGGAAAAGTCGTTTTTAAGAAGTTCGTACATAGCAAAGAGGAGGGTTGTACAAGTTTCCTTTAAATGCACACAGATTTGGCTTGTTCAGGTAAAATTCCGTTTGTCTCTCCGGCGTATGAAGGTCGTACTCGTGGATCATGCGGCGAGAGGTTGGATGATATACGATAAATAACTTTAAAAGCTTTGTTTGAGTCGACTTGATATCCAGCTCATCGACGAGATGAGACAGTATTGAGCTGCGTATAGCTTTTTATTCGGACCTTTGGCAAATCAAGTTGGGAGGTGTTCAGAAATTTAACGATGAACTGGCCTCATCATATTCCCTATGTAACTAGCTCTGTACGAGCAGTTAAACTGGTTAATACACATGGAATAGTCAAAACAGGGTGGTGTGTCTTAACTTCTTGAACTAAGTATTGGTTGGCTAGTGAATATACGTGCAGCTGAAGCCCTATGCTCCTCCAGGAACTAAAGGAAACAATAATAATAATCTCCAAGTAAATTCCCAATAGTATATATACATATATATCCCTGTATGTAGACCATTCAGCTGAAGAATTCTACCGAAATTCCATAGATTAATTAAATTCTGTAGAGCTGATGTAGAAAAGCTGACAGTAGCAATCGTAGCCTCGGGAGAAATAACGAAGCAATCTTCAATGTATATGGACAGTTGGTTTGTTCACATTATCACAATTTATTAATAAGTACACCGTAGGGGATCTTCTCTCTGAGGTCACAAAACGTAACAGTTGATCAAAATTTATTTTTATCACTTCAACAGTAGCAGATTTTATAGTCGTACATTTTTATGAAAGCGTTTCGTTTGGAATTTCATGTATACTTTATATTTTAACCCCTATACTACTGATATGATTCGGCTGGCAAATTATACCATAACAGTGTTCTGTATAAGGAGTAAATATGTCTAAATATTTTTTATGAAACAATCAGACTATGCCTTTCAAAACCATTAAAAACCTTTTCAAGTTATAGCATGGACATCAACATTTCACTGCTTCACCACAACACTACTGGCGTAGGTGTTTAAGTAGTGTATTGTTTCGACAGAAAATGTTTTTATGTTGAATGGGTTATGATGAATGAGTTAACAATGTGGATGTAAGTTGATACTGAATAATAATTAGTGGCATTCGTTAATAGTTACTTCATTATACTCCCAGACAAAATTATACTCGCACTGTCAGTCTAACTTTATGCACGTGAACACCGTAAGAACGACAAATGTATCAGGATAATATATGCTCATCTGTTATTATTTCAAGGGTTCTTCCCAACTCACAGTAACCTGGATAATACAGGTCAGGTTCACTTGTGTTAATACACTTGAAAGCAAATAACTACAAGTGCAAATTTGAATTAGGCTATTTAGTTGGTAGATGGTGACTAGCAGTGGAATCCAAGATGCACATTTCGTTCTATTTAGGGCCCGTCATCTGGATGTACCTGCATTTCCCAGTGAGTGATGATTTTCCTACCGAAGCTCGAACCCACTGCTCAATTGGTCTAGTGGATAACGCTTTGACGTTTGAAACTATGGGCACTGGGTTCGAGCCTCGGTGGGAACATCATCACTCACTGGGAAATGCAGGTACATCCAGATGACGAGTCCCAAGTTGGACGAAATGCGCATTATCCTGGATTCCACTGCTAGTCACCCGCATCCACCAATTTACTTCTGATTACATGCCCAGACATTGTCGAAGCATCTGTACAAGAAGCCAACAGACATGTCAACCTGAGACCGAGTACTTCGGTCCAATCAATCGACGGGAAAATCTAAAATTCAATTGAATTAGGCTAATTTGTCTGTTTTAACTGACTTACAGATTAATTCGTATGCAATAGATGAATGGGTTTGATTGATCGTGAGCAGCAAGTGATTCATGCAGTTTTGCAATAGTTTAGACTTGATTGTCTCAGTATATGAATTCCTTCAGTGATAACCTGCCTGTAGTGCAACGTGATGTTACAACTGTCACCTTAAATGTTTATATAAATTATTATTATTATAGCTTACAGTTGTGTATTCTTCACACATTGAAGAGATATGTTAAGTGATTGATAACCGCAAACTAAGGGTCGTTGACCAAACAGTTTTAAGTAATATTTATTATATTTGTTCTTGTTCACTGAAATGTAAATAATCAAGGATATTTCCTAACTGTAGCTTTATTGACATCGTGTAACCTTAATTTAATGTAGTAAATTAGTTCTAAGGTAGGCGTTGCCAATTATATCAAGTTATCCTTAGGCGAACAGGCATTTTTTAGTGGGTATAATGTACACTTCACTGATGAATTATTTGGCTGAACTTTCTAACTTGAATGATATTGTGTTGTGGACATGAATCTGTTTAGAAAGCTTATGAGTGACAATTGAGTGTTACAAAGTAGCTAGGAACAGGGTTTTTTCACGATAGTTCTTATTACTAGGTGATATTGACAGAAATAAACACTTTCAAGGGTTGATTTGTAAGAATTTAATTGCTTTACGAATTTGACCACGGATTAATATCAGTTAGAGAATCATTGGAAGGCAGGGAGTACTAGACAGGTATCTGTTTCATCCTAGTTTGGGAATCATCGGCAGTGCGCACTCACCACCAGGGTTCAAACTAAGGACCTTCCGGTTACAATGCAAGCTCATATGCCATTCAGCCACTGGAACAGACTCCTCCCTGCCAGCCTATGAATTCTAACTTCTGCCAACTCGTGATTTAGCGTGACTGGCACCAACCGATGTCATCAGTGGGAAATCTATCCGCAATCCCGACTGGATGCACCTCACTGGTCAGGACGTTTTACTAGAACCCCAGGAAACTCCGTCCTGCATCCAGTCGGGAGTACGGATAGATTTCCCACCGATGACACTGGGTGGTGGTCGCGCTAGAAATCCCGCATTGGTAGGAGTTAGAATTCATGAGCAGGACACTGGTGAGTCGAGTCACAGAGGCTGAATGGTATACAAGCTTGCCTTGTAACCGGAAGGTCCTGAGTGCTTAATGCCGATGATTCCCAAACTAGGATGGGACAACTGTCCAGTACTCCCTGGTTTTCAATGGTTCTCTAAATGATATCAATCCGTGGTCAAATTCAAGAAAATGAACACTGAAAGACAAGGATTATCGAATGTATGTTTCATCTTAGATTCCAATTTTCCAGTAGTCCCCATATATTTGACTTTGAGAAGATTGGTGGAGGAGAAGCTCAAAATCAGGGATAATTTTATTCGATATAACAGACGGTAAGACAATACTACTTATACCAGTAAATGAATGGTACTCTATCATTGAGTTTTATATTAAGTAAAAGTACTCTACTATGGAATTATTTCTAGCAGTTTATGCACTCTTAAAAAGGGGGTAGGTTATTAAAATCATCAGGGTTGTATCGGTTCACTACACGATTACTATTCCTATTCCCTAGGGTTCTGAGTGGAGCATAGGGCTTCAACAACATATCTCCGCTTCAGCTGGATGAACTCACGACTGCCCATAATCTCTTATCTTCTCCATGTCACCCTCGGAAAAAAGCTCAACTCGTCGTTTCCCATTCGGGCTCCACTCGAATGATGGCCTGCATTGCGCATGATGTCATTCGACGGTCTCCCCAGAGTGTGCCCTATCCACCTGCATTTTCTATTAAGCACTTGTTGAACGATAGGCTCTAAGTTGGTTAGTTCCTAGGCAGAGTATTTTGTTGTCAATTCTTTCTGGCCAGCCGACCGGCCTGCCATTTGATCTTCACTATGGAGTCAGAGAATGTAGCCGTTGATAAAAGTTTGTAACTGGGTGTCGGAAATGCTTATCGTGATGTGGCAGCCAAGTTTCCGACCCGGTTGGAAGAAGTGACTGACTGACTTCACATTGGTGTTGTTACGTTGAGTGTCGAAGATTTCCAGACAGATTTCAGATTGATGAAGGTGCATCTTGCCTTTCCAATTCCGAATGGCTTTCACATCTTCATCCAATCTGCTGGCCTGTGGTTGAAACGATGCTTCCTAACCGGATAACTGAAAGAAGTGTTCTCTGTCAAATCTCTGCCGTTGATGGTGATTGGTGCTGGTTGTTTTCGCTGCTGGTTGGTTCGTTGGTTATCTTCACCACCTCCGCCTCTGCCTTCTCTATGTTCATCTGGAGTCCTGTCTCCCCCACGTGTTGATTTTCGCTTGACTGCCTACCTGCAAATCTTCAAATCTGTATGACATTCAACATAAATCATCGCCACGGAAAATCCAGATCTTCTAAAGTCTTCTTATCGGTCAATACAGAGTATTCCTGTCTTCTCACTCCCTGTGTACAGTGTGCTACATAATCCAGTCCGCTACAATTAGGAATATCATCGGTGGAATTGGGCAGATTTGTTTTATGTCTGTATTGACTTCTAACGCTTCTCGCAGTTTTCTGTTGTGGATCATATGACACATAGCATCGTCACACAGATAGTTGTTGATTGAAATTAATAAATATTTGGGCAGTGAACACCATGGCATTGAAGCAGTTTCGGTGCATTATAATGATATTTATGGAATATACTGTCAGATATTAGTAGGGTGGACTGCGCGTTGCCAACTGCCCTTGAAAAATATTAGTTAAAGGCATGAATCCTATGAAAGTTTGTAATAACTGATTGGCTGACGGCGTTTTTGTTATTCAAATGTTGGTTTACAGGAATTTGACTGGTTTCAGGATTTCATCATGAACTGAAATTACTCAGGGAACCATTGGAAAGCCATCTGTATCTTCAGCCTGGTTTGGGACTGACTCTTCAGAAGTACGCACCCACCTCAATGGAAGGTTTCGAACCCAGAACATTCCGGTTACAGGGCTAGCGAGCTCATAGATCATTAGGTCACTGAGACACGATTCAATGTTCACCTCATTAATCCTAAATTTCTTCAATTTATGATATTGCGCAACCTCCAGCGAATTTAATCGGTGGCGTGAAGCTGTCCTCACACCTGACCTCCTATTACTGTTATTGTTTTCTTAAGCTACTCTCCCAATAGACACATTTGTCAAGTATATTTACATAATGGAGAGCTACAAACGGAAAGAGTATGAAAATTAGGTCAGTGGAACAAAAATATTTGGAATACAATTTGAGCAATTGTGGCAGGTAAGCAGCTAACTGGTGAATTGATGAAAGCCATTCTATGTAGGTTGAATTATCTATTGAAATTCAATATAAATAGTTTCAAGTGTCACGTAATTGTATTTTCCTCATATAGATATAAGTGCTCATGAAGTGCTTTCTTACTTCTTCAAGTTATCTCTAATTCTCTTAATCCGCAAACACTTTTCACATTACGAGAAGCAGTAAGAATAAACAATCGTGAAGAGATATCGCCTTGTGTTCAATCTATTTAGCGATGAAATCATTTAAGCGATTTGTAGCTAATTTGAATGTTTGTTTTTTATGTAGTTGGATAGTTCGGTTGTGAAAAGTCAGTTTGAGGTTTGTTGTTGAAGGTGTTGCTTCAGAGTGCAATGAAAGCCTCAGAATCTAGCTGAAACACCCTGTCAGTAGCAAAAATACTAAGGCATGTATGGATAAATGTGATCAACACTCTCGAGAACTATCTTCGAGATTTGTAAGGATTAGGTTTGTTTTCCGAGTTTGACCACGGATTGATATCAGTTGGAGAGCCGTTGAAAACCAAGGTGAATGATATACGAGCTTTCGTTGTAACCGGAAGGTTCTGGGTTCGAACAACTGTGGTGAGCACGTACTGCCAACGAATCACAAACTAGGATGAAACAGCTGGCTGTCCAGTACTCCAGTGCCGGTTTTCAATGTTTCTCTAAGTGATCTTAATCTGTGGTCAGACTAGGAAATCACTAGAACTAGCCCATGAACCAGTTATACTGTTTCTCTGTTGGTCGAGTTACGCATGGCGATTATTTTAACCTGTCATTTGATTATGATGATATGAGGAATGCATTACCATGCAATTTATCAACACACGTACTATTCAAAATACTTGAGAATGGAGTCGATGTGAAGTGAAAATTGGATTGTATTACCAATCTATTGATCAAGATGTGTGTCGGTTGCACAGTGGTAGAATGATCGCCAACCACGCATGTGGTCCGGCGTCCGATTCTCAGCCACAGACGCACTCCTTTACCTTGCCAGCGGTAACCCCATCCCGTAAAAGCAAACACCCCTGCTACCGAAACTTCAAGCCTCTAGCTTGAAGCTCTATGTTCCACTGGGAACGTAAAAGAATTAAAAAACGTTGATCAAGATGACAGAAATAACCAGACAGTGCAGGATTCTTACCGGCTGCGTTGGGTGCATACTGCTGAAGAGTCAGTCCCAAACTAGGCTGGCGAAACAGCTGGCTGTCCATTACTCCCTGCAGGTTTTCCAGTGGTTCTCTAACTGATATCAGCCCAACCAATCAAACAAACAAAATCCCTACAAAACCAATACTTGAATTTTTTCATTTTGTTGAGTCAGTTGGTTCCTACAGAGAAAGCGTTGATAGGTTTAAGTGCCGCGGTAATCCCAGACCTATTAAGAATCTTACGTAGGTTGTAAGATATTCTTTACTTATGTGCCGTCAGAATGATGGCTTTAACCTTAAAAAATATTACACTACCATCCTATTCTATTCAGAATAAAATTACTATTGGGAATAAAGGGATTATCATCACATTATGATCCTTATTCATAGAACTATTTCTGTTTTCCTATTTGTTTGTAGATTTCTTAATCAATCCTAGCGGGTAATTTTTTTAAAGTAATGCTTTCATTATATGTTAGATTTCGTAATTTAAATTTTCTGACTCACTGGTCAAACTGCTGACCTGAATACTTAGACATCTAATATTCTAAATGTGTTCTATACACATCTTTACCATAACTTAAGTGTAGGATTAGACGTTCTAAGAACTTAACATTGCAATCTATCCGTAAATATATTTGTTAAAACCGAGGATACTGGTAATCCTCCTTCCTCCCCACCCCACCCCAACTAGTCTACGTTTTATCTTGTATCATGACTAGCGTTGATGTAATCAGTTTTATCAGAATGACCACTTTTAAATCACTTTTATATATCTAATAATTCACTCCTCATTTACATTTTTTGAGAGTTAAATTTGTCTAGTTTTGATAGATTGTTCCTAGCTTGTTTCCGATATTGCAGTAGGAGTTGACACTATACTCAACCTGTTTATCAGTCGTCTTACCAACTGAGGTCAATGGTAATTGCATGTTTTCATAATACTATCACAACTGAAGGTTATACCCTGTTACAAGACATATTTTAAACCCCTCTGGAGTATTTTTGTTTTATTTCAGCTGAGTGTTTTCCCCATTAAGACGCTGTTCACCTATTTTATTCTCTTTATCAGTATTATCTTTCTCAGGAGGATATTTCCCTCTGATGAGGATTTTTTAGTTATGATTTCATATTTTGATGTGGTTGTGTTCTCTGAGCTAGATAATTTATGCGTGAAGCTTTCTATTGCCCTACTTGGAAACATTTTCAGCGCATACTTCAATTTGAAGTGAGCTTTTAGATTCCTCCACGAGTTTATTAGTCATCTCTCCTGGTGACCACCTTCAACTTCGTGATCGGTTCTTTCTTTGTGTTTCCACACCCTTCAGGTTACTTGTATTGGACATAATTGTACCCTTGAATTGAACTTTGATCCTTTGTGTGCTGGAGATTTCCTTCTTCTTATCGATTGGTAAGTATTGTCTATGTCGATGTGTCTATTGATTGATGATTCACTGGAATACCGGGATTCTAAAAATTCTCTAGCATTCTTGGTCTTTCCTCTCTCTAATATTTGAACGTTGTCCCAATCGAATTGATGTCCGTGGTTGTTTGTATGTAGTGATATGAGGGAGTGGATGTCATGTCTTTTGACGGCTGGTTTATGTTTATGGATATGAAGACGAAGGGGACGTCCACTTTGGCCAATGAAATGTTTTTCGCAGCTGTTACAGTTTATATTGTAGATGATGTTAGTTTTATCTTCTTTTGTTGTTGAGTCTTTTGGTTGACATAGAATTGAGTGAAGTGACTTTGTTGGTTTGTGTGCGATGTCAATTCCTAAAGGTTTGAAGAGTCTTGCAGTGATTTCTGAGATGTCAGAATTTTTAGAAGCCTGGTATTCCAGTGAATCATTAGCCAATAGACACATCTAGATCGACAAAATTTACCAATCGATAAGAAGAAGGAAATCTCCAGCACACAAAGGGTCAAAGTTCAAGTCAAAGAAACAATTATGTCCAATACAAGTAGCCTAGAGGGTGTGAAAACACACAAAAACAACCATTCACGATGTTGAAGGTGGTCACCAGGAGAGGTGACTAATAAACTCGTGGAGAAATCCAGAAGCTCACTTCAAATTGAAGTATGCGCTGAAGATGTTTCCTAGTAGGCCAATGAAGGCTTTCCGAATAAACTGTCGAGCTCAGAGAACATAACCACATCAAAATCATCCACCTGAGCTACAAATCTGCTCCATCATATCTAAATGATTTTATATTCTTTTTAGTGTACCGCTAATATGAAGATATTTGAAAATAAATCAGTATATTAGGTAAAGAATGTTAGAAACATGATAGTTATAGTTATATAAGCTGAATTTTTGTCAATTTTATGCTCCATATCCACTAGGTGTACCAGTATGGAAGATCAGATTGACTTTACGACTCCTTTACCTGACTCACCACGTTGGACAGTGCTCCAGAAGGCAACGGTGGGCTTGCCGAGTTTTCCTTCCCATGTAACTGTCTCCCACTCGAGCGATGGCTTGTCTAGTGATGTCACTTGATGGTTTCCTCAGAGTATGGCCAATCCATCTCCATTTCTTCCTGCCTATTTGTTTCACAATCGGTTCCTGGTTGGTTCGCTCCCAGAGATCTCTGTTGCTGATCTTTTCTGGACATCTGATCTTGAGTATTGAGCGAAGAAAACTGTTAATGAAGGTCTGTAGTTTGTTTGAGACGTTAGTAACAAGATATCTAAGTTTTGAAGGAGGGAAGGGTGAAAATTAATTTAAAAAAACAGGTGTAGATTGTTGGATTTGACAAGTGTGCAAAATTATACAAAAGCAGCGTTTATTGACATAATGAAATTGCTTTTCACGTTCGTTTTGATTTTGTCACTTCATGGGGTAGGGAGGTTTTGTAACCCGGTCAAATTCTGTTTAAGTCCATCATCCCTATGCAGCTCAGACAATTTGGATTCCATTTGATATGAAGTGCTCCTGATGATATCAGACGTTCTTTGTCATTTGTGAAATTTCTTTCGGTTACTTCAATATTGTCAAAATCAATTTTGTGGCCTGATTCTATAGCGTAGCGTATAGACGAACTATGGCTGATCACTTTTCAAACTTTTCTAGTTCATTTGGATTTCTCGGTGGCCGAACAGATGCTCTGCGGTGTTCATTTCTTCAGATTTTGATTTCTGGTGATGTCTGTCCGATGTATATCGCATCATATTGAGTACTCTTCTGATATACCCAATGCAACAATCGAAAAGAAAATTTACATCTTCGCAACCGTCTTTTTATACAAAATAACATTTCTAGTTTCATGTTACAGTTAAGTTGCAGGACAACTTGCTGTCGACATGGATAGATTTCAGATCGTTTGACCACCTACTCGCTTTAATTTCTTCACATTAAAAAGTTTTGCTAATAACAATATATGTAACGTATTTCAGATTTACTTTTGGCATTCTTTCTCCTCTATAGTATCTGGGATGATCAACCAATTTTTCAGCCTCCTTAAGGACCAGAAACCCTCACTATTTTGAATCTCTCATTTCATGCTCATCATCTGTGTGTACAAAGTCAAAACAAGTGATTCAAAGAACTTATTATCAAGCTGTACAATCGTATATATATTCTTAAGAAATTATGTCCGGTGAGGGAATTGAATCATAGGTGTGAATGCATAAAATAATAATAATAATAGTAGTACGAAATGCATTTAAAATGTTTGTGATTATAATCATAGTTCAGTGTGAAGTGGTAAAACAATTAATGTCTTAAATAGAACAGTTCATAGGATGTATAGAACTTGGAAGGAGTGTGCAATTATAGGATTAGTAGGCAAATAGAATAAATTAAAAATGTTACGTAACGTTGCGTGAAATCTGATAACATGGAATTTAATGTTGCAAAGCTAAATTGATTTAGGATGACAAGTGGAACAAGTGAAATAATACCGGGGACAATTCAACTGACGTTATATGAACTGAATAAACAAAGCGAAAAATAGGTAGATCCAAAATATGATTAGGGATTACTATACTTTAGCATAGTAGGATTAGGACCATGAAAGTTGGACGAGTTGAAGGAACTTTTTTTGTATATAGAGAGCTGATTTCTCTATTTCGATGCCCAAAGATGGCTTCAGCAATGCAGATGAATGTCGGATACGTAGTGATTTGGGCAAATTAATTTCCGCCTTGTAGATGTATTTAAAGTTGGAGGTTATAAAGATAAGGTGATTGTTATCGTAGTTTGGAAATCATCGTCAGTACGCACCCACCGACTGGGTTCAGACCCAGGACCTTCCGGTTACAAGGCAGGCTGGCTCGTATACCATTTAGCCACTGGGACCCGATTCCTCAATGGCCAATGAATTCTAACTTCTACCAATTCGTGATTTAGCAAGACTGGCACCAACCAATGTTGTCGGTGGGACGTCCATCCTCACAATTAACATTTGGATGGATCTCACTCGTCACGACTTCTCACTAGAACTCCAGGAAACTGTATCCTGTAGCAAGTCACTAGCGAGCATCCGATTAATTTTCTGTAGTTGGTTTGTAAGGATTAGTTAATGTTTTTTACGAGTTGATCACGGATTGATATCAGTTAGAGAACCATTGAAAACCATTACAAACCAACTGTAGAAAATTAATCTGATGCTCGCTAGTGACTTGCTACAGGATGGAGTTTCCTGGAGTTCTAGTGAGAAGTTGTGACCAGTGAGGTCCATCCAGTCAAGTGTGAGGATGGATGTCCCACCGATGACATTGGTTGGTGCCAGTCGCGCTAAATCACGAATTGACAAAATTTAGAATTCATGGACTGGTTTTAGATGAGTCGGATCCCAGTGGCTGAGTGGTATATCAGCTTGCCTTGTAACCAGAAGACCCTGGTGGTGGGTGCGTATTGCCGATGATTCTCAAACCAGGATGAAACAGCTGTCCAGTACTCCCTGGTTTTCAATGGTTCTCTAACTGATATCAGTCCGTGATCACCTCGTAAAAACAAAACTAATCCCTACAAACCAACTATAGAAGATTATTATTGACCATATATATAAGCGATTGCACAGCTTGATAATAAATTCGTAGTTAAAAAGAGTCTCTTCGCTGAATCACTTGTTTTGATTTTCCATTTGTGCCAATGGGAAATTTTCATTATACAGCTGCATATATACAGCTAACTCTTTCATAGTAAGATATTCACCTAAGATTACACTGTGTATTCTGAAAGGATTAGTAGTATTAGTAGAAGCAGTAGGTATTTCAGTGATATGCTAACCGTTTGTTTTAGTACGATCTGTGAAATTGGATTATTTTCCTCTTTTTACTAACAGCTTAACGAAACGTGTATTAACCTAGAAAGAGAAAAAACAGGAAATTGTGCACCAACAGCACTTATAACTACTTCTAACCCACTAACCGGCGTTATATAATCATGTGGTATTCCCTTCACGGGAGATACGTATCTAGGAATAATTCAAATTTTGTACCATTTAGTGTTAACTGTTAACTGTAGTGAAGTTTGGAAAAAAAAGCAGCAGGTAGTCCAAGTAAAAGTTCACTATTTTGTTTTTGTTTTCACAACAGATCAATGTTTGGCGATAAAAAGATCAAATATTGATTTGTGCGTTGGTGGCACTGCGGTTAGGACGCTTGCTGACCATGCACATGGTCAGCACATACCTGATATCAATAGTCGGCCTGCTGAGGTTAGGCTACCGATATCACATGCTGTAAATTTCATCTATACTTGTGACAGAATACTGTGCGGAATCAAGCTATAATAAAATATAAATATAAAACAAAGTAATAAGTTAAGAGTTAGAGAATGGACTACTGAAAGGAGTAATTAATAAGTCATGGTTAATCCCCACCCAGGCATTAATGAAAACAAAACACGTAGTGTTCAGAGAAGATTCTCTTTTCGGCGAATCCATTTTCTTAGCTGTACAATCGGAAATACATATATGTGAGTTATTTTGTATGCACATGTACATTAAGTTTATCAAACAAAAATACAATTGGTTATGGTTATTTTAACTAAACAGGTGAAAATTAGTAAGTTTTGAGTAGAGTTACGTAATACAAAAACGGTAAAGAAAGTTCGGTGTTAATGAAACTAGTGTATTAACAAAAGTGATGAGTTGTCACAAACAGTTACTAAAAAGAAGTTATGTAATAATATGAATAGTTTGATGATTGAGTTGTACTCAGGATACACATAGGAAAAAGCGAAGAATACAAAATTACGTAAGAGTTCTAAATGAATATACAAGAATTATAAACAATTAACGAAACAGGCAAACAAACAAAATTAAGTCATAAAAAATCAACAAAGTTGTTACTATGACAATAGAAGTAGTTGGTTAATTCTCTTTTGTATGCACAGCTCCGGTGTATCTATGTGAATAGCCAGAGCTTCAGCAATACAAAGAAAAAGAAACTGTATTGCCTTTGATAGGTTATTCTTAACTCTGTGGATTACTTTGAAGCATGAGGCGTTTGTTGAGATGGAATGATCAGTGTTAACCGGGTGTTGAATTATCTCACTCCTTATAGCGCCGCTATTGCCTTTTCGCAAGCATGCTGGATAGTGTTCTTAAATCCTATTGTACTGGATGCGCGTCGAACGACTGATGTACCCCACTACACAGCAGCAGGTGAACTGATATATGCACATAGAAGTGGTCAAATGCGGGATCTTGTCCTTAAGGCTTCTGCAGACCAGTGGGTGACTGAAGAACATTATTCTTAGCGTTACTGCAAATAATTTTCTTCTCAGACATGATGTGATCCTTCTCTTAAGAATATTGCTACCTGTCGATATGTATGAATGATAGATTTCTGGTCATAAAAATGAGAATAAAGCAATGAACATTTTTGCCATGTTCAGTAATGCATATGCATCAATAAACTTCAGCATAGAGAAAGAAAGAAATGGTAGCATCTCATTCCCAGCCGTCTTCCTGGACAGGGAAGAAGATGGCAAACTAAAAAGGAGTGTGTATAGGAAACCTACAACAACAGGTCAGTACGCTCGTTGTTTTTGAGTGTTGCACCTGAGAAATATAGGCGTAACTTGGTAAAGTGTCTTTTTCATTGAGATAGGATAATCTGTTCAAACGACTCCCTCAATAACTACCTTAAGATTATTAGCAGAAATTGTTATCCGCATAAATTCACTGAGGAAAAATATGAATTCAGTGGCAAGGAGAGTTAGTATGGCAACGCCTCCAAAGCAACCATTGTTCATAAAACTACAGTTCCTCAGTGACAATAACAGGGGAAATAGTAACACAGTGGGCGCCTGAAGAATGCAGTTGAAAGAGCTTCAGTGCAGCAGAGGTACGTCGTCACTTCTATGCCACCCGTAATTTAAGTAAGAGAATTAAGGACATACTACATAATTTTGCCTCCTCAATGTGTATCAACTATTTAGACTGCAGCTGTGGAGCCACCTACTTCGGGCTTAAAATTACGCCGGTTAATCATCGTATTTCCGAACATCATCCTGCATAGTTAATCAAGGGACAAACAAGATGTACTCGTAACTCTGTTTTAGCACACCTTGTAGACAGCGCCCATAAGAATGATGTTAATACTCTATTCAAAGTAATTCAACACATTCCCAATGATCTCATTTTCGCCTCACAAGTTAGTCATCTACAGACAGTTCAAGTCATAACAATCCACTTGAAAATGTCAAACCTGTGTATTGAGAAGAAATGTGTACAGACAATTTCCTCACCTCAGACATCATTACATGAATGTACAAACCGGGCTATTTCTCCCCCTACCCCAAAACATTTCACAAATTATAAGTGTCCGAATTATTTTGCTATTTTTTCTGACTACTTCATCTTCAATTACAAGTTGTCGTTGTCCAAATCGTTTTACTTTTCTTTAGCAATCTGTCACGTAATCAACTGGAACATTCGCTTACCTCTCAATTACTTTTCACTTTTCCGAAATTATGCATCACGCAATCCACCTGCTGTAAGCATTTCTACCCTTCAATTGTGTGTACTGATTTTTTTCGTTAATTATCACGCGTCGACTTGTCATGTTGGTACTGACTCATTAATTATTGTTAACAAACATATCAGTGCCACTTGACTGGTAAATTGTTGTGTATTTTAATAAAAATTCCATGGATGTATATATTAGAGTAGAGGTAGAGATGAGGATCTAATTGAAAAGTAAATATTTCTTCTTGAAATCCTTTTGCCTTCTAAAATATGTGTCTGGTTTTTAAGAAAATGACAGTTTTCCCAAATTGGTAACGATGCGTTGGAAGTGACAAGAAGGAAATCATATGTGGAGGAAATGCAAGCCTAAAAGCAATCGTGGAACTAGCTACAAAAGTCCTACAGAACATAAGGTGAAATAGTCATATGCTGCTGACACCTTATGTTCCACACTGGATCCAAGGAACTAATGGTAACTTTTTTTATTCCTTTACGTTGCGAATGCAAAATAGGGCTTCAAGCTAAAGCTTCAACGTTTCAGTAGCAGTGGTGTTTAATTTTACTGGGTGGGTTGCTAGTTTCGAGACTAACTTTCCCTCTTTACCAGTCTTATTACTGGCTTAGTGAGGTTAGGGAGGAGTGCGTCGTCTGGGGGTCTAACCTCAGACCATGTGCGTGGTTGGTGATATCAAGAAGAATACTCAGGTACAGTGGATTACAAATCCTTCTCGTGGATTTGTTTTAAGAAACAAGGTGTCTAGCATTCGATTTTTTACAATACGGAATGCATGAGATGACACTGCAGTGTCCTTCCTGCACTGATTCGTGGGAAAATAAGGTATTTAAGCATTTTTTACTAACAGAAACAGTTGTAAAACTCATTCGTCATCGTTCTTCATCATTTTTTCCGGATAATTCGATTAACCTTAAGTAGTACAAAAATATTATAGAAGTAACAGTTTTCTTCCCAATCTGCCTTCACTAAACATGCACCATTATCAAAACAACTTATTGATTTAGACTTCAGTAGTTCCATTTTGGGATGTATCTTTTGTATTTCTCTGTATAGAAAAATATTCGTAAGTACAACAGATATATTTTCAAGTATTGGTTTTGTAGGGATTTTGTTTGATTGGTTGGCTGGAGGATTTCATCATATGCTGACATAGTTTAGAGAGGAATTGGAAAATTACATGGGAGTATTGGACAAGCAAAATCTCTACAAAACTAATACTCGAAAATTTATCTGATGCTCACTAGCGACTAGCCATACTCACACAGTTACCCGGGGTTCTAATCGGAACCCGTGACCAGAAAGGTACATCAGGTTGAAGGTGAGGACAGTTACTTATTGAAGTAGACACTGCGAAGTGGCCACGCTATGTCATGAATTCGTAGAAGTTGGGATTCATGGACTGCCCATTGGATCGGGTCCCACTAGCTTAATGGTCTACGAGCTCTCTTGCCTTGTAACCAAAAGGTTCTGGGTTCGAACTGACTGCGCTGAGGTGGTTGCATGCTGCTGAAGAGTCAGTCCTAAACTAGTGTGACGAAACAGAAGGTTGTTGAGTATTCCAATGGTTCTCTAACTGATTTCGAAACGGATATAGTATAGATACAATCACATACAAAGATACAGAAATTGGTAGCTACAACCTATGGGTTGTATCTAACACTGTTTGCAGCTCCATATAATGATTGACGTGCTTGCTTACATCAGAATTGTTTACACATCTCGCATAGAATAGTTTAACAACAAAATTCGACACTATCCATCCGAATATTTTTATTTTTCAAAATATTTACTAACTTTGATCACGTATAATATTATTTACAAATAAAATTGGCTGATTAAATCGTTAAATGACCAGTAAAATCATGAGACGTAATTGCTAGGAAGACGATGAAATTAAAATTAGATTAACGGTAAATAAAATGGTGAAATTCTCAATGGAGCTTGATGAGTAGGAGAAGCATTTCCTTCGAATGGTTGTAGGTGAGTGAATAAACATCGAACTTTTCTAATTTTGGTGATACAACTTGAAATATGAAGGATTGAGCAAAGCAATACTTACTTTTCAATTAGATCCTCATCTCTCACTCTACTCTAATATACACGTATATAACATTTTTATTAAAATACACAACAACTTATCAGTCGAATGGCACTGGTATGTTTGTTAAAAATGGTTAATTAGTCAGCATCAACATGTCAAGGCGACGGGTGATAATTAACGAAGGAAATCAGTATACATAATTGAAGGGTTGAAATGGTTACAACACGTGGATTACGTGATGCATAATTTTGGAAAAAATGGAGAATAACTGAGGAATAACCATGTGCTCAAGTTGACTACGTAACGGATTGTTGAAGAAAACTAAAATGATTTGGACAACGACAACTTGTAATTGAAGATGAAGTAGTCAGCAAAAATAGCAAAATAATTCGGACACTTGTGATTTGTGAAATGTTTTGGGGTAGGGGGCGAAATAGCTCGTTTTATAGATTCATGAAACGATGTCTGAGGTGAGGAAATTGTCTGTACAAATTTATTGTGAATATACAGGTTTGACTTTTTCGGGTGGATTGTTATGACTTCATCTGTGTGTAGATGACGAACTCGTGAGGCGGGGTTGAGATTAGTAGGAATGTGTTGAGTTACATTAAATACAGTATTAACATCAATCTTATACACTCTGTCTACAAGGTTTGCTAAAACAAAGCTACGAATAGATCTTGTTAGTCCCTTGCTTAACCATGCTGGATGATGTTCGGAAATACGATGATTAACCGGTCTAGCTGTAAGCCCGATGTAGCTGGCTCCACAGCTGCAGTGAAACTGGTAGATACATATAGAGGAGGCAAAATAAGGTGATATGTCCTTAATTCCCTAATTTAGAAAAGGCGAGGTATTGAAGAGACAGCGTACCTCTGCTTCACTGAAAGCTCTTTTAACTGCATTCTTCGGGCGCTCACTGTGTTACTATTTCGCTGATGTTTTCACCGAGGAACTGCAGTTCTATGAGGATAGGTTTCTTTGCAACTGTTGCCATACTCACCCTCCTAGGAGCTAAATTCATATTTTTTTCAGTGAATTTATTCGGACAACGATTTCTGCTAATAATCTTAAGCTCCTCATTGAGGGATTATTTTCAACAGATTATCCTGGCTCTATGAAAAAGACACTTTGCCATGTTGCGTTTATATTTCTCAGGTGCAACACTCAAAAACAACGAGTGTACTGACCTGTTGTTGTATGTTTCCTGTACACGCTTTTTTGGTATGCCGTATTCTTTCCTGGTCAGGAAGGCGTTTGGGAATGAGATACTCTAATTTCTTTCTTTCTCTATGTTGAAGTGTATTGATGGATGTGCGTCATTGAACATCTCAGGATTAAGGTTACCAGGAATGCGTTAAATTACTTAAAGTACAGTGTTTGCATCAACTTTATGTTCCCTATCTACAACGTGTGCTGAAACAGAGATAAGGATCTAATCGAAAAGTAAATATTTCTCAGCTGACTCCTTTTGCTTTCGACAGAAACAAAACGACGAGCTCGCCATGTGACGAGAAGGTCCTAGGATGCGGACTGCTGATGGGTCAGTCGCAAACTAGGCTGACTAAACAGCTTTCCAGTACTCCCAGGTTGTTTTCCAGTGGTGCTCTAACCGATTCCATTTGATGACGACATCCTGTAACCAATCAATCAAATTCCTACAAATAAATACTTGAAAAACAAAACATTTCTTCAAGTTTACACCATGATAACAAGAAAAAGATTGCATTGCTCAAGAATTCACAAATTAGTGAAACAAAATTAGTAAAACAAAACACAATGTTCAGTGTTACTGAGAATGCAAAGAGTAACAGTAGTAATATAACAAATTCTAAAGAAAAACAATGTAAATTATATATGATTAGTAAATGTTATTTAAAAGTGCATTGAGTCTTAGTTGTTTAAAGGTTGCTTGAATTGTTAGAAAGCAAAGGAAAATGCATGGAAACCAGTGTAGAAGATGAAGAGATATGAATGTTACTCTTGTTTTGCGTCAACAAGAATTGAAAGAAGTTAACTAATTACACAAATGTTTAGAATTCCATGTAAAATACAAAGATGCTGGTTTTACATTTTTATAGTCCAAGGTTGTTGACGTTCACGGATAATACGGTATATACCAATGCAAGATCTAAAACCCATAACTTCTAAAGTCTTCTTTCTGTCTAGGCTTTAGACAAAACGAAACACCAAAACTGATCGTCCAAAATATGAATTATATTTCTGGACCACAATCGTAGTACGAGGATGATTGCTTAACTAACTAGCTAAGGATAGTGCACTAACAACCAAAATTAGTACGACAGCGTACAAAATAGCGTGGATGCTTGACCACGTGGTGAATACTATGGCTAATAATTCTGGGGCAGTATCTACCGTTACACATTAAAGAAACAAAAGATATTTCGTTTTTCTAAAACCTAAGGTTAACGTCTGCAGGCTCTTGAATGCGTTGAATCATATAAGAAACTAGCCATGAGGTAATACTTGCAATTTTTTGTTTCTAATCACGAGCAAACTTGAAATCAACAGACCGTTGAAACAGGTACCTGTTGAAGATGAAATACGCTTTTAAATCAAGAGGTACAGATACCTTATATTAGCTGAACAACAATTCATAAGTCAGAGGCATTCAACAAAGGTGTCATTCTATAGTAGCGTGGTGAGTACTACTGATGAGGTTTATCAGTAGTATATAAAATGACGTTCATCTGCGTAAAAATATCAAATATCAGGGAGATACATTTGATTTCACAGAAGGCTAATTAAACAGCGTTGTGAAGATACATAGGAGACGTGATATGAACACAAAGAAACACAACATGAAGTCCAGAAGTACCACAACACAAAGATCTGTGCAAATGGTGAGTGGAAGATAAGGCATACATAATTTGGCTATGTTGAGATACCAATGACTAAACTTAGACTATCGTCTTCTACCGTTTCACTATTAGTGGTGATATTTTCTACATTGTGAAAGACAAGTAACATGGAGAATCAAGTAAACTGCGCTGATAGTTGAGCTTGGCCTTTTTGTAGTTGACTCAGAGAAGTAAACTTTTGAACAGAGAAGAGCAAACTATTTGTGTATAGCTTAAATTCAAGAATTGATTGGAATCACTTTTTTCAATAAAATACCGAATTCAAGGACTGTAATTACTGTAATGTGTCTAGTTCTTTATATGGTGTAGAATGAATTCTATCAGTTAAGCTTGCAGTGTAGTCACCATTCAATATCCAATACAGTCCTAAAGGAGGGGAGTCTCTAGCTGCTCAGTGGTAACGTTTGTGACCGAATGCAGGCGGCACTGAGCGACTCGAGTTCCAATCTCGGAAAGAACATGACTCCCTTCAAGGCTGCTGATCAGCGTCAAATAGCACGAAACCTAGGTCGAGCAAGGCTACCTGCCAATGGCCTCCAGCCATCTAATATCAAGGACTTTATATTTATGTGGAGAGGAAATTGTATCAGTAGCGGTTTCAAGGACTTTTGAATAGATTCAATTGGATACTTAATATCGAATCATCGTTAAGATAAAAGTAAAGATAGGGTAATTTTCAACACATCTTAGAGGATCGTCGGTGTTATGTTGATGATACATTTACAATAGTTAAAAGAAATGATTGGGAATGTACCCACAAATTAATAAACAACATATTTGAAGGCATCAAATTCACCACAAGAGAGGAAGAATTAGACAACAAAATTCCATTCTTACATGTCTGAATTAATCAAGAGAACTAACACAGGAAATTTAGAAACACAAGTATGTAGAAAATCAATACACACAGACCAAATACTCAACTATAGTAATAATAACCCAACCCGATTACCCTCAAAAGAAACTGTGTGCAGACGTCGTTTAAAAGAGTTCAAACACACACTGTAGCACTCCAGTGTTTGTTCAAGAGAATAAAAGAGAAATACCTAATAACCGTCTTCAAAAAGAATGGATATGCTCACACTTTCAACTTGAGTCACAACACCAACAACAAGCCAACACCAAAGACCACAAGAAAATTCATCCCACCATATCTAAAAAATATCTCCGAAATAATAGCCCAATCACTTCATTCGATAATGTGCAAACCGACAGATCCAACAGAGAAAGAAGATAAAATAAATACCATTTACAAAATATATTCCATGTATGAACTGCGATAAACATTACATCGGTGATCAAGGGGGGCGTCGCCTTCGAATACGAATCCAAGAACACAAACTGTCTGTAAAAAGCTATGATGCGTATATTCTTTGATATCAGTGCATGTAGATAATTATGGAAACCAATTTGATGATTGGGATATTGCATAAATTGTGAATAGAGGAAACATCAAAAATACTGCCAGAGAATTTCTAGAATCCTAGTACTCGAGCGAATCAGCCAGCCATCAACTAACACATTATTTCTAGACCAAATTTACCACCAGCTAATAAAAAGTATATCACATGACAGGGAAGTTAAAATTCCGAGTGAATAAAAGTGGTCCATAGAGATGTAAATTAGCAAACAATCATGACAATAGTTGTCAGGAGATACAATTCTAACATTCATAGAGAATTCAAATGACTTCATTCCATACTAAAACCTGCGCTGAAAGAAGATGTTGTCTAGAAGGACGACAATGGAAGCTTCCCAAATAAATCAACCAGCTCCCCCTAGAGAACACAACTAACTCAGTATCATTCACTTGAGCTACAAGTCTTCTCTATTATAATTTAAAAGTGTTATTCGAAGGTTTTCGAGTTCTCCACAAATCATAATTATTTTGAGCAAAAATCTTCGGATCTATTGAAAACACAACTGATAAGGTTGCTCTTTCTGTCTAGAAGTTAGTAAACTGACTTATATATGCCTGATTTTTGGTAGACATCAATCTCTATAACGAGCTATAACTTTTTTGACGAAACCCATAAGCAGCGAAATGTGTAGAATTTAACTCTTCTTCGATTATATGAGGCGTACTGATGGGTAACTTCCACA
Source organism: Trichobilharzia szidati (assembly GCA_944472155.2). Taxonomy (NCBI): domain Eukaryota; kingdom Metazoa; phylum Platyhelminthes; class Trematoda; order Strigeidida; family Schistosomatidae; genus Trichobilharzia; species Trichobilharzia szidati. The sequence continues at coordinate 103,342,965 of OX235272.1, forward strand.
TATTATTCCCATACAAGTTTAAAGTAAAACTGGATATGACAGACAGTGGACTCATGATGTACTCTTAAATAATAATATCTTAAGTAAACGCATTTTTAACTTGCATCAGTTCATTAAAACGTCTAATTTATAGGATAATTATAAAACCCTTAAAGCTTTTCATTACTCATAAGTAGTTGTAACAGTAGAAGACAAGATACCTGGTTAAAGGAAAGTTTATTTAGAATTTGGTTTCTCTATATATATGCCAAAATTATGTACACCTTATCTTCAAATCACCATTTGTGCACAGATCTTCTGCGATGTACTACGCCTGTCCTTCATATTGTGTTTCTTTGCGTTCCTTTCACGTCTCTCTGAAACGCTGAATCATTTGCTTTCTCTGACTGACGTCAAATCTATCTCCCTGTTATTTCATGTTTTTTTGCCGATGAACGTCTGTTTATGTACTACTGATAAGTCTTATCAGTAGTAAGCACTTTAGTAATCAGTGGGAATTTCATATCCCTATGGTTATTCTCACTTTCCTCGACAGAAGTCATATTGATACCAACTGATTTCCTGAGGGCTTTCACAGCCAGGCTTTAGTTCGCTTCACCGATTGCATGGAAGAATAAGTTTAGTTTTACATAGTTTTTTTCTATTCTTTGAAGTTTCTAAATCGACTGGATTGATTCTGCAAAGTATGATCATTAGCCTCATATCGAGTTTTTCCAATTTTTCGAAGCTTTCAGTAGGCTAGTAAGCTAAGCTAAGCTTAATGATATTAGATGGTTGGAGGCAATCGGTCAAAGGAAGCCTTGCCTAGACCTAGGTTTCGCGCTAATTGGCACTCATCAGCAAGACGTACCTGCAATCCTGAAGGAGCTCTTGTCTCTTCTGAGATTCGAACCCGCGTCACCCAGTGTCACCTGAAGACAAAGATGTTACCATTGAGCTATTGGGGCTTGTGATTGACCTCCTGTAGGACTGTGTTGGACTACTTTGTTTGGACACTAGTTACTACTGGGAAGACGTGACCAGTAGGGTACAGCAGGTTGAAGATGAGGCAGTAACTCATCGAAGAAGACATTAAGAAATGGTCGCGCTATGTCGTGAATTAGTAGAAGTTAGAATTCATGGGCTGACCATTGGATACGGTCCCCGTCACTCAATGGTCTACAAGGTCGCCTTGTAACCAGAAGTTCCTGAGCTCGAACCCCGGTGGGCGCCTGCTGCTGAAGAATCTCAAACTGGGATGAAACAGCTGTTTTCCAGTGGCTCTCTGACTGATGTCAGCTCATGATGAAACCCTCCATGCAATCAAACAAAATCCCTACAAAAACCAGTACTTGAAAAAAGTATCTTTATTCAACTGCTCATGCAGCTACTGCAACATTCAAAGAAACTGTAATGTTAACCAGGTGAAATGGTTCACTGAATTACACATGAAGAGTTCACTGGATCTATTTCTGTTACATCTTGACCAAAATAAGCATAAAGTAGTAGACTAAGTTAATCTCAAGACAGAAGTGACTACCAGTGGAGTGCGACCGCACCAATGACCTTGAGGAAGTTACTGAAACTGTGTAAATAACATTGTAATCATGAATAAAAAAAATGCTTGATGAGATGTTATGTTATCAAATGGGATATCTGGCAAGTTTCAGGTCAGGTTTTGGGAAAGAATAATTTAAGGTTTAGGCTAAGGACACGTTTTGGTTAGGTTAACCTAATAAGGATGATATTAGAAATGGTTCAAGTTAGATTAGGTTTAGTTTAGAGATATTTTCACATTATGGTTAGCTTAACTAGAGATTACAGTTATTTTTAGGCTTAGTAGACCTAGATAATTACATGCATAGAACGTGGTTAAGTTACTCTGTTGATACTCCAATCCAAAACTGAGAGGTAACTTTGTCACACGTCAAAGAAAGGTATCCTGTGAAACTATCGCATGCCTTTTGATTCACTATTTTCATGCATATATGTATTTTGAACGCAAAAATCGCCCTTATCATGTGGGTGGAGGTTATTCAATATCATCTGTCCGTTGGTGCCTACTTGTGCTTAAAGCTTAACCTCGCCAACTATTACATAACACAGACGAATAATGCTGACTAAGAGTCAGATAATAACTGTGATTCAAAGGAAACACTAGATCAGAGAGAATTGATTCATTGAAAGTCTTAGAGCCCCAGAACACATTTATTTCGCCCTTATTTCTGATTCGTAGTGAAATCCATCTGTCGTGTGATGATGTCACTTGATGGTTTTTTCAGAGTATGGCTTGTCCACCTCCATCTCTTCCTGCATATTTCTTGCACAATCGGTTCCTACTGGGTTGGTTCATTCATTGTCAGAGATCCCTGTTGTCGATACTTTTTGGCCGGCCATCTGATTTTGAGCAAAGTACTGAGCGAAGATAACTGTTGATGAAGGTGTGTTGTTTGTTAGAAGTGGACTTCGTGACGCGCCGCTGCGGCAAGTCTCTGATTTGTATGGTGAGTAGCACTGAATTCACATTGCTGTTGAAAATCCAAATCTAAATTTTTCATGCTGATCTCCATGCAAACTTGAGAATAGTGAAAACTTGCCTAGCTTTCCCGATCCTCGCCACTTTGATATCCTCGTCAGTTCCGTCCACCTGTAGTGGAAACGATGCTCTCCAGGTAGGTGAAGGATGTTGCTTCTTTCAGACACCTCCCATTTATGCTGATTGTTGTTGTTTTTGGCCAGGGGTCTTCATCACCTACCTCTGTCTTCTCTATGTTCACCTGAAAGCCTATCTTTGATGCTTCTTCTGCCAACTTTTTGCTTATCATCACTTGTATATCTTCCATTTTTTGGGAAATCAGACACATATCATCATCAGCGAAGTCCAGATCCTCCTAGCTTTTGTTTGGGTCCATTTCATTAGCTGCACAATAAGTTCTCTTAATTGCCACCTTGAGTCTTTGTTTGATCGGAAATCTCAAAATAAGTTGCGCAAATTCACATTACACGTTTCAGATAAACTACGTCTTCTTATTGTGTTGTTAAAATTCATAAAAGGAAACGAATTGCTTAAAATCCAAATAGGCTCTGGGTTCGAATCCCAACCGGTGCGTGCCGACGAAACAGCTGGCTGTCCAGCACTCCCAGGTGGTTTTCCAATGCTTCTCTAACGCTGATATCAGCCCTGATGATGAAATCCTGCAACCAACCAATCAAACAAAATTCCTACAAAACTAATACTTGAAAATTAAATCGAAATATTTGATCACTCCGCCAAATTTTAAGAAAAATAGCAATGATATATTTTTACTCTTTTTGTGGTTCAATAATTAAATGATTGATATTTCGACGCCAGTACTCTATATAGATGAGTGCATACAAATATACATCAAAGTGTTAGATGAATCATAATTCTAACTGTTGTTTTTTTTCCTGTGAAATCACATTCATCCATTCATTGAAAAATCATGTAAGTCTTACAAACTTTGATGGAATGATATCAGACCGACAGACTGACCGACAAACAGAAAGAATTATTGATCGATTAGTGTGAAACATCTTATCAGCAGTGATTTTGTCATTATCATCTTCTACATGTCTACGAAATTATGTCTGACGCTGGAGACAACAACAGCAACAACATCAAAAAAGTGCCGTGGATTAAAATGGAACAAAAAGTGAAATAATCCTTTGTGATTCATATGCACGTAATTTATCATCATTATTATTACTAATATGTCTTAGGTTGCTGTTTTTTTCAAAAAAATATAAGATGAAAGGATTGCTATTTTGAAAAGTAGGCCTTGCTAATTTTAATCAATAAGCTAAATAGTTGGAAACTGTTTAAGTATAACACACTGTTTAAGTTATTTAATTCAATTTTTGCATTTTTCCAATGACTGATTGGAGTGAAGAGCTTGGATCCTCAGGTTGATATGTTAACTCTTTGTGTGGAGGCTTCTATGATGTCATTTAGTGGATGGTGACTAACAGGTGAATCTAGAATGTGAATTTCGTGCTATTTGGGACTCATCATCTGGACGTACATGCATTCCTGAGTGAGTCAGTAAGTGATGATGTTCCCAGTGAGTCTCGAACCCGGTAACCATAATTTGAAACGCTAAAGCGTTATCCACTAAAAAATTTGGGACACGAGGGCCACCTCTTGTACGACGGGCGTATCATGTGCGTATCTTGGATTTGACTGCTAGTTGTCCCCCACGAGTTCACTTCAGGATAAATAATCAGATGTCGTAGAAGCATCTACACAAGGAATCGCCATGTTAACCTGAGGCCAAGCATTTCCGTCCAACCAACCAATGGAAAAGTGCAAACTGAATGAAATAATTACTGATAGACCCATTGCACAAGAACGACGTGGCTTTCATGTCCCAAGTTGTTTTGGTGGATAACGCTTTGGCGTTTGAAACTATGGCTAATCGATTCGAGACTCACTGGGAACACCACTCGCTGATTGAGGGGTGCAGGTACGTCCATTTGACGAGTCCTAAAAAGGACGAAAGGCGCATCCTAGTTCCGACTGCTATTCACCATCCACCAATTTATAACACTGTATGTGTTCACAAACGTACTTTCCAATATTTACTTTAAATGATATATATATATATATTTGGTGATAAATTATATATATATATATATATATATATATATATATATATATATATATATATATATATATATATATAGACAAAGCAATCAGAAGGAAGATGTAATTTGTCTGAATCATGTAATGTGCATTTGCACAACACATTTCAAACATTCTGAACACTCACTAATATATATGAAATTAATAATGAGTTAAGAGGTGAGAAAATAGACTGCTTAGGTCATGCTAAGAGGACATATTGAAGGTGAAAATAACAACGAAGATCACTAAACCAAATAGCAGAGGTAATAGTGCATCTGGCCTGACTAGTATCAAAACAGAGTTTACCAAGGAAAGCGGTTTAGTGCGGTGACGAATTGTTGCCTTGAACGCATAAAGGTGGTTTAAACTTCCTAACTGCCAATTATGGCTTCCACAAAACTTTAGGATACGCCCCAAATATCAACGACATTGAAATCATAAGTGATAAGCGTTGTTCTACCACCTCAATTTTATATGGAATGATTGAAGTTCAGAAAAACATATCACTCACGTCTATAGAAGAGAAAGATAATTGTTTATCTTTCCTAGATATATTGCTTAGTAGACGACTTGATGAATCAAGAAAAAGATCTATTTATAGAAAATTTACCTGCACACGACAGTATCTTGATCACCACAGTTTCTGCCATGTTCGCCACAAAAGTGCCTTAGTGAGCGACGTGTCTCTTCAGTAAAATCCAACGAATGTGCACTTAAGACACACTTAATGAAAAAGAAAGAAAGTTGACACAAACTCTGGTTGATAACAATTATCCAGACAAGTTCATCAGGAGATATAAAGCTGTCAGTAAAGCAAGACCCACTCTTCAACTCACCACTAAGAAATACGTCTACATCAAGCTACTATATATGGATGATCATCGCAGCTTGGTAACTCGACAGCAGTTGAACTCTGTGGTTAAAAAGACCTATTATGCAGCTGAGAACAGAATATTTGAGAATGTGAAGCCGATATATCCTTTCCTCTAAGGCCTTCAAACATGCAAGGGATGATGCCATATCCCGCTGTATTTACTATTTTGAATGTACATGTGGCCACACATTTATAGGGAGGACTCACCAATCTCTGCGGGTAAGATCTGGCTTCACAGCATATTCCTAAATGGCTCCAGAAGCAAATTGAATCTCCAGAACCCATTAAGGTGAGAACAGGAGAACTAGGTCCTCTATGGCGAAATATAATACAGAGGAGACAGGACATAAAAGTGATGTTTACACATCTTTTGAAACTATCTGTTAAACGTGTTTTGTGCGTATCCGGAAGTTTATGGAAGACCTAGCTGGCAATCAGGAAGTTTAAAACACCCTTATGCGTTCAAAAACAATTCGTTATCACAACATATATCTTTTACAGATTTTCCACGATTACTGCCCATGACCGAAACTTCGATATCTCAGCACACTATTAACGGTATTCACAAGTCTAGCAAACTTTATCGATTGATTACGAATTATTTTTTAATTCAATTATCTGTATTTCCTAGACATCTTATCAGGGCTAATATAAGGTAGGAGGGGGAAGTTGAAGAGTCCATTCATTTCCAACATTCGCATTTTGGCTAAGTGCAAATATATCCCTCATTTACTTGCATTTCAAACGTACTTAGCTCAAACCAAGTTTAATAAAACGCTTATATTGAGTAGGGTTTATTGATGACAGAATGCTGATAAAAATAATAATAAATTTGATTGATTACGTTGGACATCAATGACTCTTCTCACCTGAAATACTGTGAAGCTAGCTACACTTTAATCCCTTGATATCGTCGAAGCCTCCCATTGCAGAATGGATGGCTTTGATAACCGTTGTGGCCTAGTGGGGAATGTTTTGGTCTTTGAAACGATGGGTGCAGAGTTACAACTTCAAGGTATTATAAACCTACCGCTAATTTCTCATAATCTTCTCGATGACTGATATGAACGAGTGGACTTGTGCTTGAGTACAATAATACTCACTCAACGGACAACTCAACTTTTGTGCTAAATGCACCTATTTCTAATCCCATTAAAATATAGCTAGGTCAGTGACGAATAGGTTGTTCTGATTGTCAGACGATTCATCTAGATCTAGGGGAAATAAATATTCTGATTGGTTGTCGTTTGGCTCAGGGTGAAGTCAAGAAAAAAGAAGAAATTTTACCGTCATATCATATCCTCCAACCAGTCGAACAAACAAAATCCCTACAAAACCAATAGTCAAAAACTTAGCTTTTTCACAGGGCATATATCATTATAAATTCATAAATATATTTGTAAAGCCAATGGGAATAGTGTTCAACTTATTTCATTTTCCCAAAATTACAAATCCCCCCCCCCGCCACCATAAGTTTTCATTTTATAAAATAATAAAAAGAAATTTAAAAAAAAAGGACAGAAAGTTTCAATTTTTATTCTAATATTCCCTGACCATTATTCATCTTTGTCAGGAATGACAGCAGACATATCATATAAACTGTTAGCACTGGTTAACACACATGTTGTATACATGTATATGGAGCTCACTCAGTCATCATAATGACATTTTTGAAGGAATTTCATTATTGTATTTCCCAGTGGGAATGAAAAACAAAATGATATCGTGGATTTTACTGACGTTTTGCTATTTTTAATGCTACTGCTAATATCTCTATCAAAGTATTATAAAACTTTCATTTTTAATTCTAAAATTTATAAATTAAACGATTAAGCAACTTTTCAAACGGAAAACCAAGAAAAAGGGGAATAGCTGATTGAAACAAAAATCCTTTCTAAAAAGGGAAGTAAGATCTAATAGTTTGAAATATACCCATATCACATGAATTAAAAGTCAATCGGAACGAAGAATATTCTATCCAGTGATTTCTTCTCAGGTTCTTACATTTATAAAATATTAAATTTGTTGTCATTACAAAAATGGCCAACCTGAAACCAATCTGGAAATCTTCGTCACTCAGCCTGCATCAACAACAAAATTCGGATTTTCAATACAAACGTCAAGTCAGTTCTTCTATACGGATCAGAAACTTGGCAGCGGGTCACAAAGAATATTTCCAAGAGCCTGTTGCAGACCTTTATCAACAACTGTCTTCGTTCTATACTGAAGATCAGATGGCCGGAAAGAATCACCAACCAACAAGAAACTATGGGAACAAACAAAACAAGAACCAATCGCCACCCAACAAATATGCAGGAGAAAGTGGAGATGGATTGGACACTCGCTGAGGAGGCCGTTGGGTGACATCGCGCGTCAGGCCAGTGCTCGAGTGGAAGCCGAAAGGGAAGCGGCGAGTGGGATGTCCAAGGGTGACATGAAGGAGATCGTGTGAAGAGAAGTTGAAACAGAATGGACTAACATGGATGCAAGTGAAAAGTACAGCAGAAGACAGAAGCAAGTTGAGACGTGCAGTTGAAGCCCTATGTTCCACTAGGAACCCAAGGGAACAATAATAATAATAATCAAATCAAATGATGAAAAAATAATGGAATTATATCTGCGAAGTTGCAAAGTTGTGTGAGTAGTGCCTTGGTATGATTATGAGCAGTACTGAATTGTGCTCAAAATCTGGTCATCAGTAAATATTACTGTATAACACTGAGAGACTGACTTTATCAAAATAAATTTTACCCACAATGAACGAAGAATATTCTTCCCAGGGATTCCTCTTCAAGTTCCTACACAATTATCAAATATATCATATTTGTTGTCGTTGCAAAATAATGGCCAGTTATGTGATGGATACATCTTTACCGTAGAATAACGCACTAGTTATGGGGTGGGTGGCATCATAAATAGTCGTATTTGTGTAACAAACGTGCTAGGCTGAATTCAGTCAAACATATTGTCAAACAGGAGACTGTGTTGGTGATTACTTATAATGGATTCGTAAAATTTCCCTTGATAAATCTCGATAGAGAAAGAAAGACCAGATTTGCAGTATAAAATGATATCGTTCTATTTCACAGGTTCTCATCAGCTAACTTAAAACCACCACCTGAAATTACAATGGTTATAAATAATAACATTTCATACTTCAATGTTTGAAAGGTAATATAGAGAAAATATTATAAGATGAACGCATCCGGAATATAAGCATTACAATTTGCTTTAGTTTAAGTCACCATCAATTTATATGCTATTAGACTACGAAAGGAAAGGCGGCGTTGGTGAGAGAAGACATAAAACAGAAAAATCTAATAAATATTGTTAGCTTGTATGTCAAAGTAGCAACTTAAGGAGGTTAAAGCTCATACAATTGAAAACTTGCTCAATGAGTTGAGCTCACTCATGTATATGACTGATCAGTGTAATGAAAGCAATATGGTTACCAAGGGAGTGAGAGATTGACTACACTCTCTTTCTGTGTACATGAGTTTGGTCTGAAACGTTTGATTGCAATTGCTTCAGCAGTAAATCGTAGTAAATTCGCTGTCTAGTGTGTGCTTAATATTTTAAAGGATTTAGAAATCCCGACAAAATGACCCGTATCCACAAGGTGTCTAGTTTGATAGCATATAAATTGATGGTGACTTAAACTGAAGAGAATTGTAATGCTTATATTCCGGATGCATTCATCTTATGTTTTCTCTATATTATACATATTACGCAGGATGTTAAAGGTTGTCAGCAGGGTAAACAACGTGCCACTTAACTAGCTTGTTAATATTCTGGTCGACAGGCACATGGACTCATGTGAAAAATGGGCCAGATCCATTTTATCTAACTCACACCACCCTCTTCACTCACAACTCTCCCCTTGCATCTCATCGGGCAAAACCAGAAGCCTATATAGAAAACTATATACTCGCACTAGCAAGTACAAAAACTCAACCATACCCTACTTAGCTCGTGTTCTGTACGATAAAGAAAGCATTAGGCGTGACACCTATGATTTATTAAATAGTCAGTAGTACAACTGGACCTCGTCTTTCCAACTCATATCATTTATAGGTACAACATTTTCTTTCTTTATTTTCCTTTTCTCCCTCTTTTTTTCCGTTATGTGCTACTTTGTTTCTTTCTTCCGCTTACGCCAGTAAATATGACAGCACCTACTTTTCTAACACCTTCAAGCACTTTTCAACTTTGGCTTTGCTACCGACATGCCAATATGTTGTCGTCATAATGAACTGAGATTTCCTTAATCTATGTAGAATTCTATTTATTGATAATGTGCTAACTGGATGCAATACTGTAGTAAAAATGCTGAGAATTCCATTCTGTATCACAAGTACTGTTTTGGAATAAAGCAAATTATTCTTACTATTATTACTAACATTGAAGTACGCTATTGTCATAATTGACATGTGGTGAGAGCTGTCTACTAGCCAAATTGGTAGACAGTAATTTACGTCAATATTTACGTTCCCAAGATTTGTCGTGAGAAAATGTGAACAAAGATTGATTCAAAACCGACCACAGCAGACTTTGCGTAGGCGGATACAGTTAACATATAGAGGATTTGACATTCAAGAAACAGTCACAAATAGATGAAAGATTAACTTTACGTGAGAAACAACCAATCGGAAGACTGTGTTTGTTTGCTTAAATATCCATAGTAATGTACATGTAAATATATAAATATGCTTTGATTTCCTTAATAAATGATCTGTTGCCTGACTCTTGCCTTCTGTCGTTACAGACAAGCATTGTAATTTCAGGTAGTGGTTTGCAGTAGCTGATGACGGAGAACCTGTGTGATATAGACTGATGATATCACGTTTTATCCTGCAAATCTGATCTTTCTTTCTCTATCGAGATTCGTAAAATGTTTGGTAGGAAAAATTGACAAGTCAGTTCAAGGTTATACATTGGAAGAACAGAGAAAAGAATTATTCCCCGCATCTCTGAACACATAACAAAGAACCTAAGACCAAACAGTCCACAAGCATTAAACACGGAGATTGCACGCGAACTACTGGAAGGACACTGGCCGTGTTGTGAACAATCTAAAGGTGTTCAAAGTTATCAAGAGACAAAAAAACCTAGACTGATTCGTTTTGCTGAAACAATTGCCATCAAACGGTTTAGACCAAATCTATGTACGCAGAAAGAGGCACAGGTGAATCTCTCACTGCCTTGGTGATAACAAAGCATACAAATTTTATTACTTCATCTTCTGTTCTGTTTAGAAACCTTGTTTTTTTCGTCTAAACATGACTCATCCTATCCCCGTTTTTTGTCTATTTCATAGAAATGTGTTTTTCTGTGGTTGCTGAACCTGTCACTTTTTATAATCTTTCTATTTAAACTGCATTTCTACCCACAAAACATCTGTTGAACTCTTCTGTCCTTTTGTTTCCAAGCTTAGTCGTGCGATTCTTCTATATTTATAGTTGATCCTTTTCACTCTTAATTATTTAACAACTTACATCATTCCTGACTAATGTTACAGGCAGTTCCAATCAGTTATTCCTTAACATGGTAGAAGAAAGTGTGTTCAGATATTTAACTTAATTTATAATTTTGGTATTGTTCAAGTTGTATGCAGCCAGTTGAGAAGGATCCACGAAATAATAATAAAAATAAAAACATGAACTCAAATCATCCTGGTACACATTTGTCGTTCTTGCTCTATTCGAAAGAAGTGAATATGGAAATAACTTGAGAAACCAATAACTAATAACAAAAAATGAAGACAATAGTTCATGATATATGATGACTTTCTCTAAACTGAGAAGTTCAGTCAGGAGTTTAGGAATAAACTCTAAAAGTAAGGGTTATCGTTCTTTCGGTGTATTGGGAAGCTGTGATTTCATTGACCTTACCATATATGCCATATGCTTAAATCTTGCCCCATCTAACCAGGGCAAGATCGACAGAGAGTAGTGAAATTTCCAGCTTGTATATTGTAATAATAATAATTATTATTGTTCCCTTGCGTTCCGAGTGGGATATAGTATTTCAACAGCATATCTAGGCTTGGTTGTGTCTTCTGCTCTCTTCCTCATCTGGCTGACCCCATCACCGCCCACAAACTAAACTCATCGTTTCTCACTACGGTTCCATTCGAGCAGTGACTTGTATTGCGTCCGATGTTATTCATCAGTTTCTTCAGTGGCGTTTGCCCTATCCATCTCCACTTTCTCCTGCACATTTGTTGAGCAATCTGCCCTTGGTTGGCTAGTTGCTAGCCCGAGTTTCTTGTTGCTAATTCTTTCTGGATGGCCAGCCGACTGGCCATTTGATTTTCCGTATGGAGTCAGCGAATTCGGCAGCCCTGTTCATAAAAGTCTATAACATGTTGCAAGTCCTTTTCGTGACGTGGCGGCCGAAATTCAAATCTTATTGTTTATGATGAGGTGGAGTTCAGAAGTTTTCCAAATTGGTTTCACATTGATGAAGGCGTATGTTGCCTTTCCGATTCTGGCTGACTAGCTTTGACATCTTCATCCGATCCACTGGCCTGTGGTTTAAACGATACTTCCTACCCGGATAAGTGAAGTCAGGAGGTACCCTCTGGAAAATCTCTCCCAATGATGGTGATTGGTGCTGATTGGTTGTCCTTGCTGTTGTTGTTGTGGTTCATTGGTTATCTTCATCACCTCCGTCTTCTCTATCTTCCCCTGGATGGAGTCCTGTCTTCGCCGCCTACTTCTTCAGGTTATGTATAATGCGTAAAGTTTATTGTTTAATGTATAAATGTACACATGCATATTATACTGCATTCCGACACCACACAGGAGGAACGGACGAGCATGTCAAATCGAGAATCGGGAAGGCGAGAAACACATTCATCAACCTGAAACCAATCTGGAAATCTTCGTCACTCCTCAGCATCAACAACAAAATTAGCATTTTCAATACAAACGTCAAGTCAGTCAGTTCTTCTATATGGATCAGAAGCTTGGTGGGTCACAAAGAATATTTCCAACAGTCTGTTGCAGACCTTTATCAACAACTGTCTTCGCTCTATACTGAAGATCAGATGTCCGGAAACAATCACCAACAAGAAAATATGGGAAGAATCAAAACAAGAAGCAATCGCCCAACAAATATGCAGGAGAAAGTGGAGATGGATTGGACATTCACTGAGGAGGCCGCTGGGTAACATCGCGTGTCAGGCCATCGCTCGAGTGGAACCCGAAAGGGAAGCGGTGAGTGTGACGTCCAAGTGTGACATGGAGGAGATCATGTGAAGAAGAGCTGAAACAGTATGGACTAACATGGATGCAAGTGAAAAGTACAGCAGAAGACAGAAGCAATTGGATACGTGCAGTTGAAGCCCTATGTTCCACTAGGAACCCAAGGGAACAATAATAATAATTCCGACACCACGTCAATTAGCCGTTCTATGGACTTGACCACTCAGTTTCCAGCCAAGTGATCCCTCATTTCGAATCCCATTCCACCTAAATTTAACACGAAATATTTTGTAAAGTGCTTTTAAAATTTTTAGTTGGACAAAACATAAAATACCTGAACTGTGTTCATAATCTATACAAAACTGTATTTCCCAAAAAAAAGAAACGAAACAAAATGGAATCAATGATGAAATAAGTAAATATGAAACGTATTCACTTAATGTGTCGTTTTTTTGTTTTTATTTTTAAGAATTTAATAAAGTAGGTAAATACAAAATAGAGAAATTAAAAAAATCTTTGTTCATGTGTATTTTATAAATTATTCGATTGCTTAAGGGTTACAAATCAAATGTCTAATGCAAACTATTGAGTGTAATTCAGATGTTGGTTTGTAGGGATTTGATTGGTTACAGGATTTTCATCATGAGCTGACATTAGTTAGAGAACCACTGGAAAACCTGGAAGTACTGGACAGCTGTTTCGTCCTAGTTTGGGACTCTTCAGCAGTACGTACCCACCGGGATTCGAACCCAGGACCTTCTGGTTACAAGGCTAGCTCGTAGACCATTGAGCCACTGGGACCCGATCCAATGGCCAGTCCATGAATTCTAACTTCTGCCAATTCACGACATAGCGCGGCCCCTAGCCAATGTCTTCGACGAGTATTTGTCCTCACACCCGACCTCCTGCACCCTACTGGAGTGTAATACTGAACTTAAATCAATGCTTCTTTACGATTTCGTCTAAAATGATATTTTCAAAGTAAGTTGAGATGTGAAACATTATAATTTTTGAAAGTATTATGGGTCGATATATTATTATCATTATTAATATTGTTTCCTTTAGTTCCTAGAGGAACATAAGACTTTAACCACCCGTCTCCATTGCATTCGATTCTCCTCCGACATTTTCATCACCTGGCTCCACGTCTGACCACATACTTTCATCTCCTCTTCACATTACCTCTTCCACTCCATGTCACCCTCGCACTAACGACCAACTCACCCCTTCCCTTTCGGCGAGTTCCACTCGAGCAATGACCTGGCGTGTGGTGTCACTCACTTGATGGTGGTTTGTTTTCTCAGAGTATGACCAATCCACCTCCATTTCTTCCTGCATAGATATATGATTACTTAATATATATTTGGTTACAGGATTTCATCATGAGGTGACAACAGTTAGAGAACTATTGGAAAACCACAACGGACTACTGAAAGACAACTAGCTGTTTCGTCAGCCTGGTTTCAGACTGACTGTTCAGCAGTACGCACCCGCCAATGTTCTAACCCAGTACCTACTGGTTACAAAGCGAACGAACTCGTAGATCATTAAGCCACTGGGACCCAATCCAATATCCAGTCCATAAAATCCAACATCTGCCAATATATATAATATACATTTGACCTATTTTAGATCGGACACTGGTCAGTTTAGTGTAGTATAATGTGTCTAGTCCTTTGTTTGGTGCAGACTGAATTTTTTCGTCAGTCAAGTTTGCAATGTGGCCACCATACCACTAGGTGGCTCGCCCTCACGGTGCATTGTGAATTATTGGTATCAGATGGTTGGGGCCAATCAGCAGGAAACCTTGCCAGGACTTAGGTTTTCTGTTATTTGGCAGTCATCACTAGTCAGCAAGGCGGCGTGTCTGAAACCTTGAAGGAAGGAACTCATTTCCTTTCTGAGATTCAAACTCACGTCATCCAGTGTTCCTGTCAGAGTCTAAGGCTTCCCGCCGATTGTTTCCAACCATCTATTACCAACAATATATTTGATCAATTAGCAATAACAGAGATCTTTTGTCTGTGTAAAGGAGAAATGCCTTGATAGTTCAATTTAGAAATTGACAGGTCTTCTATGCAAATACTGAATTAGTCACTAGAAAGGTCTGAATAATAATAAGATTGGATATAGGTGTATGCTATTTGCGACTTATCCTTAACATATTTTGTAGACAAGAGAGTTCAATAGAACAGGGATATTCCTTACCATTGACTACATCATTCTGATGGAGGAAACTAAATTAGTTATGTGATATCAATTCATTCTAGTGAGAAGTCATGACCAGTGAGCTGCATGCAGTCGGGAGTGAGGATAAATTTCCCACCGCTGAAATCGCTTAGTGGTTTATAATATTAATCAAAATAAATTGAAACTTTACGGTGATGAAATCCACCTCAAAATCATTCAGAATTTTACATACATCATTTGAGCTCATGAATGATTGATCACTTGATCACTCGATAGACTTACACCCAATGTCTGAAGTTGAGCAAAGAATATTCTTTTCGATATATATATATATATATAATTCATGGGCCATTGGATTGGGTCCCAGTGGCTCAATGGTCTACGAGCTCGCTAGCCATGTAACCAGAAGGTCCTGAGTTCAAACCCCGGTGGGTGCGTACCGATGAAGAGTCCCGAACTAGGACAAAACAACTGGCCAGTACTCCCAGGCTTTCCAGTGATTCTCTAACTGATGTCAGCTCATGATGAAATCCTCCATCCAATTATTTATATGTACATATATATTTATTTATATATACAGAATATTCTAGAATAGTCGTCATTATCAGTATTGGTGTTTCTGTCTAAATAGTATTGATTTGTAAAGATGGCAGTGAAATTACCACAGTTCAAGAAAGATGCATAAGTTATAATAATAAGCATAAAAATGTAATTGTTAATAGAATATCAAATAAAATTATTTTTTGAAATTTTGATTATAGCTTGAAACCACACAGTATTTTTGGTACAAGTATGGAATTTTCAACATGTGTTATCGTTAGCCCAAATTTCGTAGGCCAACCATAGATATCAGGTGTGCGTCGGCAGGGGGTCGAACCCTGGTCCATTTGCATGGTTGGCGAGAGTCCTAACCGCTGTGCTACCGACGCACACAAAATCAAGGAAATCTCTACAACAAACTGAGGATCATTAATACCTTGATGGCCCGTTAGTGGGATAAGGGAGGCGTCTGAACTAATTTCTTCTTTTGGATACATAAATTAGGCTCCTTAATGTAGATTTCAACATCCAGTCTCAGAAATATTTAATAGACGAACTGTTGAGATGAAACTAAGATTAGTTGTTTGGTATGCGGTAGATGACTTTGAAAGCAGCCTTATTTACATAAATTTTGTGTTGTGTATCTACGAGATGAGATAGTATGGAACTATTAATGGACCTTGTTTGTCCCCTGCTTAACCAACTACTATGCACGATGGTGTTCGAAAATCCGACGAGAAACACGGCTAATTGTACGGGATATGTAACTAACTGGCTCACTCCATAGGAGCAGTCAGACTGATAGATACATATGGAGGAGACGAAATTAAGTAGTTTATCTTTAACCGCAGAATGCAAAATAGGGATGATTTTGAAGAGACAGCATACTTCAGCAGTCCTGAATGCCTTTTTTACCTCATTCCTAAGGCATTGAGTTAATATCTTACTGATGTTATCATCAAGAAATTGAATGAGGCCTTTTTGGGAACTGTTGGTACTTTGGCTTACCTACCTGTCTAAATGGTAATTTGATCGATTAGTAAGCTGGAGGTTTCTGAGTTCTACCAATGATTGAGTAACTGTTGGGTATTAATGAAAATTTTCAAAGTACAATGAAAAAGCTGTCCAGTGATACTTATATGTTGTGACTGATTATCTAAATGATATCTGTTTCCGTGATAAAATACATCTTGAGATCCGTTAAACTCCTCTAAATACAGAGTTTGCAAATTTATAATACTTCTGAGTCGGTATCATAATTATTCTTTATTTTGTTTTAAAAGCATCAACAATACGCGTTGTGCTCACCCCACTTTGAACAAATTTGATATCAAAACACATTCCAGTACTTTGATTTCACCATTAATATTCGATTATAATTTTGGAAATCCTATAATATGAAGTCAGATATACAGAATTTCACCAAGGGACATTTGTACGACTCAACAATGAAATAATCGCACACTAAAATGTTAATCGTGATTGATTTACAAGCGACAGTTTCCTTCGATATGTGAAAATGCATCGCTGAAGCTTTTTGAATAATTATTGAGTCTATATATGTTCAAGCCAAATTCACTTTTAACAGTTTGAAAAACTGTGGGTATTGGGTATATGTGATGTTCATTATTATAAAAGTTCTTTTTGTATTTCCCAGTGAGAATGAATAACAAAACTCTATCGTTGTTTTTTTACTGACGTGGGGCTATTTAATGCTGCTGTTAATAGCTTCATCAAAGTAGTATTATTAAACCAGAATTTACGAAATCTCAGCTCACATTGTATAACCACTTAACCATCATTCATCAGAATGGGGAGCATACTTACGATGTTGTTGAGTTGGCCAATTGGTTAAGATAACAAAGCCAAGTGTAGATTGTTGGATTTGATAAGTGTATAAAATTATAAAAGTAGTATGCAATGATACTTTCTTTGTGCTAAAACGAGATCCACACAATTCATTCTTCGAGAAACTGAACAATCTATCTCTCAACATCCAGGTGACTTCGGAAGCAGGCAGAATCACACTTCGGTGGACTAACATTTCTAGACTGCGTAGTTAAGAGGAGGGAAAACAGATATTTCAATATATATGTCTATATTCAGGAAGAGAACACACTGCCATCCACAAATATTTACACTTCAAATCATCACACCCTATCAGCGCAAAGCTATCAGTGGTTTCAAGTCTTCTTGGACAGCCAAACTCTTTAATGTTAATGGATGAGAAGGAAAACGAAGAAGTGAAATATCAAATATTACTGAAATTCTCTTGAGATAAAAATAGCTACCCAAAGAACTTCATTGACAAAAAGCATTACCGACATTAAGTATGGTCAAAAATGTATTCCGAAGACATGCGCCTCAACTGTTGTTGTCATTCCATATAGACCATCAGCTACGTTAGATGACATCAGAAGAGGAGTACTCAACGAGCACAATATCAGAGTATCCTCCAAAACATCAAACTCATACACACACACATACACAATCCATGTGAAACATCAAATCCATGAGTATTATCAGGCAAATTGTGTCTCCAAAATAAAATCCTTGCAATGTGATGCCATATACATCGGAAAAACCTCGCGGGAGAGAAATCAAGGTAATCAGAAGAAATGAAGATCGTAGAGTGAGTGTCCGTTCGACCACCGAGAAATGCAGTTGAACTAGAAGAGCTTTAGAAGTGATCAGTGATAGGTCGTGTACATGTTACACTAGAGAATCAGGCCACAAAAATGATTTTGACGATGTCGAAATGATGCAGAAGGAATTCACAAATGACACAGAACGTCTCATATCATCAGGAGCACTTCATATCAAATGGAATTCAAATTGTCTGAATAGGAATGATGGAGTAAAACAGAATTTGACCTGGTTACAACACCCTCTTCACCCATGACATGACGAAATCAACAAGAATTTCATAAGCAATTTCATCATTCTATATGCTTATCAAATCCAAAAATCTACACATGGTTTTGTCATCTCTACCAATTGACCAACTCGACAACAACATAAACATAACCCCATGCTGATGAAGGATGATTAAGTTGCTACATAATGTAAGCTGATAATTGGTAAATTCTGCTTTAATAATACTTTGTTAAGCCATCAGTAGGAGCACTAAACAACGAGAGGTCTGTACAAACAACGGTATTGTTTTGCTTTTCTATTGATTGGGAAATACAAAATCTTTTATTATAATGAATGATTGAGTATATATATATATTTAGAATAATAATTGCCTAATGGAATAGCAACCGAAGTAATTGATAGTAGCAAACTAGGAACTGACATCAGTAAAACAGTTAGTGAAAGTCATCGAGTGCTACACAGTTCTTTCATCTTTGTTTAGGATTCCTCAACAGTTCGCGCCCATAACCTCACTGTTGATGGAAGCTATCACTTTAAGGTTACAACGTTATGTCATTGACCATCATATGACAAACAAGCGATAACACTTTATGCGTATCATATTAACTGTAGAGTATATCTCCCCAATCAAAGTCTAATCAAGCTAAAGTATGGTGAGTACAAAGTTGATGACCAGTTGTTAGATAGATCATATAAAGCAAATCTAGAATTCTAAAAACGATTTCTGTATAATAGGTGGTATTAACTTGGACTAAATAAGAGTTAATAACAAGTATAATTAATGAACGAATTATTCCCATATTGAGTCATAAGAAAAAGGCACAAACAGCGAAGAAAATTTTCTTTTCGACGATTCATTTTCATGAGCTGTACAATCGTAATTATAATTAACAAAGAAATCTTTAGACCAATCAGATAATGGTAAATTTTGTCCTTGGAAAATTGTATTACATAATGTAAGGTGTAAGAAGGGATGACCAACTGGAAATTATAAAGGTGACAGAAGTTGGCATGACGTAATAAGTGTGAGATAGTGAATAATCAATAATCTCATGTAAAATGGACAGGAACTAGTGGAAAGGCTATAAAGTGTTTTTGTATAAAATATGTATGAAAAACAATGTTATTAATAAACAGTAACAGAGTGGTAATAAAATGTGGATGATGGGGACAAAATGATAATAAAAGTATTAATAAAATAAAATAATAATAATGGTAATAATAGTGAACTTACATAGTAAAGGAAAGAAGAAAAATTGTGATAAGAAATTTTACTCTGGCCATGGTAAGGCAAGAGAATGTATGTATCGCTTTTGTATGCAGAGGTCCGGTTTTAGATCTCGAATAGCTAATGCTTCAGCTATGTACAGATGGCGAATCCGAAGTCCCTTTGTACGATATTGAGGGACTCTGTGTAACACTGTGAAGCATTCATGTGGGGGTGCTCGATGTCCAGAGATGACAAGGTGTTCCAGGATCGAGCTGTTGCTATTCTTCTTTTCTCCTCTGGCCAACCAAGCGGGGCAGTGTTCCAGAATACGTTTTTGGACTTGACGTTGCGTACGGCCAATATACTTTGCTCCACACGAGCAAGTAAATTGATAAATACACATTGAAGTGGCCAAAAGCGGTATCTTGTCCTTAGCGTTAGACTGGATTAACTGTCTGCAGGAGAATGTGATACGTAGAGTGGCTGTTGGAAATGTCTTCTTCAGACGTTTAGAAAGGCGGTTTCTAAGAATTTCCGCTGCGACATCACCTTTGAATTCTAGGTTCATGAAGAGAGTCTTCTTAGGAACCGTTGCGATGTTTGACATCGGAGGCTTCTCCTTCATGTTTTTGTCAATAAATCTTGGTGGATATCCATTCTCTAGTAGGATTTTACGTAATAAATTTAATTCATTCTCTACCATGTCTTTCGAGCAGATTTTTCTAATCCTTGAGCTCAACGTACGTATCAGGTTTCTCTTTCGGATTAGTGGGACGAAGCTCTGAAAGTTGATAAACTGTCCAGTCCATGTTGGCTTGCGGTATATTGATCTTTGGATCGTACAGTCGTGTCGTCTGGTGAGTAGTAAGTACATCAAGGAATGGAAATGCGTTGTTCGATTCTCTTTCTCTCATACATTCTCTTGCCTTACCATGGCCAGAGTAAAATTTCTTATCACAATTTTTCTTCTTTCCTTTACTATGTAAGTTCACTATTATTACCATTATTATTATTTTATTTTATTAATACTTTTATTATCATTTTGTCCCCATCATCCACATTTTATTACCACTCTGTTACTGTTTATTAATAACATTGTTTTTCATACATATTTTATACAAAAACACTTTATAGCCTTTCCACTAGTTCCTGTCCATTTTACATGAGATTATTGATTATTCACTATCTCACACTTATTACGTCATGCCAACTTCTGTCACCTTTTCATAATTTCCAGTTGGTCATCCCTTCTTACACCTTACATTATGTAATACAATTTTCCAAGGACAAAATTTACCATTATCTGATTGGTCTAAAGATTTCTTTGTTAATTATAATTACGATTGTACAGCTCATGAAAATGAATCGTCGAAAAGAAAATTTTCTTCGCTGTTTGTGCCTTTTTCTTAAGTATAATTAAAGCATATAAAAAGATTAGTCATTTGATGTTAAATTTCAAGACAATAGAACTGTCTCTTCGATCAACCCTCTTGGTTTTACAAAGAAGAAAAAAGAATCCAGTACCACCAACACCACAGCTCTATCCTCAAACACCTGATCAAATCGGGACACCAAGCTAACCCACAAAACAACTTCAAAGTTATCTGCAGAATACGTGGGAATCTCGCTAAAAGAGTACGAGTCAAACTTCTTCAAACAGAACAGAAGTAATGGCGATTCACATATTAAATTCTGAACTCTGCATACAAAAGAGGAAGTTTGTTCAGTCATTAAATCTACAATGAATCTGACCTATCTTAACACCAAAACACGTAATTTTTACTTTTTGCGTTTCTTAATTGTATTATCTTCTTCCCCGACCCCCTATTTAATCTTTACCCCTGATAACCACTGTTGGTATAGGAGGGACTCATAAAGTTGACTACACTGGTGAGTATTTTGTCGATTTGCACTGCTTCTGTTATTATTATTATTACTAGCAGTATTGTGCTGGTGTGATGCAGACAATATGTGCTAACGGAATATTATTCTCACAGTTCAATTCGGCATTAGCAACAGAATACTACATGTATGCTTTTGAAGATTCTATTTGATGTTGAAGTCGGAATGCTATTCCCACAGTTCATTACTGTATTGGTGACAGAATATTATACGTATATTTGAACATTCTATTTCATGTCGTTTGATGTAAACTAAAATTACACGCTGAGTGATTGGTTAAAGAATATTAACTGTACAAAAATAAACAGCGGTTTGATCAAACAAAAACATACCATGGCTCCAGTGTTTTACCTTTTGTTGTTACGGTAGTATTAGTAAAGCTCTTATCAAAATCTCGTGACACTTAGACAAAGATTATCTTGAATACAGTCACGATCCAAAATTATTCTGACTTGGGTAGATAAGACAACGGACTGTTTTATTATTTGTCTCTGCTAGTAGCTGATTAAATTAAGCTGTAAAAGACATAAAAATTTTGATGGTTTCATCATGAGACGACATTGGTTAAAGAAGCATTGGAAACCACCATGGAGCACTGGACAACTAGCTGTTTCATAAGCCTAGTTTGGGACTTACTCTTCAGCAGCACCCACCCACCCGACTACTAGGGTTCGAAACCAGGACCTTCCGGTTACAAGGCTAGCGAACTCGTTGATCATTCAGCCACTGGAACCCAATCGAGTGGCTAGCCTATGGATTCTAACTTCTGGCTGACACTATCCACTGTCATCGCTGGCGAGTATCTCTTCTCACATCCAACCAGGACGAAACAGTGGTCCAGCACTCCCTGGTGGTTTTTCTAATGGTTCTCTAACCGATGTCAGTTCATGATGAAATCCTGTAACCAATCAGTCAAATCCCTGCAAACCAACACTAGAACATACAACTTTTGTTTCTTTAGGCTTCAAGGTATACAGCTGGGTGAATTCTATTTCTGTGTATAATTTTTAGCTTTGTACCAGGTAAATTTGGCATTCATACTGAAATCCTAAAAGAATTGATATTAAAATGTACCATGAATGTAAACTTCAAATTTGACGGCACGCTTTACAGGCAAGTGGACAGGGTGGCGATGGCTCCCCACTGGGTCAGATTCTGGCTGATTTCTTTCTAATTAAGCTAGAAAATGGACCTCTGAACAACCTTATCAGTAAGCTCTCATTTTATTGCCGATATATGGATGATATTTTCTATAGTTTGGTTTGTAAGGATTAGTTATGTTTTACGAGTTGATCACGGACTAATATCAGTTAGAGAACCATTGAAAACCAAACTAGGATGAAACAGCAGCTGTCCAGTACTCACTGGTTTTCAATGGTTCTCTAACTGATATTAGTCCGTGATCAACTCGTAAAATATGGATGATACCTTTATTCTTTGTGATAATGGTTCTGATAGGAGTACAATAATTACTGAATTCAATGAAGTGCATTCGGCTATGAAATTCACATGCGACGAGGAATCCCAAGACAGAATTGCCTTCCTGGATGTACTACTTACAAGAAAACCAGATGGTAGCATAAAAAGAAATTTGCATAGAAAAAGCACTTGGACAGGACAATATACACATTTTCACAGCTTCGTTCCTATCAATTACAAAAGAAATTTAGTGAAGACCCTCAGCTACAGAGTTAGAGCTATATGCTCAGAAGAGGTAAATGAAGATGAATTAAGCATTGTATATGATACTTTGGTCGAAAACAGCTATCCCGAAAAATTTATCAAGAAACACATGTCAAAGAAAGCAGAAAAGGACTACTCACTATCTGTACAAGGGGGATATAACAAGTGAGATAATTAAGAGGAAATTAAGAAAATCAGTTCAAAGAACTTTTAATGCCGGCGAACTACACGTCTTATTCTCTAAAGGTGTGTAGTTTGTTCGAAGTACCCTTCGTGACGCGAAGTGGTGCTAAATCTCTGATTCGAATGGTTGGTAGCACTGACTTCACATTGGAGTTGAAAATCCGCATCTTATTTTCATTTTCATGCTGAGTAGTGCTGTTGATCTCCACACGGACTTGAGAATAATGAAAGCTTGCATTGCTTTCCCCATCCTCGCACTTTGATATCCTGATCAGTTCCGTCCACTTGTAGTTGAAATGATGCTTTCCTGGTAGGTAGGTATGTTGCTTCTCTCCGACTTCTCCGATTTATGCCGATTGTTGTCTCTTGTCTGTCGTTATTTTTGCTGTTGCCGTTGACCAGGAATCTTCATCACCTACCTCTGTTTACTCTATGTTCACCAAAAGTGAAGTACCATCTTTGATGCTTCTTCTGCCAACTTGTTGCTTTTCACTTGCATACCTTCCAGTTTATGGGAAATCAGACATATATCATCATCGGCGAAGTCGAGATCCTCCAAGTTATTTTATGTGGGTCCATTTTATGCCTGCCTGTCTCCTCGTTGCCCAGTCCGCTCTTTATCTGTCGCATTATCTAGTCTACAACAATCAGGAAATTTATATTCTCTCATTATAACCATCGCATTTGAAGAAAGTTTGCAATATATGTAATCAAAATATAAGTGGTATTATTAGTAGAGTAGAGTAGAGTAGTAGTAGTAAAGGGATTAGAATACATTTTTCACTGAGAAGAGTGTCATGAAGAGCAGCTTCATCAACAGCTGTCTTCTCTCAATATTTCGCTCAAGATGAGATGGCCGGCCAGAAAAGATAAGCAACTGGGGGATCTCTGGGAGTGAACCAACTGTACAACAGGAAGTTGTGCAGGCAGAAATAGAGGTGGATTGGTCATACTCTGAGGGAAGAAACCATCAAGTGAGTGAAATCATATGCCAGGCCATTGCTCAAGGGGAACCAGAATGGGAAGCGACGAGTTAGCCGCCAGTGCAAGAGTAACATGGAGGAGGAGGTTATGTAAAGAGAAGATGAAAGCATGTGGTCAGACGTGGAGCCAGGTGATGAAAACGTTGACGGAGAACCGAACGCAATCGACACGTGCGCGGCTGAAGTCCAATGTTCCTGTAGGAACTCAAAGAAACAATAATAATACAATAATAATCCCTGAGAATTATACCAGTTTAGTTTAAGACAAAGCCCCACCTTCTTTTTTTTACTGTGCTTATACTATTTGTTAGACGATGGGTGTGTCAGGCTAATGTGATCATTCACTGGTAGAATATAAATCTTGTATTCAATATTAAGCACATGTGACAGCACTGTCTTATTATCCTTGAGGTTATTAACAAATTTACCAAATATATATGAAATATTAATCTAATCTCTATTTCATACAGAATCCACATAACATTCGTATACCATTTTATCTACCCTTCATATATCTGTATATATATATATATATATATATATATATGAAATAATCAATTCACAAAAGGTTCAATTTCTTCACCATCATTCTCTCCTGCTTCTTCAAATGTCATCTACAGTAGCCTACTATTCTTTCTCAATTTATCAACCAAAAAAAAGAGAAAAAGAGAGAAAGGGAAAAAGAAAAACCATTTGATAAATAGTAGTTATTCTATTCTTCAACATTATCTATTTTGCATTTGTAGGCATATTTTTGACCCTCATCTTTTTTCTTTTCTTTTCTTTTCTCTCTTTCTCTTGCTATCTATGATACACTTTAAACATTGAGAAGTGAATAGATTTCACATTGTCTTTAGTTCGAGTTTTTGGACGTGAGCGCATTATTTACTCTAAAGGAATGTGAGATGCTTATGTACATATATATATATATATCATGTTGAGTAATTCTTCAAATAGTACACCCATTAGTTTAAAATTAATGTTTACCTTGAATAAAAGTTAGAGTTATTCAACAAAGATTTATTCATGAAGAAAATTTAAAAAAAAACAATTCAGCGAAGATAATTTTTGATTGGTTGGAGAATTTTGTCATTAGGGTTGACATCAGTTAGAAAACCATCGGAAAACCAGCTAGGAGTACTGACAGACAGCTAGCTGTTTTGTCAGCCTAGTTTGGGGTTGACTCTTCAGCAGTAGGCATCCACCGGTTGGTGTTCGAACCCAGGACCTTCTGGTTGCAGTGCTGGTGGGCTAGCATACCATTTAGCCATACCACCTGATTCAACGGCCCAAAAATTCGGGTCCCAGGGGATGAATGGTGCATGAACTTAGCTTCGAGACCCAGAGAGTGTGTACCGCCGATAAGTCACAAACTAGGCTGACGAAACAACTGTCCATTACTCCCTGTTGTTTTTTCAATGGTTCTCTAAATGAAATCAATCCGTTAAAATTGTTATCGAATGAGGAGAAAACTATTTGAGTTTCCATATAATATCTGTGAAGAGGGTGAGAAAATGTACAAAGGGAACACGTAAGGGTGATAATAGTGAACAAATTATTAAAGTGAAAGCAAAGTAACCATTAAAAATAAAAAATTTCAGAAACTGAATATTGAAGAAGCTAAAAACCATGGTAGAATAAGAGACTGGACAAACTTTTTCTCTATACAGAGTTTGGGGTTGTATTGACGAATCGGCAACGCTTCCACCATTCACAAATGCTGAGACCTCACGCGCTCTGTACAATTTGGTCTAATTTTGTAGATAATCTTGAAAGGCGACTCTGGTGTTGCTGAGTGGCATGAGTTCACCAAGTGCTCGAGAATTGAGCTAGTAACTGTCACGCATTGTCCTTTTACTAACCATGACAGATAATGTTCCGAGATGCAATTGGAAAGTGTGCGCTTTATGTGTGGCCAATATAACTAGCTCCACAGGAGCAGGTGAATTAATGAACACACATTGAAGTGACTCCTCCAGTGTGGCACTTCATCCCTCACACATCCATTGATTATTCGTCAGCTGTATAAACTGATCCATAGCTCAGCCAAAAAGAAGGCTTTTCTCAGTAATCTGGATAAGCAGCGGTTCTTTAGAATCTCAGCTGAGGTATCATCATTAAATTCAATATTCATGAATAGCAGTTTCTTCGGTACCGTCTGGGTTCTTTCGGCTTTTTACTTCACCTTCATGTTTTCCTTGATGAATCTTGGAGGATAACCATTTTCCATTAGGATATATCTGAGTCTTTCGACATTTATTCCAATAAAATAGATTCAGCGAAAAAAAGGTCAAGGTAGATAGTAAATTTCCACACATCAAAAAATAATTTTTTTTTAGATTATAAGGAATATGGTATAGTATTATTATTTTCTGAGTTGACTGATACTATGACACAGTGATGAGAAATACTTTAGATAGAATGAAGCCATTCTCACCAGAGGAAGTAGGAATCTTCTATGGTTGAATGTCACAGCACATAAAAAACCTTATTACTGTCACTGACGTGAACTTCAAGTGGCTGATATATGTATGTTAAAATTTTGATGTGGTTGTGATCTCTGAGTTGGATAGTTAATTTGCGAAGCTTTCATCACCCTACTAGGTGACATTTTCAGTGCATACTTCAATTTGAAGTGAGATTTTAGATTTCTCCATGAGTTTATTAATCATCTCTCCCGGTGATCTTGCACGTGATTGGTTGTTTTGTGTGTTTTCACACCTTCTAGGCTGCTTGTATTGGAACTGATTGTTTCTTTGACTTAAACGTTGCTTCTTTGTGAGTGAAGTTTCTTTCTTATCGGTTGATAAATTTTGTCAATCTCGATGTGTCTATTGATTGATGATTTAGTGGAATGCCAAGCTTCTAAAAATTATCTAGCACTCTTGTTGTTTCCTCTATCTAATATTAAAACATTGTCCCAATCGAACTGATGCCCATGGTTGTCTTTCTGCAGTGAAGCGATATGGGGGAGCGGATGTCATGTCTTTTGACGGCTAACTTATGCTCGTGGATACGAAGATGAAGGGGACGTCCACTTTGGCCAATGTAGTGTTTTTCACAGTTGTTAGAATTTATTTTGTAGATGATGTTGGTTTTATCTTCTTTTTCTGTTGAGTCTTTCGGGTGATATAGGACTGAGTGAAGTGATTTTGTTGGTTTGTGTGAGACGTCAATTCCTAAAGGTTTGACGAGTCTTGCAGTGATTTCTGATATATCCTTTATATATGGTAAGGCGATTTTCTTTGTGCTTTCCTTGGGGGCTTTTGGTTTGATAGGTAGGCTTGGGGGTATATGTCTTTTGATGAAATTCCTTGGATATCCATTCTTTTGAAAGACATCCATGAGATATCTTTCTTCAATTTTCCTTAAAGTGGGAGTGCTGCAATGAGTCCTGGCCCTCTTGAATAGTGTTTGTACGCAATTCCTTTTGTGTGTTATTGGATTGTTGCTGTTGTAATTCAGTATTTGATCTGTGTGAGCTGGCTTTCTATAAACTTGGGTTTCTAATTCCCCTGTGGTTGTTCGCTTGACTAAGACGTCCAAAAATGGGATTTTTTTCTCGTAATTCATGTCCGATATTTCGTCTACTTTAGAACAACTCATTAGTTGGGTACACAGTAGCAATTCAGTCGTTCCTACAAAAGTCACTTAACTATGACAACTTTCCTTACTGTTTAGTTTAGAAAAGATTATCAGATAAGAAGTTAATGCATCCTTTAAGGAATTTTCAACAACTGTTTTGTTCGACTCGAGTTTCCTCCAATAGGTTGCAAGAACACCATCCTTCTACTTGTTGGTTACAAAGAGGTGGAAGTGTAGCAATAAGAAGCGCGATCATTGAACATCTGGTCGATAATGATCACCCTATCCTATTCTTCTTTACTGTCAGACTCTGAGCACCCACTCTATCCGCAGCTCCAACCTTGTGTCTCCTCAGGTAAAACAAGAAGTCTTTTCAGAAGACTTTATGCACGTACGTCTAGGTATTCAAATTCCACTATACCATATTTAGCACGTACTTGATGTGGTGAAAATAGTGTCAGACATGAACTAACTAGCCTTCTTTGCACTACTAAATAAACCATTTCCTTTACCCTTAAAGCATTATTCTTTATTGTTATTGTATTTCTTATATTTATAATCCTCTCAATTTTTTCGTTTTGTTTATTTTTTCTTCATAAGTGTGGACATAATTTTAAGCCGTATTATAACTGTTAATTTTGTATTTCTCCTTACTATACTATATCAGCAGAACATAAGACCCAATAATCTATAACATGCTAAAGTTCCCAAACTGAATCGACAATACCGTTTGAAACAAACTCACTGTTATTATTATTATATCTAATAATTAAGTCGTTAATGTGGACAAATTCCTCCGATTAATTTTGTTTAATTTTTAATTTTATATGTATTTTCAGTAAATCAGATGCAATATTGTGACAAATGCTGAGAATTCCATTCTGTATTATAAGTACTGCCTCTTTTGGAGAAAAGTATATTATTATTATTATTATTATAGCCTACGCCTTTATAGTTATCTACAAGGCGAAAAGTAATTTGCCCAAATCACTACACACCCGACTCATCTGCTTTACTGAAGCTATCTTTGAACATCCGAATAGAGAAGGCAGATCTGTGTGTACAAAAAAAGCTCATTCAACCCCTCCAACTTTCATGGTCTTAATCCCTCTATGCTAAAGTATGGTAATCCCTAATCATATTTTGGCTCCATTAATTGCTTTTAGTTTTGTTTATTCAGTTTGTATACTCCTCCTTTATTACGCCAATTGTTACTAATACTTTTCTCGCCTTGAACTGTCCCCGGTATTATTTCACTTGTTCCACTTGTTATTCTAAATCAATCTAGTTTTGCAACGTTAAATTCTATGTTATCAAATTTAACACAACGCTGGGTTACGTTTTTATTTTTATTCTACTTTTACGAGTTGATCACTGATTGATATCAGTTAGGGAACCATTGAAAACCAGACACAGGGAGTACTGGACAGACAGCTGTTTCGTCAGCGTAGTTAGCGACTCATCATCAGCACGCACCTACTGCTAGGGGTCGAACCCAGGACATTCCAGTTACAAGGCTAGCGAGCTCGTATAACATTCAGCCACTGAGACCCACCAGACTCCTCAGTGGCCACCCCATGAATTCTAACTTCTACCAATTCGTGATTTAGCGCGACTGGCACCAACCAATGTCGTCGGTAGGGAATCCATCCTCAGACTTGACTGGTTGGACCTCACTGGTCATGACTTCTCACTAGAATTCCAGGAAACTCCGTCCTGTAGCAAGTCACTAGCGAGCATCAGATTAATTTTCTATAGTTGGTTTGTAAGGATTAGTTTTGTTTTTATTCTATTCGCATACTAATCCTATAATTTCATACCCCTTCCAAGTTCTACAAATCCTATGAACTGCTCTATATATATGACATTAATTGTTTTGACACTTGGCATTTAACTATGATTATAATCACAAATATTTTAATTGCATTTCATACTACTATTATTATTTTGTGCATTCACACCTATCATTCAATTCTCTCACTGGATATAATTTCATAAAAACAACATATATATATATGTATATGATTGTACAGGTGATAATAAATTCGTTGTTGAAATGAGTCTCTTCGCTGAATCACTCGTTTTTATTTTCTGCTGTATGTTATAATGGGAATTCTCCATGAACTGTTTTGTTGACAACCAAACTGTTTTCTTTTTCCTTCACGTTCTCTAGTGGAACATAGGGCTTCAAGATAGTGACTTGAAGTTTCTGTAGCAGTGTTTATTTTACAGGATGGGGTTGCTGCTGGCCTCATGCCCAACCTTTCCTCTTCACCAGCATTATTTCTGGCTTAGCGAGGTAAAGGAGTGCGCCGGCCGGGGATCGAACTCCGGACCATGTGCATGGTCAGCGAGCGTCCTAACCGCTGTGCCACCAACGCACAAACTGTTTGTGCGGGTGCTTTATTTTTTTAGGGAGTTCTGAACTAAATACAAAATAAGTATCCTATGTTTAGATATTTTCGTTGTCCTTAAAGCATGTATTCATATGAAATGAAAAGGTAGCATGAATTCATAATATCCTTTATGATTTCAGTTGCACCAACAAGATGTGTGAATTATAATTAATAGTGTTCTCTGAGCTGGTTGGTTTAGTTGCGGAGCTTTCGTCGTCCTTCTGGACAACATCTTCAGTGCAATATTTAGCATAAAGTAAAATGATTTAAATTTCTTCATGAGTGATATAATTGCATCTCCCGGTAAGCATCTTTACATATGTATTGACCATTTTCTATTGACCTGGATTTTAAACTTTCTCGTCACATGATTTACTTTTTATTAGCTGGTATATTTCGTCTATATTAATGTGTTTGTTAACTGCATTTTCGTTTGACTACCAAGCTTCTAGGAATTCCCTGGGACGTTTAGTGTTTCCTCTGTCTAAGATTTTGACATTATCCCAATCAAACTGGTGTCCATAATTGTCTATATGAATTGATACTAAAGAATATATATCGTGTCTTTTCACAGCTGATTTGTGTTCTTGGATTCTGATTTGAAGGGGACGCCCACTTTGGTCGATGTAATGCCTGCTACAGTTCATACAATTTATTTTGTAAATGGTATTAATTTTATCTTCTTTTTCTGTTGGATCTTTCGGTTTGTATAATATCGAATAAAGCGACTTGGCTGGCTTGTGTGCTATATCTATATCAAACGGTTTCAGTATTCTAGCTGTTATTTCAGAGATATTCCTCATGTATGGTAGGATGAATTTTCTTGTGGTCTTTGATGATGGTTCTTTGTTGGTGTTTTGATTCGACTTTAAACACTTTTTGATGAAATCTTGTGGATAACCATTCTTTTTGAAGACCGTTTGTAGGTATTTTTCTTCCATTCTTTTCAATTCTGGAGTGCTACAATGTGTTTGAACTCCTTTAAAAAATGTCTGCACACAGTTTCGTTTGTGAGTAACTGGATTATTGCTAGTATCGTCGAGTATTTGATCTGTGTGCGTTGATTTTCTGTATACTTGTGTCTCTAAATCTCCTGTGTTGGTTCTCCTGTTTAAGACATCTAAAAATGGGATTTTGTTATCTAATTCTTCTTCTCTTCTAGTGAATTTGATGTCTTCAAATATGTTGTTTATTAATTTATGGGTACATTCTAAATCATTTCTCTTAATTATTACAAATGTATCATCAACGTAACGTACCCAGATTTTCAGTTTAATTATAGGTAGAGCTATTAACTCTAATCTTTGCATAACGGCTTCAGCTATTAATCCTGATATGGGCTATAATCCCATGGATGTTCCTTTTATTTGTTCACATATTTGAGTATTGAATCGGAAGTATGTTGTAAGGCATAATTTTATGAGTTCTATCCAGGTTGATAATTGCTTTTTTATGTTTTTATCACTATAGAGCAATTGTTGTATGAATTGTATGAATTTCCGTGGCTACTCTGTTTTGACAAGAATTTGCACAAAGTTTTAAGAACTGATGAAGTATATATGGTAAAACGGATCCCCATTATATTTCATTGGTAACTCCTCAGCCTTTGTAGAACTTGAATAATAATAAGAGTTAACAAGCTTATTACAATTTTAACGTACTTTGGTTCAAAGAAGATTAAATGTACAATATTGATTAGGAATTATCATTGTATATAGATGGATTGAAACGTTAAATATAAAACTCCTACTGTACTACTCATGGCTGTAATATGATCTAAGTTTGTCGAATAAAACAGAAAACAACCAGGAAGCAAGAGTAGCAACAACATACTATATTATTATTGTTCCCTCGGGTTCCTAGTGGAACATAGGGCTTCAACTACACGTCTCCACTAACTTCTGTCTTCTGCTGCACTTTTCACCTGAATCCATGTTAATCCATACTGTTTCATTTCCTCTTCACACGATCTCCTCCATGTCACCCTTGGATGTCCCACTCGCCGCTTCCCTTTCGGGTTCCACTCAAGCAATGACCTGACGCGCGATGTCACCCAGTGGCCTCCTCAGCGAGTGTCCAATCCATCTCCACTTTCTCCTGCATATTTGTTGAGCGATTGGTTCCTGTTTTGTTTGTTCCCATAGTTTCTTGTTGGTGATTCTCTCCGGTGGCCATCTGATCTTCAGTATTGAGCGAAGACAGTTGTTGATAAAGGTTTGCAACAGGTTGTTGGAAATATTCTTTGTAACCCACCAAGTTTCTGATCCCTATGTATAGAAGAACTGACTGACTTGACGTTTGTATTGAAAATTCGAATTTTGTTGTTGATGCTGAGTGACGAAGATTTCCAGATTGGTTTCAGATTGATGAATGTGTTTCTCGCCTTCCCGATTCTCGATTTGACATCCTCGTCCGTTCCTGCTGTAGTTGAGACAATGCTCCCTATATAAGTGAATGAAGTAACCTCTTTCAAATCCCTCCCGTTGGTGATGACTGGCTCTGGATGTTGCTGCTGTTGTTGTTGGTTGGTTGGTTATTTTCATAACCTCCGTCTTGTCTATGTTCGCCTGGAGTCCTGTCTTCTCTGGCTGCTTCTTCGATCAGTTTGTCGGTTTTCGCTTGTAACTCTTCCATCTTGTGTGACATCAGACATAAATCATCCATGAAATCCAGGTCTTCAAGGCTCTTCACGTCGGTCCAGGATATCCCTGTCTTCTCGTTTCCCACTGTCTGACGCATAATCCAGTCCAGTCCACCATAATTAAGAATATCATTGGTGATAATAAGCACCCTTGTCTGACTCCTGTGTTTACTCGAAACGCCTCGCTGAGTTTTCCGTTGAGGATCACTTGACATGTGCCGTTGTCGTACAGTTGTTGAATAAGGTTGATGAATATTTGGGGTACGCCGTAGTACTCGAGTAGTTTGCAAATTACTTCGCGGTCAACGCTGTCGAAGACCTTCTCAAAGTCTATAAAGTTGAGGTGAAGGTTTGATTGCCATTCCATGCTTTGTTCGATGATGATGCCTGATGTTACATACTGAGGTGCATAAATTATAAGATTACGCTGGTCATTAGGAAATAATCAATAAGCAAATGAAATATTATGAGTTAAGCTCATGTATGCACTGCTCAATTATTTATTTATTATTTTTATGCCTTAAGTTCCGAGTGGAACATAGAGATTGGACAGCACATCTCCATTTCACATCCTGATTCCTTCAGTCATCTTTGGCTGGCTCCACGACGGCTGATGTGCTCTCGCCTTCTCCTCAAACTACCTCCGCCATGTCAACCCGAAATTCAAACACACCTAACTTGGCGTTTCCCATTAGCTTTCCGCTTTAGGGTTCGTCCGAAGTGTGATGTCATTCAATCATCTCCTGAGTGTGTGTACGACACATCTCCATTTCCTTCGACATGTTAATTGAACAGTACGTTCCTGTTTGGTTAGCTTCACTGCAGTATTCCTTGTCAATAATCCTGTTTCTGGTCATTTCATCTTCAGTAGATAGTCACAAAAGTCTGATACTGAAGATGCACAACGTCTCTGAACCATGTGGAAGAGCTGACTGATTTGACAATAGGGTTGAAGATCCGGATTTTTTATTCCGTGTGTAGGATTTAGCAGATTTCCACACTGACTTCAAGTTAATAGATGTTTATCTTATCTTTGATGTGATCATACGTGCCATTTTTAGTTACAACTATGCTGCTGAAAGGTGAAAGTGGAGTAGGTGACTTCCTCGAAATTTCCCCAGTTGATGAGTGGTACTCACTACATTTGTTAAGGTGTCTTCACTTCTATTCAGAACTTCTAAAATTATAGAACACGATTTAACCAAATATGAGGAAGAGCTATCCATTGTGGAGAAATGCCTACGCGACAACGGTTACCCACAAAAGTTCATTGACAAGTATGAGAGTTCATGTTGAAAAAGTGAAAAGCAGCGCAGTAGAGAAAAAGCCTATCTTTTTGCAGCTTGCATTCAAAGGTAATGATACTGCTAGTAGGATAAGATGCATACTGAACGCTGCCCTGAAAAAAACATATCCAGCCGCCAAGCTTGTGTGTATTTATCAAACAACTAGTTGTTTGAGACAATCAAAAGTGGACGAATACCCGCCTCATGTTACCTCCAACTGTGTCTACCAATTTACATGTTGTACGTGCCAAAGCACATACAGAACAGAGATAAGGGTTATTGTCTACATTTCTGAACATATACCAAAGTACCTGAGACTGGAAGGTCCACAAGTATTAAACAGTGCAATTGCACGTCATCTATTGGACACTGGTCATATTGTAGACAACTTGAAGTCGTTCAAAATATTCAACAAGCAAAAGAAACCTAACCTGCTACGCTTTACTGAAGCAATTGCTATCAAACGAATTAAAACCAAATCTATGTACGCAGAAAGAGACAGAGGTGGATCTTGCACTGCCCTGGTGATAACAAAATATACAACTTTTATGAGTCACCCTTTTTTCTTGTTTAGAAAACTCTACTCTCTCATATAAACATGACTCACCCTACTTTGTTCTTTTCTTTTTTATTGGCTATTAGATAAAACATTTTCTTTAGTTGCGTAATCTACTTTTTGTTATGCTCTTTCTAGCTAAACCTTGTTTCTGTACACACATTTACATACGCAGCTCTGTTTTTAATTTCAAGCCTAACCGTCTAATTATTCTTTAAATAGTTAGTGTTTGTAACTCTTGATTAGTTAAATCATTCCGGACTAATGTTACTTTTACTTCCTTGTGATCGTGGAAAAGTATGTTCATATCTTTAATGTAATTCATATTTCGGTGTGGTTGTGTTCTCTGAGCTGGATGGTTTGGTTGCGAAGCTTTCATTGCTCTACTGAGCAACATCTTCAGCGCATACTTCGATGTGAAGTGAGCTTTTAGAATTCTTTATGAGTTTATTAGTCATCTCTTCTAGTAACCTTGAACGTGATTGGTTGTTTTTGTGTGACTTCTCACTTTCTAGTTCACTTGTTTTGGTGTTGACTGTTTCCTTGACCTGAAGTTTGACTTTGTTTTTGTGTGAATTGCTTCGTATGGATTGGTATATTTTGTCAATCTCTATGTGTCTATTGATTGCTGATTCATTTGAATACCAGGCCTCTAGGAATTCTCTGGCATTTTTGCAGTTCCCTTTGTCTAAGATTTGAACATTGTCCCAGTCGAATTGGTGCCCGTGGTTGTCTGCATGTAGTGATATTCATATTTTTTATCGTTCAGGTTGTAACCAGTTGAGAAGAATCCTCAAAATAATAAAAGATGAGCTCATATTATCCTGGTACAATTGTTGTTCTTGCTTTGTTCAAGTTTATAATGGGAAGAATTGCAGGAAGTTTCAATTACGTATTTCCGGTAAACTCTAATAATAATAATAATTTGCTTTATTCCAGAAACAGTACTAGTGGCACAGTGTGGAATTTTCAGCACATATCTACAATATTTGCATCTAATTTTACAAACATTTAGAAGGAGTATTTAACAAAAAAAAAATAAATCTGAAGACACCAACAACAAAAAAAACAAACAAAAAAAACAGGATAAACACAAAATAATTATGAATGCGAAAAAGTACCAGAGTCTACCAAGGTCTAATGCAGTGTTTGTGGTGGTAGTGTGAGTAATCCTGAATAATACAAAATTTTTTAAGGTGTTGACTATGGCGTTCACAAACAATGATTGTCAGTTTAATATTGCCGAAAAGCATAGAAAATAAGTAAAACACAACCACAAAACTGATAGTTACATGATGGTTAATGACAGGACAATTTTGTAATACTCATAGTGCTAATATAGTCGGAACCAGTAGATACACAAAAGAAGGAATATAGTAAAGTACAAAAAGTAAGCCAATGTTAGTAATTTAGTTAGCTAAGTATGTTTAAGAAGGAGTTCACTATAGAATATAGAATAAGAGAGAAATAAAAGAGCCTAAAATTATGTTATTAACAACAAAGCAAGTCATAGGTTTCACGTTTAACATTGTCTCTGTCACTTAGAACACGGGCCAAATATGGTATCGTTGAGTTGTACGAGCATATATTATTTTATACTGATTTCTGGTTCTACCTGATGAGATACAAAGCGAGATTTAAGAATAGAGGGGGTGTTCGGGGTCGGAGAGTATGGATTTAGACGATTTTTCGCATGTATTCAGATGCCTTTCAACTAGTGTAGTGATGAGCTGACTGAGATTTACACCACTAGTCCTACTAACTACCTTCAACATCCTTCTCAGGATGGTATAGTCCTTTTTCAGTAGACCAGGAAAGACTAACGGGGAGCAGTAAAGTAGAATAGGTAAGATACAAGAGTTGACAAATTGTGAAAGTAGAGGTTGGGTTATTCCAGATTGTCTAAGTTTCTTAATGTAGTAGGTTAGACAGAACACTTTCGTAGAAATCGTTGGGATATGAGATGTCCAAGTAAGGTCGGAAGACAGAACTAGACCGAGGTATTTTGCATTAGACTTAGTTTCAATTTTAGTCCCCTCAATGCAACAAGCTTCATGCGTACTTACTAGTGTTTGTAGATCTCGTTTATGCCTAAAGGAGAAGTCAACAGTTTGGCATTTTGAGGGATTCAGCATGAGGCCATTTAGTTTAGACCACTGACCGACAGGAAGCTATTTAATTTGAAACAGTTTGACCGAGACTCTAATCAGACTTCACATTTACATAGTGAAATATAAGTCATAGGCACTTGAATTAATGTGTGGTTTAAAAAAATATAGGATCACAGTTCAGCTATGTGAATTGATTTAAATTTAATTTTGATTATAGCCTGAAACCATACAGTATTTTTGGTACAGGTATGGAATTTTCAGCATGTGATATCGGTAGCCCAAATTTCGCAGGCCGACCATTGATATCGGGTGTGCGTCGGCCGGAGATCGAACCCTGGACCATGTGCATGGTCGGCGAGCGTCCTAACGGCTGTGCCACCGACGCACAATCGAAGCGATCATAATAATAATAACAAGGATAAATTCATTCATGCCCCTTATATAATCTAGGCACCAGTGAATGTATAGGTAGAATGTGTAGGGGTAGACGGAAAAATAAATATTGTCACACGGCGATCGGATAATATAATAACAATAAATTGTGAAACAGATTAAAATATACAACTACAGCACAGCATGATATTGATAATACAGTTAGCATTACAACAAAATAATAACATTTACAGTTATCTGGTGCCACCGAGAGAAATAACTATTCTAGGTCAAGGGTGAAGGCCAAGAGAGGGAGAGAGATTGAACAGACTTTTTCTGAACACAGATACTGGGTCGAAAATTCCTTATGGCAACTGTCTCAGCTATGCTTAGTGACCGAAGATGCACCAAGCTAGGGAGTTGAGGTGGCACCTTGTATAGAGTTTGTAAAGACTGAATTTTCGTCATTTTTGTTCTCTGTATCCACTAGGTGTGCCAGTATGGAAATTCAGATTGAATTTAAAACTCCTTTACCTAACTAACCATGCTGGACAACGCTCCAAAAGACGACGATGGGCTTGCTGAGTTGTCCTAACTATGCGACTGCCTCCACATGAAGTAGCACATTGAAGTAGCCAGACTCGGTAGCTTATCCTTCACTTGCGTTGGAATTACACAAGGAGTGGCGAATTTTAAACACAATGATGCGGCAAAGAATGTTTTAGCCATTGTTTTTCAAAGTTTCAACGCCGGCAGTTCAGTTAATGCGTCTCCTTTAAACGGTGAAGTCATGTATATGCGTTCCTTCTGCACAGTTTGCAGGTGTTTCTCTCTATGTGTTCTCCTCATCGAGACATTAACAAATTTCTCGGAGTGTCTCTTCTAGTATAAAAAGTTTTCTATTTTCCTAATTTCATTGTCTAGAGTGTTAGTTGTACAGATTTTTCTAGCATGACATGCATCAAGGTACTGATAAGATTTCGCTTGTATGCGAGAGGCTGTATTGGTCAACACGCCTGACTTTTTCCGGAAAATGCCCCTCTTCTCAGATGTTCTCGTCACTCCAATATATGCCTGTCTCCTTGTTTTCTATGGCCAGGTGCTTGATCTAATCCACCAGTATCATTGGGGATAGTAGGCACTCTTGTGTTACTGCTGGTTTCCTTTCGTACGCTTCAGTGAGCTTTACGTTGTTGATCAACTGACAGTTGGTATTGTCTTATAGCTGTTGTTCGTTTCAGCGTTCCACTACTTGTGAAACAGATGCAACAACTTTGTTTCTACTTCTCCAGAAACTAATAGGTTTCTCACGCATTGATTCATGCAACAGGAAGGATGAATAAGGCTTGATGAATGCATGTACAATAAAGAATTGCTTATGTCAAAATATTAAGTTGAATTCGGGAAAAAGGGATTCGACCTCCTGAAGACTTGTGGACATTATCTTGAAAACGCACACAGTTTTATAAAATTATCGGAAGACATTCTTTGACTGGCATCTTGAAGCCATCTTTGAACCCTTTCCACTTGCATTCTTCAGCTTATTCAACTAGGAAGCAATTACGTTACAGAGTGGCCAGTAATTAAGAACATGCTGCGTGTTCCCACTTCATGCTTTGTCAGTAAGATGCTTTGGACATTGGTCTTTATGTTTGTTTCAACGTTGGATAAACGTAGACTACATTTTAAGCTGGGGACCTGCATCATCATCCAGAGGAGTCTTTTACCACTGACGAATTCCAGTCATAATCTGTTTATGATGTATATATGGCCATTAAACTAAGTAACATGATAAGAGTATACCGAATGTTGCACTTTGTTCATACTAAATGTCAACAAAAACCAATCAAATGAAAGCTATAATCAATATCTGATCGATAGATTCAATTAACAAACACTTAGGAGTGAACAAGTAAACTGAGTAGCATTCATCGATTGATTCCTGTAAATTTGAAGGAAGTAAAACACAACTTCAGTGCGGAAAATTTTCCTTTATTGACGAAATCACCTTCAGAGGCTGTACAGTCGTATTTATATTTACCAAAAATATATAGTTATTGATTACTGAGTAATAGGGGTAACATAACTGATATAATTGTAATTAAATGTCAAGTGGCAAAGCAAATTAATGTCATATATAGAATAATTCATGGGATGGATAGAACTTGAAAAAGGTGTGCAATTATAAGATTAGTAGACAAATCGAATAAAATAAAAACGTTACGTAATATTGTGTGAAATTTAGTAGCATAGAATCTAATGTTGTAAAAAGGAATTGATTTAGAATGACAAGTGGAACAAGTGAAATAATAACGGGGACAGTTAAAAGTGAGAGTAGTTATAGTAATAATTGACGTAATAAGGATGAGTATACAAATTGAATAGAGAAAAATGAAAAAAATGAAAAATTGGTAGAGCTAAAATATGATTGGGATTTAGACCATGAAAGTTGGAGGGGTTGAACGAACTTTTTCTGTACACAGAGATCTGGCTTTTCTGTTTCGATAGCCAAAGCTTCAGCACTACAGATTAGTCGGGTACGTAGTGATTTTGGTAAATTACTCTTTGCCTTGTAGATGACTTTAAAGGCGGAGGCTATAGAGATAGGGTGATCATTATCGACCAGATGTTCAATGATCGCGCTTCTTATTGCTCCACTTCCACCTCTTCGTAACCATGCAGGATAGTGTTCTTGCACCCTCTTGGAAAAAGCTCGAATCGAACGACCGATATACCTAGCTCCACACGAGCAGGTGAACTGATAAACATACACTGAGTTGGTCAACAGCGGGATCTTGTCCTTCAGGTTATTGCTATTAAATTTCACGCAATATTACGTAACGTTTTATTCGATTTGTCTACTAATCCTATAATTGCACACCCTTTTTCAAGTTCTATCCATCCTATGAATTATTCTATACATGACATTAATTTGCTTTGCCACTTGACATTTAACTATGATTTTAATCACAAACATTTTAGTTTTAATTGAATTTCTAAATTATTATTATTATTTTGTGCATTCACACCTATGTTTCAATTCCCTCACCGGATATAACTTCTTAAAAACCATATATATATATATATATATATGATTGTACAGCTTGATGATACATTCGTTGAAAAAGAGTCTCTTCGCTGAATCATTTGTTTTGATTTTCTATGTGTTACAATGGGAATTTTTCACTAATTATCAGTCAAAGCGTTTTTATTTAGCATAAACCCAAAGTATACATTATTGTTTATATCGCTTACTTTTGTCAATAAAAAGAAAAGAGGAGTAATTAAATCCTTTAATCTTCTGTGAAATATATCAAACAAATATCTATATATATAAATAATTCTATTCAGATTAATCCTTTAGTAATCAGTTAATGCAGCTCATTTTTATCTTATTTTGTGTTTCTTTCTTGTCATCAGAAGATAAGCCACATTCATTGTTAATGGATTCATGGTGTTATATATATTTCCTCAAGTCGAATCAAGTGGAAATGGGCATAAAAGATAAATTCAAGTGTATTATCTAACTAACCGCACTCTCGAATTCTGTCGGAAACATGTAGAGATTATTTATGCGGTTAGAATGGTGTGTGGAGGAAATTTATTTAAATATACTTGTGGACATACATACGTAGGGAGGAACCATCAATCTCTGAAAGTAAGGGCTGGCTTCAGAAGCGAATAGAATACTAAGGACCTATTAATTGTGAGAACACACCACCCAGCTCCTCTAATGCGAAACATATTATAGAAACAGGACATAAAATTGATGTTTATACGCCTTTTAAATCTATCCATCCATAAAACGTGTATGGGGCGTATCCTAAAGTTTGTGGAAGCCCTAACTGGCAATTAGGAAGTTTAAACCACCTTTATGTGATCAAAGCGACAATTCGTTATCATACTGAATCTTCCTTGGTAAACTTTGTGTTGATACCAGCCAGGGTAGGCGTACTATTATTTCCCTTCTTTGGTTTAGTGGTCTTCATTGTTATTTTAACCTTTAATATGTCCTTTTAACTTGACCTGAGTGTCTATTCTCTCACCTATAAACTCTTTACTAATTTCATTTATATTTTTCTATGACAAGTGCGTGTCTGATCAGATTGTTGGAAATGTGTTGCACAGGTGCATTCCACAATTCGGATAAATTACGTCTTCTTATTTCTTTGACTAAATTCATTAAATCAATAAGTCCCTTTGATAAATTTGAATAAGGCATTAAGAAGACAAATTTCGCGACAACCGCTTTACAACTAACATGGTTAACAATAATAAAATAAAGATCATGACAATTACTCAGTTAAATGAAAAGAACATACATGGAGTGGACAATATCTTCATTTCACCAGTTTTGTTTCTATCCAGTATAAACGTTTCCTAGTGAAATGTTTGTTCTGAAGGGCACGAAAAATATGCACGAGTGACACAGTGATGGATGAGTTTCGACATATACATC
This sequence comes from Trichobilharzia szidati, assembly GCA_944472155.2. Classification (NCBI taxonomy): domain Eukaryota; kingdom Metazoa; phylum Platyhelminthes; class Trematoda; order Strigeidida; family Schistosomatidae; genus Trichobilharzia; species Trichobilharzia szidati. The sequence goes on from OX235272.1 coordinate 103,384,645, forward strand.
CAGTTTTATTAGCTAATGGTTATCCGGAGAACTTTATCACTTGTCACAGTAAAGAAAGACCACATCTCGAAAAGGCAGCTTCTGTACCAAAGAGAGCTATCTTTATTAACCTACCATTCAAGGGTGATCAAATTATACAGTTGACAGCTCAAAGAATTCGGTCAGCCTTCAAACCCGCATACTATGCCGCATCTCTTTTTCTCACTTGCCGAACATTTTCGATCCCTGTACCAACGATTAGAGGATGAAATTCTGTGGACTCTACTTCAAACTGTATCTACAAGTTCACCTGCAGCTGCACTGACACCTATATATAGGTACAACCAACAAAATCTTTCAGTGTCGTTGAAAAGAACATGTTCCAAAATGGCTACAAAATCATATAGAAAATCCCAATGAGAGTAATCTGAATAGAAATCCAGCATCATCCATTGTAAAACACTTATTAATGTCAGGTCAGAAAATCAATCAATATTAATGACTGTTTCACAGTTACTTCACAAAACTCTAATTCAAGGATGGTTATTGAAGGTGATGGAAGCACTTTGGATTCATCAAATACAGCCTAAACTGTGTGTACAAAAAGACAGAATAGATTTCAACCTTCGCCTACCATGGACAACATGACCTATCTAAATATGATTGGTCATTAGTATGTACTTTTGTTTTTTATTTAACTGAGTAATTGTCATGAACTTTATTTTATTATTGTTAACCATGTTAGTTGTAAAGCGGTTGTAAAGAAACTACGAAATGACATCATCTCCCGAAATTTGTCTTCTTTATGCCTTATTTAAATTCATTAAGGGAACTAATTGTCTCAAATTGATCACTAATATTTCTATCTTACAGAATGTCTACGTAATTCCGTCAAGGCCTTCTTCTGAGTATGAAGGCTGGCTTTAGACAGAAAATGATGACAGAAGTGATGAGCTCAGAAATCAATTGTTGCCTGATATTACAGACACTATATCACGAGTACAGATGATGAATATACTACTTCCGATGTACAATTTTGTATGTTAGTAATATACAACCCTGAAAAGGAAAAAAAGAAAACATTCCAGATTGACAGACGAAGGCAAGTATACATCAGCTGTATGTAGCATATATGAGAATTTTATGGAAACACTCGAGTACTTGGAAAGCAAAAATGGTTAGGATTGTTCAAAATTGGTTAAATCCATTTATCGGAAGAATCACTGTGTAGAGATCAACTTTTTGCTCGTTAAAATGTTTTATTGAACAGGTAGCATCTTGAAATATACTAAATCAATATATGAATAGCATCCTGTGTACTAAGTAAGCTTGCATTAATTGAAATATCTCAGTAGAACCCAAGAATGTGGAGAATAACCTGTTAACATTAGTAGACGAAGATTAAGTTATTGGATTTGTGATTTATGTGAGTGCTTTCCAGATAGATGTAGTCTTTATTCAGAAATGGGACTTGTGTCCTGTATACACCCCCTTATATTTCACCAGTCGTTTCTGCAAGACTAGTGATTAAACATCCCGCTTCACTTTTACTTGATACTGAAATCCTGGAAAGGGGATTACTTCCAACTGTTGAATTACATATCTACATCTGTTATAATATTATATTTACAGAAAAATTGGTCGAAGAAGCAGCAAACTCAAGACTCCAGGTGAGCATAGACAAGACGGAGGTTATGAAAATAACCAACAAACAACAACAACAGCAGCGGCAACATCCACCGCCATTCACCATCAATGGGAGGGATTTGGAAGATGTTACTTCATTCACTTATCTAGGGAGAATTGTTTCAGCTACAGGAGGAACAGACGAGGATGTCAAATTGAGAATAGGGAAGGCGAGAAACACTTTCATCAACCTGAAACCAATCTGGAAATCTTCATCACTCAGCCTGCATCAACAACAAAATTCGGATTTTCAATACAAACGTCAAGTCAGTCAGTTCTTCTATACGGATCAGAAACTTGGCCAGTGTGTCACAAAGAATATTTCCAACAGCCTGTTGCACACCTTTATCAACAACTGTCTTTGCTTTATACTGAAGATCAGATGTCCGGAAAGAATCACAAACAAGAAACTATGGGAAGAAACAAAACAAGAACCAATCGCCCAACAAATATGCAGGAGAAAGTGGAGATGGATTGGACAGTCGCTGATGAGGCCACTGGGTGACATCGCGCGTCAGGCCATTGCTCGAGTGGAACCTGAAAGGGAAGTGGTGAGTGTGACGTCGAAGGGTGACATGGAGGAGATCGTGTGAAGATGCAGGTGAAAAGTATAGCACAAGACAGAAGCAAGCGGAGGCGTGCAGTTGGAGCCCTATGTTCCACTAGGAACCCAAGGAAACAATTATAAATAATAATAATAAATTATGAGCCTACTTTTACATTAAAAAGGTTAGACATCATATTTACTTTTACATTTAAAACTACGCTGGTGGCACAGCGGTTAGGATTCTCGCCTACCATGCACATGGTCCTGGGATCAAACCCCGGCCGACGCACTCCTTTACCTCGCTTAGCCAGAAATAATGATAGTAAAGAGGAAGGGTTGGGCATGAGGCTACCAACCCCATCCTGTAAAATAAACGCTGCTACAGAAACTTCAAGCCACTAGCTTGGAGCCCTATGTTCCACTGGGGAACGTGAAGGAAAAAAAAATAATGCCCTTTTATAATACATAATAATTATATGGTAATATCACCCTATTCAGAATTCATGGGTTTACCGATGAATCCTGTCCCAGTGGGTTAATGGTCTACGGGCTAGCCCACCTTGTAGCCAGAAGGTTCTGGGTTCGAACTGGCTGTGGTGCGTGCTTATTGTGAAGAGTCCCAAATTAGGATGAAACAGCTATCTGGCAGTACTCCCAGGTGGTTTTCCAATGGTTCTCTAACTGATGCTAGCTTATGATGAAATCCTGCAACCAATAATAATAGTAAACTCACATAATATGGAGAAGTAAAATTATAGTAAGAGCATTTCTCTGGCTGCTGTAGGCTGAGTGAATGTTTGTATTGCTTTTGAATGCAGAGGTCTGGTTTCACAGACCCGAGTAGCCAATGATTCGGCGATGGAAAGCGTAAATTGTACATAGAAATCAAATGCAAATATCGGAACAAAATGGTACTTCTGAAATTCATAGACAAGAAGTTAATCATGATGACTGTTAAGGGTCTAAATACTGACTAAATCGTTAGGAAGTTTTTCCGTGCTTTTAAATTTTGTGTAGCGAGTGACAACACGTGCCAGGCAGTGAGATGGAAGGCGAATGGAAGATGACAAGTTGGGTTTTGTGACCATGATATGGAGAAGATCGTGGAAGGAGTAAATGACAACCTTATAGATAATCTTAGAACCAGTTGAGAAAGACTGCTGAGAGTAAAGTGAAGTGGTAATGTGGCACTGAAGCTCAGGATTTCACTAGAAACCCTAGGGAATAATATTAATAATATCAGATAAGTCAGTATATAATGTGTTCTAATCAAAGTGTATAAGGCAGACACCATGATAATAAGTAGCGAAAACTTCAATTACTGCTGATGTTTCTCTGTAATCTTTAGAGTGTTAATTATGGAAGTTTTTCGTTTAAATTCACTACTGTATGAACACATACGCCACGCTTCCCTTTATGTCATTTTAACACTACTTATGTTTTCAGTGGAGAAGCGTTGTTTCAACCACAGGCTGGGGGATGGCATGAAGATGTCAAAGCCAGTCGGAATCGAAAGGGCGATATACGCCTTCATCAACCTGAAACCAGTTTGGAAATCTTCTGCACTCCACCTCAGAGTAAACAATTCGACTCGGATATTCAACATGAATGTGAAGTCAGTCACTTCTTCTATACAGGTTAGACATTTTCACTGCGTGTGAGTCACGAAATACATTTCCAAAAGCCAGTTGCAGACTTTTATCAACAGTTGCCCAGTCCACTGACTCCATATTGAAGATCTAATGGCCAACCTCCTGACTGCCCAGAAAGAATTATCAACAAGAAAATCTGGCTGAGAACAAAGCAACAAAGAGCCTTTTGTTTAGTAGACAGATAGGACAAAAGGGGGGTAGATTGTACCCACACTGAGCAGACTGTGGAATGAAATCACACGCAATGCAGGCCATTGCTTGCGTGAAATCTATACGGACGACGACAAGTTGAGCGCGTATCTGAGGGTGATATGGAGGAGACGGTGTGGCGAAGATTAGATGAGAGCCCACCTAGTCCCGGTTGGCCCAGGTATCATCCAACTTCACCAAAGGATCAAAATTGCGTTGATAATCCGTGTCCAAAGATGCTGGCTGCAGAGCCAGTAAGTGCTACCAGAAGAGTTCCAGAAGGCACTCCAGAAAACGAACAGAAGAATAAAAACTGTCAAGGAACTTAGCCCTAAGTTCCTATTGTAACGAAGAAGCTCTGAACCGATAATTACTATGTATCTTTCTCGACTTTAACTCCAAAACACCAGTATTCGTTGAAGGAAGTTATATTGTTTGGCAATTAAAGTAAAGATTAATACAAGTCTATAAACAAATGTTTTATACAGTATTACAATGTACTTTTATTCGTATTCTTTCGTCTTCTTCGAACTTGTACACGATCGAAGCATTCGCGCCTTCGAGTTGCCCGCCAACGGCTACCAAGGTCAATGAACCAACGTTCAATGTTCATATTCCTTGACAAGAGCTTATAAGCATTAGTGGGGTCAGTCAGCTGAAGACGACAATAGAAAATAGAACGAAGTGTAAATGTTTTCACCAATGAATTACCTTTCAATAAGATATATACAAGGCATCAACAATGTCAATTAGTTTATTGATAACAGACATCGTGCATGAATAACTAGTGTTGGGAAGTCAAAAAGAGCATAGAATGAGTCTTATGACGGGTTCTAAAGCATCGTGTATAATACTGAAAACGATTTAATTAAGTAATTTTATGCCTCCATCACATTTTTGACACGTCACCAGTTTGAAGATGAATTGTTCCTTGTTTCTTCTTTTTTTGAGCTTATTATCAAATTTTGTTCACCAAAAATGCTGCTCATTGAGAAAGTTCACAGATTATCTAATAAAAAAAGGAATGTGATATATACTCAAAATGTTTATCTATAAATTGCTTTATCATATTTCATCATATCTTCGATGAACTCTGTATTGATTTTGAGAGAAAATTTTCAAGTATTGGTTTTGTAGGAATTTTGTTTGATTGTTTGGAGGATTTTATCATGAGCTGATATCAGTTAGAGAACCACTGGAATACCTGGGAGTGCTGGAAAGCCAGCTGTTTCGTCGGCCTGGTTTGGGGCTGACTTTTCGGCAGTGTACACCCACCCCAACGCAAGGGTTCAAACCCAAGACATTCCGGTTACAAGCTGAGCGAGCTCATAGATCATTAAGCCAATGGGACCCGATCCAATGGCCAACCAGTCCATGAATTTGAACTTCTACCAATTCACGAAGTAGCGCGACCGCTTCGCAATGTTCTCTTCGATAAATAACTGTCCCCACCTTCAACCTGCTGTACCCTACTGGTCACGACGTCCTACTAAAACCCCAGGTAAGTACCTACCTGAATAGGGCCAGCCGCCAGTGAGCATCAGATCAATTTTCAAGTATTGATTTTGTAGGCATTTTGTTTGTTTGATTGGTTAGAGGATTTCATCATTAGGGCTGAAATCAGAGAAAATATTGTTAGATAATTGTAATGCAAATGAAAACCTGTTAACAAAAATACACATTTTCGAAATAGATTTACAGAAGTCTTACGAAAATATAGTGCTTGCAGACACCATCTATACACGTTTTATAACCTATGCAATGTTTGTTCAGCATTTTTCTAGATAAATTAGTGATTATGCTCCTTTCGATCTGAAGTAGCTCACTAATGTAAGCTTGAGATTTCATTTACGGAGGGCTGATTGTCAATCTAGCTGTCACATACGTAATCCGTCTTTTAACGAAACAGAAAAGAAGTCTTGATATGAATTTTCATGTGAGAAAGTAGGAAAATTCGTCTCCCGATCTAAGTACTTAGAGATTGAATTATATTTTATATACAAACATTGTTTGTAGACTGTAAGCAACCACCATTTATTGATTATCAAGACAAATACTTTGATGATATTTGATGGTTGGAGGCAATCGGCACGCGGGTTCGAGTTTCAGAATGGACATGAGTTCCTTCAAGATTTCAGATACACCTTGCTGACGAGTGCCAACTAGCACGAAACCTAGGTCCTGACCAGGATTCCTGCAAGGTAATACTGATAGCAGCTTCTTTCTGAACACATAAATCGGATTTCAGGCGTTTGATAGAGACTAATTCAGCAAACTTGTGGAGAATTCAAATCTTTTATCTATAGGTAATTTCATGGAAGATTTGGAGGCTCAAATGTGAAATAAATCACAGTGGAAAAGAACCATACTTTTATCGAACTCGATTTTAAAGGTGAAAATATTACGCCAATTGCCAACGGAAGATTGAATATATCACTAGCCACAGTCTATCCTGCAGCTAGCTGAGTCGGTTCCCGTCAACCGAGCAACATGCTCTCTACTGCAATCAAAAGTCGACAGATAGCCTTCTCATGGTAACTCCAACTGTGTATACACATTGAAATGTATTTGTGGGAGCAGTTACATTAGGAGGATATAAGAAGGGCACACCTCCAATTTTCTGAACATGTACAGAAAAGCTCACGTCTCCAGAGGGGAACAAACACTTACGATAGTGCTAATACTAGGTATCTCGCTGAGACACGTCCTCAGGTTGAAATCGTGAAATCCTTTACAACAATCAATAGACAAAAAAGCTCACTTCTCCTCATGTTTGCTGAAGCAACTCCTATCAGACTCCTTAAACCCCCATTTATGTGTTCAGAAAGTAGCATTTATCAGTCTTTTCTTGGCCTTCCCGGTAACTAGGTGTTTCCGCCGTCTCTTTCGCTTGATTAGACAATCTTTGACGTTTACCCCACTTCCCGCCCTTGATGTAGTGTAATTTTGTTCGTCTCTTGTTTCTATGACATGAGTTGAGATCGGCAAATTGTTACCCAATTTATTAGTTGCTCATCCTCTTACGCACCTCTCGTCTTTATTACGTAACTTCTTTACCATTATAAACACATACTGATTTTGTTTGAAAATGAACTGTCCGTGTAGAAACTATATAAGCATAATTTTCTGAGCACTGTTCACTAAGTTTGGAGCCTCCTGTCAACTGACATTATGCAAAATTTGCAAGTGGTTCTCTAACTGATGTCAGCTCATGATGAAATCCTCCATGCAATCAAACAAAATCCCGACAAAACTAATACTTGAAAATTAATCTGATGATCACTAGTGACTGGCACTATTCAGGCAGTTAACCTGGGGTTTTAGTGAGAAACTGTGACCAGTAGGGTACAGCAGGTTGAAGATGAGGCAGTAACTCATCGAAGAAGACATTGCGAAATGGTCGCGCTATGTCCTTAATTGGCAGAAGTTAGAATTTACGGGCTGGCCATTGGATCGAGTCCCAGTGGTTAAATGATCTACGAGCTCGCCTTGTAACCAGAAGGTCCAGGATTCGAGCCCCAGTTGGTGCGTACTGATGGGGAGTTCCAAACTAAGATGAAACAGCTTTCCAGTACTCCCAGGTTTTCCATTGGTTCTCTAACTGATGTCAGCTTATGATGAAATCCTCCACGCAATCTGTTAAAAATTGTTGTATATATAAACTTAATAATTTCTTAAGGCTACATGCAAGCTGCTGATGAGAGGCCAACAACATAAACAAAAGGATGATAGCATCTTGAATTCTGTACAAACCACTATCGTTTTTGCTTTATTCAAATTCACAAGGGGGAATAAATGTGTTAGCTTTCTAAAAAGCATATTTTTTATTTAAAAAAATATATTCCCCAGAGGAAAGTAGGTGATATGTGAATGTAAACAGGAAGTCGATATAAAGCTGATAGGCTTAGCTTTGATGTGGCAGTCGATAAATTATTTTCTTCTTAGGAATGGAAAAGTAAAGAGCCCTACTGACATGAGTACAGTTTATAATGAATCAAATATTTTAATTGCCTCCTCCAGAGTAACCAGTATGATGTGTCTGATTCTCAGTGGCACTGACTGGATGCTCTCCGTCAGTTTGAATTCAAGAGAACTTACCATCACGGTACACTATTTCAACTGATGTAGGACATTCAGGAATTAGCAGCAAGTTGCCTTGGATTTAGGTTATATTTGCTTATTGTGAGTGGTCAGCAAGGTACATCTGTAACTCTTATAGAAATTATGTTCGCACTGGCAACGTCTCTGGCTAGATCATTGAGTGATGTGGGTTAGAATCTCACAGAGCATATTAATCTCTACACGATTACAGATACTCCCTGCTGACAAATGACAGTAAGCGTTGAACTTAAGTTTTGGACTTATGAGAGTGAATAGTGAGCGCCAATCAACACTTAAGAGGCAGTCCAGATACCATTCTGATATGAAGTAATTCATAATAAATTGCAATTTATATCACTTATGAATAATCAAACTTATGTGAAAACATCGATAGAAGGACAACACACATGATGATACACCCTAATCTCCTACCTAAATTTACGACCAGAAATGATACATATATATATTTATTCATATAACAAATCGCATTAGCTAAACAAATAATGAAATGCATATCTTGAAAAATGCACACCACAGGTAAATGTATCCAAATGTGGTGTACAACACGTACAAAATTTGAGAAAAAACAGATAAACAAACAATTGAAGTTAGGCAGAAGGACGTTATTATTGGCTCATTATCGACTTTCTCAGTATGATTTACTCCAGCATTATTACTTCATTATTTAATAATTGCAGGTGTCAATACTTTTGAACAATGAATTGTTTGTTCAAATTGGTCTCCATATTGGCGCGAGACAAGAAGGCTGTCACTGTTTATTAATGTTCTGGTTGGAAGAAATACGATCAGAAGTATTTTTGTACATTCCTGGCCAACACCATCAACAGCAACAACAACAACAGACAACAATCAGCATAAATGGGAGGAACCTGTAAGAAGCAACCTCTTTTAACCTACCTGGGAAGCATCGTTTCAACTACAGGTGGACGGAACTGATGAGGATATCAAAGCAAGAATCGGGAAAGCTAGGCAAGCTTTCACTACTCTCAAGTCTGTGTGGAGGTCAACAACACTCAGCATCAAAAATAACATCCGGATTTTCACCTCCAATGTGAAGTCAGTGCCACTTACTATACGGATCAGAGACTTGCACTGCGCGTCATAAACAGCATCTCAAGCAAACTACAGACCTTCATTAACAGTTGTCTTCGCTCAATACTCAAGATTAGATGGCCGCCAGGAAAGATCAGCAACAGGGATCTCTGGCAATGAGCGAACCAACCAGGAACCGATTGTGAAACGAATAAGCAGGAAGAAATGGAGGTGGATTCGCCATACTCTGAGGAAACCATCAAGTGAGTGGCATCACTAGACAAGCCATTGCTCGAGTGGAACCCGAAAGGGAAGCGGCGAGTTGGTCGTCAGCGTGAGGGTGACTTGGAGGAGGTCATGTGAAGAGGAGATGAAAACGTGTGGGTAGACTTGGAGCCAGGTGAAGACTCTAGCAGAGAACCTAACGCAATGGATACGCGCGGTTGAAGCCCTATGTTCCTCCAGGAATTAAAGGAAACAATAATAATATTTATTTACAGACTTCAGCACTGATTAACCATTGTAAGTAAACCTGTTTTATTATCGCTTGAAGAATAAACAATCATATTGCCCAACTGTGTTTCCTGTTGTTCAGCGTCGGTTGCAGTGCATACATGTTCTTCGTAGTAGTCTTACTCTTCTGAAACCAATCATAGCTCTAGGATCTCTGTGATCTGGATATTTAATAGATAGAAGACTAGTAGTTCAGCGAAGAGTCTCTTTTCGTCAAAATCCTCCATCCAATCAAACGAAATACCTAAAAAACCAATACTTGAAAATTAATCTGATGCTCACTAGCGACTGGTCCCATCCTGGCAGTTACCTAGGGGTACAATTGGGAAGCGGTGACCAGTAGGGTGCAGCAAGTTGAAGATGAGCAGTAACTCGTCGAAGAAGACACCGTGAAGTGGTCGCGCTATGTCATGAATTGGCAGAAGTTAGAATTTATAGGCCACTGGATCGGGTCCCAGTGGCTGAATGGTCTACGAGCTCTCCTTGTAACCAGAAGGTCCTGGGTTGGAACTCCAGTAGGTTCGTACTGATTAAAAGTCCCAAACTGGGGCGAAAAAGCTGTCCAGTACGCTCATGATAAAATCCTCCATCCAAACAAACTAAAGCCCTACAAAACCAGCACTCGAGAACTCATTTTCATAGCTGTATAATCACAAATATATATATAGTTGTTTTGTATGTGTTTGTGTACATTAAATTTTTTCCCAAAGGAAAATATAATTAGTTCAGATGAATTGGATGTTGATATAAGAGGCTAGTAACAAAAATGATGAGTTGTCACAAACGATAGTTAAAGAAGAGTTTTGACAAGAGGTTTTATTCGTTTTCTTTCATGTTTTTAACAATATTTGCTACTTGAAATGTCTGTGATCAAGATTTTACCTGAAACGTGTAATGTATTTAAGCAATGCGTCCTTAGACATTCTTATTGCACTTACTTGTCAAACATGTCGACATAAAAAGTACAAATTCATTATTATAGGTCAACATGTTTTAGGGACACGATCAAGAAAAAAAGTGATCCGAAAAAGGGGAGTAAAACCACTATTATGAAAAAAGGAACCTTGATTTTTTATAGTAGGATTACCAAAATAAGTTCAAAGTATTAACAAGAAGTTTCTGAAGACATGAAACAAAGTTAAGCCGTGTTATGGCTAAGCCTTCAACAAATTAAGGTATTTAACCAAAACCTGCTTCATATTTGGATTTAAATTCACTATTGAAATCTACTTAATGAACCATCTGTATATCATGTCCTTTACAGTAGATCACGTTGGACATTTATTTTCACGTTAATTCAATCAGGCTATTTTATTCGATCTTACCCTCAATTTGGAATGTTTTCTGTGGCCTTGACGTGCATAGATCAATCGGTCCTTTCTATGTACATGTGATAAAATACATACAAATAAAATGGTAAATGCAGTGAGATGTAACACTATCGTTTGGATTAACAGGGCAAAATAAATTTCTTTTCCTCTAAGTAAATAAATTTAGCTATAGGGGAAGTCCTATTAAATGCTCCTCCGTAATTATTATAATTATTATTCCCTTGGGTTCCGAGTGGAATAGAAGGCGTAAACAACATATCTACGCTTCGTTCCTATTTCTCCCGTCCTGTTCAGCTGACTGGCCAAACTACTGCTTATGATTTCTTATCTCATCCCCGCCATAGCATCTCCTCCATGTCACCTTTAGGAACCCGATCAACTCGTCGTACTCCATTCGAATATCACCCGAGCAATGGCCTGTTGTGTGATGTAATTCGACAATCCCCTCAGTGTGTGTGTGCCCAGTCCATCCTCTTTTTCTACTACATATCTGTTGAACAATCAGCTGTTGGTTGGTTTGTTCTCAGCCAGAGTTTCTTGTTGATAATTCTTTCTGGTCAGCCGGCCAGTCATTTGATCTTCACTATGGAGTCACCAAAGTGGGTAGCTGTTGATAGAAGTCTATAAATGGCTGTTGGAAATGCTCTTCGTGATACCTATTGCAAGTTTCTGATCCATACAGAAGAAGTGACTGACTGACTTGACATTGGTGTTGAAAATCCTAATCTTGTTGTTTATGCTGAGGCTGAGTGCAGAAGATTTCCAAACTTGTTTCAGGTTGATGAAGACTAGCCTTAACATCTTCATCGTTTCCGCTGCCTGTGGTTGAAACAATGCATCCTGTACAGATAAGTGGAGGCAGTAACCTCTTTCAAATCTCTCTCACTGATGGTGATTGATGCTGCATGTTGCTGTTGTCTGGTTGGTTGGTTGATTACCCTCATCACCTCCGTCTCTTCTATGTTCATCTGGAGTACTGTCTTAGCCGTCTCCTTGCGTCTTCTGACAGTTTGTTGGTTTTCGCCTGCCTGCCTGCCTGCAACTTTTCGAGTTTGTGTGACAATCACAATAAATCATCAACGGACGAAATCCATATCTTATAGAGTCTTCTGATAAGTACAGTGTATTACCGTCTCCTAGCTAACCACGAACAGTGTGCCGCATAATCCAGTCCACTTCAATTAGCAATATCCTCACTGATAATAGTCAGGCAACCAGCATTGTCTTACTTCTGTACTCATTTCAGACGCCTCAATGAGTTTTCTGTTGTGAATCAGCTGACACCTGGCATTGTAGACTTGGGGTACTGCAGTTCACAGTGTTGAAGTGGTTTCCGAATAACTTCTCAATCAACGCTGTCTGTTGAAGGCCTTTTCGAAGTCGATGAAATTGAGGTAGAGGTTTGACTGCCTTTTTTATTCTTTGTTCTGCGATGACGATGATGCGTAGAGTTGCAATTTGATTAGCGCATGATTTTCCTTTCTTGAATCCAGCTTTTTCCTGTTGGCTTAGTTCTGCATCCAGTGCCTCTTTTATTCTAATGATAATAGATGGTGGGAGGCAGTCGACAGGACGCCTTTCTCGACCTTGGTTTCTTGCTAGTTGGCACTCACCACTAGTCAGCAAGGCGTATCTGCAACCTTTAAGGAACTCATGTCAATTCTGAGATTCCAATCAACGTTATCCATTGCCGCCTGCAGTCGGTCAGAGACGTTACCATTGAGCAGCTATTCGAGCTCGCGATTGACCTCCTGTAGCACTGACTGTATTGGATACTTTGACTGGACACCAGAAGAAACTCTAAAACTGAGAGATGTATAATCAAGGATGGATATTAGATCCAAAATTAGTAATTACAAATATGACAGTCATTACCCAATATTAAGCCCCAAAAAAGACGGAAGATTGTGCTAAAGGCTAGCAACCACGCCCCATAGAATAACAAGAATAGACACCACTGATAATGAAACTCCAGGTGTCAAGTTTGAAGCCTTGTATTCCACTCGGAACGCAAAGCAATGATTAAAAAAAATAAGGATTGGAAAGAAGGACTATAGTTCATATAAAGAGAAATTATAGTAGTCTGGTGCCATTGCAGACTGAAGCAAGCAAAATATTTACATATATATGTCCCTTAAATATGTGCAGCAGGTCTTCTCAAACTACTGATTTTACCCTTATATTTGTGTAGAACATATCGTCACATATGTACTGATAATCACCGAAAATATCCACTGAGTTATGAAGAAAATAAAAGACAATTCAGAGAGGAATATTTTCTTTATCAACGAAATCATCTTCACAAGCTGTACACAGTCGTATTTATAATTTCATACATAATCCCCATCCAGACATTAATGAAAACAAAACACGTAATTCATCGAAGAGTCACTTTTCAGCGGGGAATTCATTCACTTAGTTGTACAATTTCGGGCACAAAATTCTGCGATATCAGTTTCAACGTCGACAAACTCCATACTCATTTACAGTTTGAAAATTTAATTAGCCAGACGAATGATCTGGTTCCAACACCTAACGATGAGTTACAACGATTCAAATCAACAATCATCGATTGCTGCCACTAGTAGCTCAGTACGAAAGCAACATCCTGTGATCACCTAACAAAGCAGCACCGCGAAGAATTAAAACAGCTGACAGACGACAAAGAACTAGTAATAACCCATCCTGGAAGGGAGCTGGTGTAGTTCTTTTGGACAGAAATGATTATATGAAAATGACGAATATTATCTCCGAAGAAAGTAAATTATTTCCACCTCCCAACGAAGGAAAAACACTGAACTAATTGAGAAACAACTTACAGACGCCCTGAAAAGAATGGAAACTGGTCATTTAAGTAGCTGCGATCTCTATGATCGAATCCGAACGACAGGTTCAATAATACCAAGGGGTTATGGTTTGCCAAAGATACAGAAAGTTGGTCATCCCCTCCGTCCAATTCTAGATATGTCAGGTTCCCCTTATCATTCTGTTGCAAAATGGCTGGCTGATAATCTGGAACCTGTAAGGAAATATCGATGCATATACTCGCTTAGTGATACTTTCCAATTCACTGACTACATACGAGATATGAGCATAACTAATAAAATTATGTTATCTTTCGACACTGAATCGTTCCAGTTTCCGTCGATTTTATCACTGGTGCATATCCTTGTTATTTATTGAGGATAAGGAGTAGATCAAATTTCTCCTTCTTCTCAAAGGGATGTGACTATGAAAATTCGTGTATTGACCATTCCATGTTGATTTTCCGTAGATCAGTGTTTGAAGAAAACCATCAGATCTCCTTTTTAGGAAAACATCCAAAAAATCAATGTTGCCCACAGAGAAAAGATATTATTCCTAAAAAAGATCAGAAATTGTGATTTTGTATTCTGACCTATGCATGGTAATAGGCCACAATTATTTACACAACATACATTTGGTATAGTCATCTTATGCAGTTTCAATTACGCAGTTTTGCCAATGAGATCACTTCTAAAATACTTCTGAAGAAGGTAATGACCACATAAGGTGATTTAGAAAAGAAATCCTCTTTGTCAATGATTTATGAACGCAATGTTCAGCTCAGATTGAATTATATAGTAACTTAATCATCTTCCATCAGCATGAAGTAATTTTTTTAAACTAAAAACAGCGTGTGTTTACATAATGAAATTGCTTATCATATTGGAGTTGATTTTGACATTCCATGGGGGAGGAGGTTGTTGTAATAAGGTCAAATTCTGTTTTGCTTCATTCATCATTCCTATTCATCAGACATTTGGGACTGCATTTGATATGAAGTGCTTTTGATGATATCAGACGTTCTTTATGACCTGATTCTACAGCGTGTAGACCTATAGTCGATGATTTCTCAAGCTTTTCTAGTTTAAAATGGATTTCTCGGTAGTCGAACAGACACTCACTCTACTCTCTTCATTTCTTCTGATTGCCTTGATTTCTCTCTGGTGAGTTTTGTCCCATGTATATCGCATCGCATAACACTGCAAGCATTTTATTTTGTAGACACAATTAGATTGAGAATGATCAGGGATTCGGTCTGATGTTTTGAAGAAAACTCTGATGTTGTGTTTTTATTGAGTACTCTTCTCTTCTGATATCGTCTGACGTCTCTGATGGTCTATGTGGAAATACAACTCTTGAGGCCCATGTTTTCGGAATAGATTTTCGATCATATTTAATGTCTGTGTTGATTTTGTTGATGAAGTTCGTTGGGTAGCTATTTTACTCTCAACAGAATTTCAGTAATGTTTGATATTTTTTCGTCATTCGCCTTCTTATCCGTTAACATCAAAGAGTATGTTCGTCTAAAAAGACTTGAAACAACTGATAGGTTTACGCTGATGTAGTGTGATAATGCGAAGTCTAAATATTTGTTGGAGTTGATTTTCCTCCTAAATATGAAAACCTATACATTGAAATGTCCGTTTTCCATCCTCTTAACTAGGCAGTCTAGAAATGGTAGTTCACCGAAGTGTGATTCTGCCTGCTTCCGAAGCTGGATGTTGGGTGATAGATTGTTCGGTTCCTCCAAGAACGAATTGTGTAGATCTCCTTTCAGCACTACAAAAGTATCATCAACGTATATCAGCCATATTTTAGGCGTGAGTAAGCTTGAATAGATGTTATCTTCGAATCTATTCATAAAAAGATCAGCGACTATTAGGGAAACCGGTGTACTCAAAGCAATACCATTAGTCTATCTATATAAATTTCCTTTAAATGTAAAATAATTACTTCCCAGACAGAATTTTAAACTCTTAATTATTTCACTGGTATCCAGTGGACGTCTTTGTGATAACGTTGTATCTGATTCTGGTAAACTGGAAACGATATCAACACTTTCAGTAATCAGAATGCTAGTATTATTATTATTGTTTTCTTTAATTCCTAGAGGAACATAGGGCTTCAGCCGTGCGTCTCCATTAAGCTCAGTTCTCTGCTACAGTCTTCACCTGGCTCCAAGTCTGCCCACACCTTTTTTTATCTCCTCTTCACATGACCTCCTCCAAGCCACCCTTGCACTGACGACCAACTCGCCGCTTCCCTTTCGAGTTCCATTCGAGCAATGGCTTGTCTAGTGATGTCACTCACTTGATGGTTTCCTCAGAGTATGGCCAGCCAATCCATCTACATTTCTTCCTGCATATTTGTTTCGCAATCGGTTCCTGGTTGGCTCGCTCCCAGAGATCTTTGTTGCTGATCTTCTCTGGCCGGCCATCTGATCTTGAGTATTGAGAGAAGACAACTGTTAATGGAGGTCTGCAGTTTGTTTGATGTGCTCTTTATGACGCACCAAGTCTCTGATCCCAATAGTAAGTAGCACTGACTTCACATTGGAGTTGAAAATCCGGATCTTATTTGTGATGCTGAATAGTGCTGTTGACCTCCACACATACTTGAGAATATTGAAAGCTTGTCTTGCTTTCCCGATCCTTGTTTTGATATCTCCATCAGTTCCGTCCGCCTGTAGTTGAAACGATGCTTCCCAGGTAGGTAGGTAAAAGAGGTTGTTTCTTTCAGGTTCCTTCCATTTATGCTGATCGTTGTCTGTTGTTGCTGTTTCTGTTGCTGTTGCCCAGGAATCTTCATCACCTCTGTTTTCTCTATGTTCACCTGAAGTCCTATCTTTTCTGGATGCTTCTTCTGCCAACTTGTTGCTTTTCACTTGCGTATCTTCCAGTTTGTGAGAAATCAGACATATATCATCGGCGAAGTTCAGATCCTCCAAGTTTTTTGTGTGTGTCCATTTTATGTCTGTTCCCTCGTTGTCCGCTGCCAGTCGCATTATCCAGTCTACTGCAATCAGGAAAATCATTGGCGAGAGTTGGCAGCCAGCTTGTCTTACTCCCGTCTTAACTTCGAAGGATTTCGTAAGTTTCCCGTTGTGGATTACTTGACATGCAGCATTGTCGTACAACTGTTGGATGAGATGTATATTTGTCGGTGGCACCGCATATTAGCGTAGTAGTTTCCAAATCACCTCTCGGTCGACGCTGTCAAAGGCATTTTCAAAGTCGATGAAGTCGAGGTAGAGAGGTGACTGCCATTCCCAGCTAGTATATAATGCTAGTATATAATGAGTCAATATCATAGCTTACCATAATATCTTCTCTGTCGATTTCCTGGTGTTCTCTTTTGCACTTGAAATCATATGAATCTTTTGTAACATTTTGTGTATGCTTTAACTGTGTTTTCATTATGGCAAATAAGTATTCAGAGACATTGAATGTCAGTGAGTTAGTAAAATCCAGTACTGGTCTTAATGGGGCTGTGAGTTTATCTATCTTTATTTGATCGTAGAATCTCGAGGGTATATAAAATTTTGGTTTTCGCTTAGACCTCAGAGAATTGCTGATTTTGCGTTTAAGTCCTTGAAGGAGTCTGTTGGTATTTAGTTTCGTTTTGTTGAATTCGGCAGATTTCTTCTTTCATTCAATGAGTGGTAAATATGGTCCATCAGATAGGTGTTCAATCACCTTCTTTTAATAATCCGTCCCGTTCATTATCACAGTAATGTTTCCCTACTCAGTTGTTCCCTTACCAATATGCTCCTGAATTCACTCTTAAGGAACTAATGTTATATCTGTGTTATATCTGTGTCACTCTCATGGATATAAGTGCTTCACACACACACCTTGTCAGCTTAAACCTGTTGCGACGGTTATCAATCAATAATCCGTCAACCATTCTTGTGAGTAGACGCCGAGATGAGCCAACAAAGAGAATTAATGGTTCTGTTATAATGATTGTATGGTTTAAAGTGATTATATATAGGCATTCCAAATGTGTATAATAGTAATAATTCGGTGAATATATATATATATAAATATATTGGAAACTTGAATAACCGTCTGCAGTTTACGTAAGAAAAGCATTACCGTTTTTAGTGGTACCAGTACGGTTTAGAGTAGCAAACAGCGTAATGTTAAAGTTAGAAGGAGCAGTACGTGTATGAGCCGTTAGTTGTGTGGTGGTGTGATACAGACAGTGCGTACCAACGGAACATGATTCTCGCATATTCCCACAGTTCAATTCGGCATTAGCAACAGAATACTATGTATCTATTCGAACCTTCTATTTCTTGTCGTTTAATGTTAACAGAAATCACACAGGATACATGTGTATCTTCGGGCGGGACTTCGAGGCTGTTGTGCAGTTGAATGGCATTCAAGATCTGTCAGCGAAGAGGCTGTTACTTGGATTGCTGCTGAGAGGTTGGACGACGGCAGCATATGCTAGAGTCTGACAAGACACTGGCAAACACGAGCTAGGGTTGTACAAACTGCTCCCAAAATGGGAAGGATCATACATGGTCACCATGAGACAGGGTCACGTACATACGATCAGAAATGAAAACAAAGAGAAGCTGGTGAACGTCAGTGAGCTCCAGAACTCAATGCAGCAAGACAAGTTAACAAAGCCGCCATCTCCAAGAAGATTGAACCAACTTCAGTTAAAAGTCTTTGATGGGGCACGAGTGTGGTGGTGTGACGCAGATAGTGTTCCAGCATAGTACTGTTCTCACATATTCCCACAGTTCAATTCGTTATTAACGACAGAAAACAATATACCTATTTGAACATTCTATTTCATATCCTTTGATGTGAACGGACATCAAACACTGGGTGGTTGGTTAAAGAATATAAACTGTACATTTATATGTATACATATAAACAACCTCGCCTAGATTTCTAGCTCACTAGTTTTCTAGCCGGTCTCAAGCCCGGATAAAGAGGGAGGATTGGGGCACGGTGCTAGCAACTCCACCCCCAAAACTTAACCAAATTGCTACAGAAACTTCAACGCACAAATATATTCAAAATTCTAAAAATACAAACAATAACCTTATTTTCCGCTGGAATCGGGGAAGTGAAATGACGCAGGCTGGTGAAAGCCTTCGGGAAGCCAGTCAGCCGATGTGCCTTCTTTCGATGAAAGCGAAAATAAGGATGGGGACGTGGAATGTTCGTACAATGTACGAAGCTGGGAAGGCTGCTCAGGTAGCCGCAGAAATGAGGAGATATAAAATAGAAGTGTTGGGAATCTGTGAGAGCAGATGGAATGAATGTGGAAGGTGCCAACTATCAACTGGAGAGACAGTAATCTATTCCGGTCACCCAGAGGACAATCATGAACACACCGAGGGAGTGGCCATCATGATGTCACCAACAGCAGCCAAAGCTCTCTCTCCTCCAGGACAATGACAGCTAGGTTCAACTCAAAAGGAAGGAGATTGACTGGACACTCACTGAGGGGGCCGTTGGGTGACATCGCGCGTCAGGCCAGTGCTCGAGTGGAACCCGAAAGGGAAGTGGCGAGTGGGACGTTTAAGGGTGACATGGAGGAGATCGTGTGAAGAGGAGTTGAAACAGTATGGATTAAAATGGATGCAGGTGAAAAGCAAAGCAGAAGACAGAAGCAAGTGGAGACGTGTATTTGAAGCCCTATGTTCCACTAGGAACCCTAGGGAACAGCAATAATAATAATAATTATATATATATAAACAGCGGTTTGATCAATGAGAAATATTCTTTAACTTCCGTGTCTTGCCGCCTGTTGTTACAGTAGTATTGGTAGTAGTAGAAATTTTGCACCATAAGGAGTGAATGGAATTTTTTAAGCTTACCCTAATCAGATACTTGTAACTAAATAAAAAATGAATAACTTAGGCTGCAACCAGTAGAAATATGAAGTAGGTCATATAAACGAGAAAATATTACAGCTACTTTATCCTTCTGCTTCCTCATTGATTTAATAACTAATGAATTCACGCATAATGAGGCTTGTTTATTTAATGACACAAAGGAGTAATTAGGTAATTAGTAGTATATTACAGAGTTATGCACTATGGTTCAAGGTATAGACATTATTAATAATATTATTATCATACATTATGTTATATATTATTTGTATGCAGAAATATAATAGATAGATAGATAATAAAATATATAGAGTTAGGTAAAGTTGGTTGCCAATACTGATGTGAATAATTTTTGCGCCACTCTGGACAAAATTTATACGTAATATTCAGTAATTAGTTAATTTCAAGGTAGAGGGTAACTATATCTGAATAATAAAATGAGGGTAGTGACGGTTCTCAGGTGTTGTTGTGTTCTCTGAAATGCTTGGGGTTTATAATCGCGAAGCTTTCAATAATCCTTCAACACAACATCATCAGCAATTACTTAATCTTTTCAAAAGACTGACTATCAGACAAAGAATATTCTTGTCGATAACCTGCCCTTCATCAGGTTCTACAGTTATATATCCATCCATCCATAATAATGAAAGAATTAGGGTTATTAGAAGCACAGATGTTGTTGAAATAACATCGAATCAATCACTGGTATGAGCGGATTACAGTTCAATAGAATCGACATAACAATACATTCAATGTAAGACATATAAATAAAGAATAATAACAATAATACAGAATTCATGAATTTCAAGTCTCCACAGAGGGCCATCCAGAGTAGTAGTAGTAGTATTGGCTAGTTAAACCTGTTTCTTCTGGACACAAAGCACCGTTTGTTTTAGTCGAATCACTATTGCCTTAAATGTTTGGAGTAAACGGTACCTAGTTGTTTTTGGCAATTTACTTGGTACCTGGTAGATGATACAGAAGGACTCTTCAATGCTGACTGGCTTTGTGACCGGTTTGGACCAGGTGTTGTAATATCGAGCTATTGATGCTTCTCATTACACCTCTATTAAACCACACTGGTTGATGCTCTCGAGGAAGAACGAAAAATCAAGTTCCTAGAGCAACGGCCAGTATAAATCGCTCCATCAAAAGCGCAGTAGAATTTGTATATACGAGAAGAGGCGACTAGTTAGTCTAGGTACTTCAACTTTCAATTGAGGAATCACCACTGGTCGTGTAGAAAATAAAACTTGTAGTTTGCCAGTATTATAAGTCCTTTGAACTCATTGTACAGCTTAATGATAAATTCATTGAAAAGGGCTCTTTGCCAAATCACTTTTTTAACTTCATGGATGTTTTAATGGGAATTTTCGCCTTGAATGAAACAATTGCCTTTTCTGAAAACCCTGACTAGGTTTGGTTGTCATCAAAGGCTTCCTTTCCATTCTACGCTTCGCTTCACCGATATTGATCATCTCCTTGACATGGAGTGGAGGAGGTGATGAGAAGAGGAGATGAAAGCATGTGGTCAGACTTGGAGCCAGATGAAAACGTTGGCAGAGAACCGAATGCAATGGAGACGTACGACCACAGTCCTATGTCCCTCTAGGAATTAAAAGAAACAATAATAATAATAATATGAGGAGATAATTGTTGTGAACTAAAACACAAAACCTGATCTTCATGAGGAGTTATAATTAGATTAGTCTGAAAACTGCAGTAATTGGGAGTTGTCGATTGCTTCTAATAAACACTTCTGAATTTCTAAAATTTTACACGAATTAAGAAAACAGAGAATAGAATTTGTATAAGAAATACAAAATGTACGAAATGACAGGAGGATTGTATGACCTGTATGATGCTTATTTTATAGTGATCTGAACTCCAATATCTTATTATCAACGTTATTTCTTGTCATTTAAGACTCTGTAGTTTGGGAACCCCGTTAGGGCTATTTTTAGCAGAAATCTGTATGTCGTGCATTGAGAGTTCATCGGACGATCGAAAATGTACCGCGTTACAGAATATATGTGGACAAAATTGTAACTATGAAAGATAAGCCTTGTTCTACCACCTTAATTTTAAATCGAATGAATGAAGTTCAGAATAGCATATCACTTAGCTCTGTGGGCATATTGCTTAGTCAGTGGCTTGATGAATCAATAAAACGATCTATTTATAGAAAACTTACCTGGACAGGACGGTATCTTAATTACCACAGTTTCTGCTCTGTTTGGTACGAAAGAGCCTCACTGAAGACACACTTGATGACGAAGAAAGAAAACTGGCACAAACTCTGGTTGATAATAATTATCCAAACAAGTTCCTCAGGAGAAATAACGTTGTCAGAACACCAAGACTCACTCTCCAACTCACCACTAAGAAAGACGTGTACATCAAGCTAACCTATATGGGTGATCGTTGCAGTTTGCCAACTCGACGAAGATTGAACAATACTGTTAAAAAGACATTTTATGCAGTTAAGATCAGAATAACTGAGAATTTGAATCCGTTATATTCATTTAAACCCTTAGAACATGCGAGAAATTATGTCACATCTCACTGTATTTACCAATTTGAATGTACGTGTGGACATGTATATATAGGGAGGACTCATTGATCTCTGCGAGTAAGGGCTGGCTTCACAGCATATTCCTAAATGACTTCAGAAGAGAAATGCATCCTCAGAACCCATCAATGAGAACAGCTCCTCTGTTAAGAAACATATTATAGAGACAGGACATAAAATTGCTGTTTACACGTCTTTTCAACCTATCTATAATAAGTGTTTGGGGTGTATCCTAAAGTTTGTGGAAACCCTAGCTGGCAATTAGAAAGTTTATACCACATTTACGCGTTCAAAGCAACAATTCGTCACCGCACTAAACCTTCCTTGGTAAACTTCGTGTTGATACCAGCAAGGGTAGATGAACTTTTACCTCTGTTATCTGGTTTAGTGATCTTCATTGTTATTTTCACCTTCAGTAAGTCCTTTTAACTTGACCTAAGTCTATTTCTATTTCTCACCTCTTCACTCTTTATTAATTTTGTATATATTTTCCTATGACAAGTGTCTGTGAGATAAGATTGTTCGAAATGTGTTCTGGAAATACAACATTACACGATTCAGACAAATTACGTCGTCTTATTGCTTTGTCTAAATTTAAGGTCCTGTTGTAGCTTATCGGTCACTTGTTCTTTAGAACAAAGTGGTCTAATGGTTCTTATAAAAGAAAAGGCATCCAGAGAATAGTTACTCCTCTTTTCGGCGATATCATTCTTAAGCTGTACGAGCACATATATATCCAGTAAATTTTCCTAGCAGCCATAGAATTCGCAGAATTTGCAGCCGTGTCACTTTAGAAGAGGAGCTAAACACTCTCAAAAGAATGTTCCTCAAGAATGGCTACCCAGAATGTTTCATCACGATATCCACTTAAACCTCCAACACTTTCTGCTCCCGATAAAAACCTCTCTATTTGAATCTATAATTCAGTGGAGTGTCATCAGCAGAAATAGTGAGAAACTGCCTGTTCCTCTCACTGAAGAAAATTTTCTTTGCAGCTGAACTTCGATTAACTTTCTCTACGAAACCAATGATTTGCATGAACTTGAAGGATAAGCTACCTATGTTGGCTGGCCTGATCAGCTTGCATCTACCAACTCACCTGCTCATGTGCAGTTAGCTAAGTATGTCGGCCGTACCCAGTGTTTGCTATCTAAACGTATCATTGAAAACTTACTCACAGTCATGGTTTTATAAAGGAGGAAAAAGGTCCCCCGAAGCTTTTACCTCGAACACGTGATCGAATCGGAACACCAAACAAACCTACAAAGCAACTTCAAAGTTATCTACACAATATATGGGAATCTCGATAAAAGAGTACGAATCAGTCTTCTTCAAACAGACAGAAGCAGTGGGAATTCACATGTTAAATACTGAGCTCTGCATACAAAAGAATTTTGATTAGTCATTAAATCTGCAATGAATCTGGTCTATCTTAACACTAAATACGTAATTTTTGCTTTTTGTGTTTCTTAATTGTATTGTTTTCTTCCCCTACCCCGAATTAAATCTCTATCCCGTATTACCATTGTTATTAACTAGACTCTCGTTCCAATTCTACTTTAATTCCAATCGAAGCCGTCAACAAGATCACGTCGGGATTACATCATGAGCTGACATTGGTTAGAGAACCATTGGAAAACCACCTAGGAGTACTGAACAACTGTTTCGTCATAGTTTGAGACTCTTCATCAGCAAGCACCCACCAATTGGGGTTTGAACCCAGAACCTTCGGGTTACAAAGTGACCTAGTAGACCAGGTGGGCAGTTACCTGGGGTTCCAGTGGGTATGGGTGCACCAGTAGGGTGCGGCAGGTCGGGTGTGAGGACAAATATTAGCCACCGAGAAAATCGGCTTGCGCTCGCGGTATGTCATGAATTAGCAGAGGTTCAGATTCATGCACTGGCCATTGGATCGGCTCCCAGTGGCTGAATAGTCTACGAGCCAGCCCGCTCAGCTTGTGACCAGAAGGTCCTGGGTTGGAACCCTTCAGTGGGGCGGTAGCGTACTGATGAGGAATCAGTCCCAAACTGGGGCGAAACAGCTGTCCATCACTCCCAGGTTTTCCACTGGTTCTCTAACCGATGTCAGCGCATGATGAAATCCTGTAACCAGTCATTCAAATCCCTACAAACCAATATGCGATTGTGCAGCTTGAGAATGATATCGCCAGAATGAGGAGTGTAACTCTTCCCTGAATGACTCAATGGAGATTTTCAAGTTGCTCAATAGTTTATAGACGCAGCTGTCTGCATTATTTCAAGAAACAAGTCCCAGATACTGTAACGATAAAGTGACCATCGTGCATAAAATGATTCCAAACTAATCTTTCATTCTTAAGACATTATAGAAATGTTGAGAAATCACTGTATATTACTATGCAGAACTACCAGTGTAATTGAATGATGTGATGAATATGAGCGTGATCATGTATCCTTTTGATCGTTGATCTGTTCGTTTGATTTTTGTTGTATGCAGAAAGCAACTGACCTCATTCGAACTTTCGGTCTTTACTATGTAACAGTTTACATGAACATTTTTCACATAATGTTAAAACAAAAACAAACAAAGAAATACTCTGTTCACACGATCATGCGAACTTTGATGATTTCTGTTTGTTTCAATATATGTATATCGACAGATTTGAGTCATGCTGGTCAGGTCACAGATGGCATATTCTTCATTCATTCAAACGAAGCAGAATGACACATTCTGAATCTGGTCGTGATATTTGTCATCTCACAAAGTCATTATAGATCACTGAAACACACTGAAACGTTCACACCAAGATTATATGGTTCACCCAAGACTGTACAAAAATGATGGACCACTTCGACAAGCGCTCTAAATAGGTTAAATTCATCATACCATCCATCCCGTAGCCAAATGGTTAGTCGAACTCTTACAGCCTCTGCATACCGAAGCAGTCAAACACAGTGGAGAAGACACCTTTGAATTTGTTGAAAGGAGAAAAGATTGAAATTTTGACAATAAATTCATGATATCATTTCAGGTAGCTGCCTTATTCACCAATGTACCACTTGTAAAAACAGTAGAATTTGCATGCGAAGAACTCACAAGATGAAACATCGACGTCGGAATCCCTATATCTTTTGTAAAGCAGCTCCTCTTGAAACACACAGTGAATGTTCACTTTTTATGTATTAACGAACTATACAGACAAATCAATGGTGCGGTAATAGGCTCACCACAAGGACCCATTCCAGCCGACATTTTACTTGCGAAACTAGAGAATGGGCCGTTGAAATATGTAATTGGTGACTTAGAATTCAACTGTCGATACATGGATGATAAATTTTTGATTATCAAAATTGAGGATGAAGCAAAAAAGCACCCATGTAGACAAATTTACAGATGTTCACCCTGCAGCCAATTTTATTATCAAGAAAGAAAGGGATTCTAGTAGTTTTTTTCATTCCTAGACGTCCTCATGACTAGAAAAGAGGACGGTACAATAAGACCAAACTTACCACCAGCTAATAGAAAGTGAATCACGTGACAAGAAAGGTCAAATTTCAGTTCAATAAAACTGATCAATAGAGACATAAATCAACAACCAGTTACATCAATGGGTAGCCAGTAGATACAATTACATCGTCATTCATGGAGAATTAAAATAAGTTGCTCATTTTATACTAAAACCTGCACCGAAGGAAGATGTTGCCTAGAAGGGGTGGACGATGAAACCTCCACAGTTTTTAATCAACCATTTTCCTTCAGAGAACACAACTAGTTGCAAATCATGCTTTTATCAGAGCTCTTTAAATCATTTCGTCTAAAGAGTCAGTAAGTTGAATAAACAGGAAAATGTGACGTTCAGTTTACATAATATTCGTATGTTCAACTGCCTGTCTACTGTCAACATTATAGTCAATAATAATAATAAGATGTTTCGCTTAACGTTCTACGTTAGAAAGTTAAGGCAGTCTGGTATAAAGCAGTCTTTGCTTTCTCAGTTTGTCAATTCTTGTATTCTACCCATCCCTCTTTACTGCTCCCCGTTAATCTTTCATGGACTACTTAAGAAAGATTTTGCTTTACTGAGAAGGTCACTAAAAGCTGTTAGTAGGGTAAGTGGGATATCGTTAAACCAACTGGTTAACACTATTGTGGATAGACATATAATATCATGTAAGAAACTAGCGAATACCATATTGTCAGACCTCGAGCATCCTCTCTATACGCAGCTGTCTCCTTGCATTTCATCTTGCAGAACTAGAAGCAGCTAAAGGAGACTATAGGCTAGGACTACCAAGTACAAAAACTCCACAATACCTTACCTGGCACAGCTGTTATGTGATGAGAAATCCGTTAGGTATGACACGATCAACTTACTGCGGCACTCTAACAAATAGTTCCCATTATCTTTTGTTCTCCTTTCTTTGTTACTATTATACTGTTGCTAACATATTCTGTTACACACTGATTTTATATTTCATATTCCTGTGGTGCATTGTTTAAATATGTGAATACAATGCTGTTCTTTTTCTTATTTCTTTTATTTCTCTTTTTTTTCTTTTTCTTGTTGTTGCTTTTTATTTTTAAAAATCTTATAAAAATTTATGAGGTAATTAGATGCAATATTGTAATGCGCGCTGAAAATTCCATACCTGTACCACAAATACTGTTTGGAATAAAGCTATTATTATTATTAGATGGAGACGTGCGGTTGAAGCCCTATGCTCCTCTGGGAATTAAACGAAACAATAATTATAATGTAACTAACTGACTCACTCCACACGAGCAGTCGAATTGACAGATACACACACAAAGAAGATACGAAATTACGCAGTTTACCTTTTACTCCCGAACACAAAATACGGAGTAGTTTTGAAGACACAGAGTAATTCAGCAGCACTGAATGCTCTTTTTACCGCCACATTCCTTAAGCGTTGTGTTAATATCTCACTGATATGATGTTATCCCCGAGGAACTGAATTTGTAAGAATAAGGCCGTTTTAGGAAATGTCGGTACCTTGGTCTGCCTTGATTTATGATTGATATTCTTATGGATGAATTTCTCTGGATAACCGTTTTCAATCAACAACAGTTTAATAATATTAAGCTCTTCATTAAGACATTCATCAGAGCAGATTACTCCAACTCTGTGGCGGACCAAGCACTTTATCAGATTGAGTTTTTATTTCAAGGGCACGAGGCTGAAAAGATGAGTATACTGACAGTCAGTTGATGTAGGTTCTCTACATACGCTTCTTTTTATTGTACCAACCTTTTGTCTAGTCATAAGGACGTCTAGAAATGAAATACTAGAGTATATTTGCGCTGAGTTGAAGATGTTGTCTCAAGCGGGTGGACGACGAAATCTCCACAATTAAATCAACCAGCTGCCTTCAGAGAACACTTCTACTTGGAAATCAGTCAACCACCTGAGCTACAAATCTCTATTATTTCAGAACCCGCACATCGGCATCATAAATAATACTGTGATAAATGTAGGACTAAGTAACTGACTAAATGAAGTGAAATGTTTACAACACAGTGTTTTTTTTCACTAACAAATACTCTGTACACGGTGTAAAGAAGTAAAGAGAAGTATAATGTACACATTATTATTATTGTTCCCTTGGGTTCCTAGTGGAACATAGGGCTTCAACTGCACGTCTCCACTTGCTTCTGTCTTCTGCTGTACTTTTCACATGCATCCATGTTATTCCATACTGTTTCAGCTCCTCTTCACACGATCTCCTCCATGTCACCCTTGGACGTCCCTCTCGCCACTTCCCTTTCGGGTTCCACTCGAGCATTGGCCTGACGCGCGATGTTACCCAGCGGCCTCTTCAGCAAGTGTCCAATCCATCTCCACTTTCTCCTGCATATTTGTTGAGCGATTGGTTCTTGTTTTGTTTCTTCCCATAGTTTCTTGTTGATGATTCTTTCCGGTGGCCATCTGATCTTCAGTATAGAGCGAAGACAGTTGTTGATAAAGGTCTGCAACAGGCTGTTGGAAATATTCTTTGTGACACACTGGCCAAGTTTCTGATCCGTATAGAAGAACTGACTTGACGTTTGTATTGAAAATCCGAATTTTGTTGTTGATGCAGGCTGAGTGACGAAGATTTCCAGATTGGTTTCAGGTTGATGAATGTGTTTCTCACCTTTCCGATTCTCGATTTGACATCCTCGTCCGTTCCTCCTGTAGTTGAGACAATGCTCCCTAGATAAGCGAATGAAGTAACCTCTTTCAAATCCCTCCCGTTGATGGTGATTGGCGCTGGATGTTGCTGCTGCTGTTGTTGTTGGTTGGTTGGTTATTTTCATAACTTCCGTCTTGTCTATGTTCACCCGGAGTCCTGTCTTGGCTGCTTCTTCGACCAGTTTATCGGTTTTCGCTTGTAAGTCTTCGATTTTGTGTGACATCAAACATAAATCATCCACGCGCGAAATCCAGGTCTTCTAGGTTCTTCACGTTGGTCGAGAATATCCCTGTCTTCTCGTTTCCCACTGTCTGACGCATAATCCAGTCCAGTCCACCACAATTAGGAATATCATTGGTGATAATAATCACCCTCGTCTGACTCCTGTGTTTACTCCAAACGCCTCGCTGAGTTTTCTGTTGTGGATCACTTGACATATGCCGTTGTCGTACAGCTGTTGAATAAGGTTGATGAATATTTAGGGTACGCCGTAGTACTCGAGTCATTTCCAAATTACTTCGCGGTCAACGCTGTCGAAGGCCTTCTCAAAGTTTATAAAGTTGAGGTAGAGGTTTGATTGCCATTCCATGCTTTGTTCTCTGATGATGATGCGTAGAGTTGCAATTTGGTCAGAACATGATTTGCCTTTCCTGAATCCAGCTTGTTCTGGTCGGAGTTCTGTATCCAGTGCGTCCTTTATTCTTTCCAGGATGATGCGACTCAGGATCATAATGTACACATACTGTATATTATATAAGGTGATAATCGTTGCTACAATGTACATACATTATTTTTGTAAAATTCTATTTGACTACTTATTCTCTGAGATAGAGAGAGCAAAATACGCATATGTATCTGTCCTTCCTTGATGTAATACTGAATTCTTTCAAAGACAATAGAGTGTACATGGCCTAATGATTAATTATTGTGATTTTTGTCTTTTAGAAGAAGAAGAGAGTAAAAACAGGAATGTGAAATGTAGATATTACTGTTATTGTTGTTGTTGTTGTTGCTGTCGTCGGGGGGTGTTGGTGTTGTGATTGAAGAATGATTTGTGATTCTGGCAACAAAAAGAGAAATAAATCAATTGGCAACTAGAAATGTATATCTCTATTATCTTGAATGGTATGCCGATGTTACTGTGTTGTTTTGTTCTGTTTTGTGGTTTATCCTCTGGGTGGATAATAGATATGTGTATGTGTCATTTCATGCAATCACAAGTATTTGAATGATTGAATATCAATAAGGTAATATGATGAATAGGTGAATATCAGTTGTAAATATTAGTATTTCTACTTTTACAACGGTAAACATAACTGGAATGTAAGAAGTGTAGAAGTTGGGCACTGTGGTGGTAGCATGCAATTCTATATTAGTATTCAAAACTAGATGAAAAGGTTTCCAGCAGAAATTATTGCCACTCATAATCATATCAATTTTAGTCACACGGTTTCACAATTTGTTTTATGTACATTTTGTCTCTCTCTCTCTCCCTCCAACTTCAACCTAATGTTTGTCACCACTTTCCATATCTCTGGTATTGGAGGCTTTGCGTCATTCCGATTGACTGCACGTGTGTGTGTGCGGTGTTGAATCGATAAACAAAGCTTCAGTGATTAACCTCCCTCTGTCCCACAGTGCGTCGGTGGCACAGCGACAGAGTGCTCGCCGAACATGCAGGTGGTCCGGGGTTCGATCCCCGGCCACCGACGCACTCCTTTACCTCTCTAAGCCACAAGTAAGACTGGTAAGCAGGGAAGGTTGGGCATAAGGCCAGCAGCAACCCCATCCTGTAAAAATAATCACCACTGCTACAGAAACTTCAAGCCTCTAACTTCAAGTCCCCTAAGCGTCGGTGACACAGCGGTTAGGACTCTCGCCGATAATGCACATGGTCTGTGGTTCGATCCCCCGCCGACACACACCCGATATCAATGATCGGCCTGCAAAATTTGGGCTACCTACATCACATGCTGAAAAATCCATATTTGTATCAAAAATACGATTTGGAATCAAGCCATAATCAAAGAAATAAAATGTTCTACTGGGAACGTAAAGGAATAAGAAAATAAAAATAAAAAACCTGTCCCACACAACCTATTGTGTGATTACATGCAAGTGAATGCAGTACAGTCATCCAGCTTTCTTCTAGGTTATTTAACTTAACAGGGTCAGTCATTCTGACTCTGACTACGTTTTTATGTTTCAATAATTTAGTTAACCTGGATCTACTAGTTTGACGATCTGTGTAATTGACCTAACAGTCAATAATTGCATGGTATTCGGTAACATATTATTTTTCTTAATTGGATCTATTGGGTTGGTTTTTGGTTTAAATGCCAGCCTGACTAATTCCAGCTTCATTGAGAATCCTACGTAAGGCCTCTGACATTCCTTCTTTATACGGCAGTATTACACAGGCTTTGGACTCTATATTATTTTCGTTATTTTCGTCACTTTTATTGTTAGTCTTAGTTTTTCTACGGTTCTTCATATATTTCTGAATAAATTCTGGTGGATACTTAGTTCTTCAGTAGATTTCAGGAATACCCCTACTTATGAATTATCAAAACACTTAGCTCCTCCAACATTATGTTGTCCGATTAGAAATCGTTCAAACTCTAGACTAACTAATTCATATGAAATGAAAAAGAAACTAAATGACATTCAATTAGAGAATAATGAAACAAAAGTTAGTTTTGATATAACTAGTCTTTACACTAATATACTAATCAGTATGGCTTTAGAAGCAGTTAAAAGAGAACTAACTGCAGACCGTGAACTCACTCATAGAACGAAGCTACCTATTGAGGAAATTATTTGATTGCATGGAGGATTTCATCATGAGCTGACATCAGTTAGAGAACCACTGGAAAACCTGGGAGTACTGGAAAGTCGTTTCGTCCTAGTTTGGGACTCTTCATCAGTACGCACCCACCACCAGGGATCGAACCCCGGACTTTCTGGTTACAAGGCGACCTCGTAGACCATTGAGCCACTGGGACCCAATCCAATGGTCCTTGAATGTCAGCTCATGATGAAATCCTCCATGCAATCAAACGAAAATCCCTACAAAACCAATACTTGAAAATTAATCTGATGCTCACCAGCGACTGGTCCTATTCAGACAGTTAATCTGGGGTTGTAGTGGGAAACCGTAACCAGTAGGGTACAGCAGGTTGAAGATGAGGCAGTAACTCATCTAAGAAGACATTGCGAAATGGTCACGCTATGTCGTGAATTGGCAGAAGTTAGAATTCAAAGACCATGATGAAATCCTCCATGCAATCAAACAAAAATCCCTACAAAACCAATACTTGGAAATGATTTTAGGCGTTCAGTTATGCCTTACATCTACTGTCTTTAAATTACAGGGCAAAATATATAGACAAACAGAAGGTGTGGCAATGGAATGGATCACCAGTATCCCCTACTGTTGCAAATATCTTTATGGATAGCTGGGAAAATATTTCTCTTAACACAACATTTAATCCTACTCCAAATATATGATGGAGATATGTGGATGACATTTTCACAGTGTTAAAAACAGAACATATCTCTAGCTTCTTGACACATCTCAACTCACTAGTATAGGGAATAAAATTCACATTTGAGTCGGAAAATGAACAAGGAGAATTAGCTATGATGTTAGATTGTAAAATAAAACGAACAAAAAAAGATAAACTGTACACTAGCAGCATTTATAAAAAGCCAATGCATTCTGCTAATAGATATTTCGACTTTAATTCATCTCTTGCGTTCGTTATCTGTCTATGAAGGCAGGCTTACTTAAGTGTCTGTCTAACAAACCGAGTAGTAGCACTAAGTAATACAACAAAAGACCTAAATGATGAAATGAAACAGATCGAAGGAGAAGCATCACTGTCAAATAACTAACTATCCTATAAAATTCATTAGGAAGATCAGAAAAGGTCAAGAGCAAAAAGAAAAATAATTTTGAAACTAAAGCCGCCTATACCGGAGATATGGAAATTGGCAACAAACAAACAACACAGGGAAACTTGAAGAGATAGAGAAAGACAAAGTGTATATTATTAAGTATTGGTTTTGTAGGGATTGGGTTTCATCATGAGGTAACATCAGTTAGAAAACCATTGGAAAACCACCTGGGAGTAGTGAGCAGACAGTTATTTGGTCAAGCTAGTTTAGGACTGACTCTTCAGCGATATGCACCCAGCGGTGTTCGAACCCTGGACCTTGCCGTTATAGGCTGGTAGACCGTCAAACCATTGGGACGCGATCCACTGACCAGTGCCTGAATTACAACTTCTGCCAATCCTTAACATAGGGTGACCACTTCGAAATGTC
Organism: Trichobilharzia szidati; assembly: GCA_944472155.2. Taxonomy (NCBI): domain Eukaryota; kingdom Metazoa; phylum Platyhelminthes; class Trematoda; order Strigeidida; family Schistosomatidae; genus Trichobilharzia; species Trichobilharzia szidati. The sequence goes on from OX235272.1 coordinate 103,417,436, forward strand.
CTCTTCGATAAGTAACTGTCCTCACCTTCGACCTGCTGTGCCCTACTGTTCACAACTTCCCACTAGAACCCCACTACCTAGCTGAATAGGGCCAGTCACTCCTGAGCATCTTATTCATATTCAAGTATTGGTTTGTGGGGACTTGAATGATCGGTTACAGGATTTCATTACAAGCTGACATTGGTAAAAGAACCATTGGGAAACCACCTAGGAGTACTGAACGGCCAGCTGTTTCGTCCAGTTGCTGGGGTGGGGTCTTCATTAGTACACACTCACCCGTTGAGGTTCGAACCCAGGACCTTTTGGTTACAAGGCAAGCGAGCTTGTAGACGATTACACCTACTAGGACCCGATACAATGGCCAGCCAGTTCATGAATCTAAATTCTGCCAAATATATATTTAGAAGACAAATTGTGAAACAGTGCTGGGTAAAATCGATTGATGTTTATGAATGGCAATAATTTCTGCTGGAAACCTTGTCATCCAGTTGTTAATACTGCATCATCATCATCACCATCATCACTGTATGATATTTAAAATAAACTTTAATAGACAGAAGACAAGTAGTTCAGCGAAGAGTCTCTTTTCCCCGGCGAATTCATTTTCATAGCTGTACAATCGCATACATATATATGGTTGTTTTGTATGTGTGTGTACATTAAATTTGTCAAATGAAAATACAATTAGTAAGTTCAGATGAATTGGATGTTGATATAAGAGAGTAGTAACAAAGGTGATGAGTTGTCACAAACGATTGTTAAGGAAGAGTTGCGTAATAACATGAATAGTTTGATGAAAGAGTTGTACTCAGGGTGTACATGGAAACAAGAAAACATACGGAATTACACAAGGGTTTTAAGTAGAAAAATAAGCAAACAAACAAAAGTTAAGTCAAATCAAACAAACAAACAAAGAAAAGTTAAGTCAAATCAACACAGTTGTTACCATGGGAGTAGAAGTGGTTGAATAATTTTCTTTTGTATGCACAGTTCGGGTTCCTCTAGCTTAATGGCTAGGGCTTCTGCGATGCAAAGAAAACGGAATCGTACTGTCTTTGGAAGGTTGTTCTTCACTTTGTAGATTACTTCGAAGCAGGAGGTGTTTGTTGAGATGGAATGACCAGTGTTGACGAGGTGTTCGACTTAACTTTTGTTTGTTTGCTTATTTTTCTACTTAAAACCCTTGTGTAATTCCGTATGTTATTTTGTTTCCATGTACACCCTGAGTACAACTCTTTCATTAAACTATTCATGTTATTACGCAACTCTTCCTTAACAATCGTTTGTGACAACTCATCACTTTTGTTACTACTCTCTTATATCAACATCCAATTCATCTGAACTTACTAATTGTATTTTCGTTTGACAAATTTAATGTACACACACATACAAAACAACCATATATATATATATATATATATATATGCGATTGTACAGCTATGAAAATGAATTCGCCGCCGAAAAGAGACTCTTCGCTGAACTACTGGTCTTCTGTCTAATAATGTTCGAATGGAATATTTCATGAATTAAAATAAACTTATCTAATATGGAACTATAACATTAGTTAGCTAATATGTATATATATATAGTGAGATTGATTTTTATGAAAATACGTTTAAACAAACTGACTCTTCTGAAATTGTTGTTTACTGATGTTCATCTTGGCAGATGAAATGACACGTTCCTATCCACTCTCTGTCTCTATCTCTCTCTCCGTTATATATATCTACTTGCACCTATTTAAACACAATACATCAATCCAGGTATTTAATCAAATTGGCTTACACGTTTTCAACTCTTGTAATCCATAATCTCATCATCTATGGAGGATATATAAATAATAATTAGTCAATGAGTAAATCAATTTTACACTGTGTAAGATAAGGTTTGAAATAGAAATTCCTTCTCATTTTGCTTCGTCTTCTTCTGTTTTTATTATTATTATTATTAAGAAAACACTCTGAACTCATAAAGACGACTATTATATATATATATATTTAACAAAGGCTTTTTCTTAACGTTATCATGTGTTCCACATTACAATGGAATGTTTGGAATGAAAAAAAAACTAGAAATACAAGAGAAAAAATAACCATTTAGTTGTCAAAAGTTACAATATATGCATATATATAATTTATAATCTACTTCACATGACTCCTTTACGCTTCATCAATAATTTATCTGATATCTGTATAGTGATTTGTTATATTAGAAATAAGAGAACTGCTTGATATGAGTAAATAAGAATTTGCATAGATGCTAAAGTAGAGTAGGGAGGATTGGCTTGTTTGATTGGTTGAAGGATTTCATCATGAGCTGATATCGGTTAGAGAACCATTGGAAAACTAGTTGTTTCGTCAGCCTAGTTTTTAACTTGAAAATTGATCTGATACTCACTAGCTACTGGCCCTATTCAGGTAGGTAGGTACCTGGGGTTCTAGTGGGAAGTTATGACCCTTAGGGTACAGAAAGTCGGACGTGAGGACAAATACTCGTCGAAGATATCGTGAAGTGGTCGTGCTATGTCGTGGACTGGCAGAAGTTGGAATTCATGGACTGGTCCCAGTAGTTTATTGTTCTACGGCTAGCTCGCTTGCCTTGTGACCAAAAGGTTCTGGGTTCAAACCCCAACCGGTGGGTGCGTACTGATGAAGAGTCCGAAACTAGGCTGACGAAACAGCTGTCTGGCAGTACTCCGTGGTGGCTTTCCAATGGTTCTCTAACCGATGTCAGCTTATGATGAAATCCTGTAACCAATCAATCAAATCCCCAGAAAATCAATACTTGAATATGAATGAGATGCTCACTAGCGACTAGCCCTATTCAGGTAGGTTTGAGTGAATAAGAATTCGCATAGATTTTACTTTCTAAATCTTAATGAATCTGTCCGGTAACTATTATTATTATTATTATATTGAGACTATAATTTACAACTAAGACTAGTTATTCAAATGAGAAAATGTGTTATTTTGTTTATGATGTGATAGGCAGAGAGTTTTTGATTGTGTTAGATATTTTTTGCCTGAGGAGTTTATTCTCAAGGGAAATCCGTTTTAACCGATGTAAAATCTTTATGTTATCGTATAACACGTTTAGAAGACCAAAGAAAATTTGAGCAAAGAATATTCTTTTCAATAATTTCCTCTTCTGGTTCTACAATCACATATAGTCGTCTCATATCTTGGAGATTTCTAAGAAAATATTCTGTCTTTCCTTCTACATCAAGAAGTTAAGACATTCTGGTATAACCCAACCCTTACTCCTACAATTCGTTAACTCTCGCATTCTGCCTATTATTCTCTATTGTCCCCCCTTAGTTTTTCCCGGGCTACTGAAGAAAGACTACAACATATTACGCAGGATGTTAAAGGTTGTCAGCAAGATAATCAACGTGCCACTTAACCAGCTTGTTAATATTCTGGTTGACAGGCACATGGACTCATGTGAAAAATGGGCCAAATCCATTTTATCTAACTCACACCACCCCCTTCACTCACAACTCTCCCCTTGCATCTCATCAGTTAAAACCAGAAACCTATATAGGAAACTATATGCTCGCACCAGCAAGTACAAAAACTCAACCATACCCTACTTAGCTCGTGTTCTGTGTGACAAAGAAAGCATTTGGCGTGAAACCTATAATTCATTAAATAGTCAGTAGAACAACTGGACCTCGTCTTTCCAACTCATATCATTTATAGGTACAACATTTCCTTTCTTTCTTTTCCTTTTCTCTCTCTTTTTTTCTTTTTTACTGTTATGTGCTGCCTTGTTTCTTTCTTCCTCTTACGCCAGTAAATATGACAGCACCTACTTTTCTAACACCTTCAAACACTGTTCAACTTTGGCTTTGCTACCGACATGTCAATATGTTGTTGTCATAATGAACTGAGATTTCCTTAATCTATGTAGAATTCTATTTATTGATAATGTACTAACTGGATGCAATACTGTAGTAAAAATGCTGAAAATTCCATTCTGTATCACAAGTACTGTTTTGGAATAAAGCAAATTATATATATATATGTAATATTCTAGAATAAGCGTCATCAACAATGTTTCTGTTTTTTGTCTAAATACTATCGATTTGTCAAGTAAGATCAATGGAATTACCACAGTTCAAGAAAGATGTATAAGTTATATAATAATAATAAGCATAGAAATGTAATACTTCACTAAATAGAATATCAAATAAAATTGAGGAAATCTCTACAACAAATTAAGGACCATTAAAGCCTTGATGACCGGTTAGCGGGATAAGGAAAGCGTCTGAACCAACTTCATCTTTTATATGCATAGATTCGGCTTCTTAATGTCGAATCCAATAGCCAACCTCAGCAATACGTAGTAGATGAACACCTGATGAGGTGAAATTAAGATTAGTTGATATACGGCAGATGATTCTGAAAGCATTGCTTAAATCAATCTTGTGTTCTGAACCTAGAAGATGAGATAGTATACAACTATGAATGGGTTTAGTTTCTCCCTTACTTGACCAATCACCAAGCAGGATGGTGTCCGGAAATCCGAGGATAAACACACCTAATTGTTTGGCCTATGTAACTGACTCACTCCACAGGAGTAGTTAAACTGGTAGATACAGATGGAAAAGGCGAAATCAGGTAAATTATCTTTAACTCCCGAACATGAAATAGGGGTGATTTTCCAGACTTAGCATAATGCAGCAGTACTGAAAGCTCTTTATACCGCCGTATTCTGTAGGCGTTGTGTTAATATCTCATTCATGTTATTATCGGGGAACTGAATTTGTAAGATGGAGTTTTTCAGGACTATTGCTACTCTGGCCTGTGTTGACTTTTGTTTCATATTCTTATCAATGAATTTTTCTGGATAATCGGTTTTACTCAGCAACTTTTTAATAATATTAAACTTTTCATTAAGACATTCATCACAGCAGATTGCTCTTGCTGTGTGTGTGTGGCTAACCACGAACTTTATTAGATTGTGTCGGTATTTCAAAGGCACAAAGCTGAAACAGTTTTCAAGTATAAGTATAACACTTGGCACTGTGGTAGAGTATAATTCCATAATGGATAAGATTTTATTTTGATAAATCACACAGTGTAGTACACTTATATTAACTGATGACGTTTCGAGCACAAACTATTGCTCATAATCATATCAAGTATTTGTTCGAGGGAATTATATTGATTTAAAGTTGGATTACGGCTTGATATGAGTCATAGAACCAGTGAAAACTACGACTTACTCGACAGCTATTTTGTCCTAGTTTGTGCCCCTTATCAGCAGTAGGTACCCATGACTCCGAGAGGTATCGAATCCGAAACTTTCAGGTAACGAGATGAGATTGTTCACAGCCTAATACTATTTAAGTACAGTCTTAATACAATACGAGCATGAGGAGAGCAGCATTACACTAGATAATTTAAACAAAGTTCAGGTTTTCCAATGGTTCTCTAACCGATGTCATCTTATGATGAAATCCTGTAACCAATCAATCAAATCCCCAGAAAATCAATACTTGAATATGAATGTGATACTCACTAGCGACTTGCCCTATTCAGGTAGGTTTGAGTGAATAGGAATTTCCATAGATTTTACTTTTTAAATCTTAGTGAATCTGTTTTGAAACATAAAGCAATTTGTCTGGTAACTGTTGTTGTTTTATTATTATTATTATTGAGACTGACAACAGTTAAAAAGAAACAACTGTTCATGAAATTGCAATTTAATGGGGACGTGGCTAGTGAAGTCTTACATCTGAGATTATCGAGAGCGATAAAACGGACTTATACTGCCGCCACCCTTTGTTTGTCATTTTCCAGCCGACCAATTTTGATTGCTCAAGTGAAAGATAAGCTACCTAGTTGTGCCACTTCGATGTGTATCTATAAATTTAGTTGCTCCTGTGGAGAAAGCTATATAGGGCGAACAACTAGACAGCTTAACAAACGCATTAATGAGCATCTTCCTTCATGGTTCGGAAAAGGTCAAATAAAATCCATACGAAGTTCTATTTTGGCTCATTTGATTGATAGCGGTCACCAAGTGGACAAAAATAGTGCTTTCAAAGTTATCTATCGTATTCCATCGAGTCTTTCGAATGGAATCAGAACCCGTCTTTTACACCTAGCCGAAGCTATGGGAGTTAATTCGAGAGAACAATCCTAGTCTTTGCATACAACAAAAGAAGTTTGTTCTACCTTTGTCTCTCCCTTGGCCTAGGTGAATTGTATTCAAAACCCTCCCACCCTTTCTTATTTTCCATCTCCTTCGTACTTTTATGATATTTATTTAAACTCTGATTATCGTTCCACTTCACCTTTTAAGATTTGACCCAATTTATTTATACACTTATATACATATACTATCTTTGTTATTCTTATCACCTGCATAAACCTTATTATCAATATTTTGTTATCATTATAATCATCGTTATTAATTTCGTTCAAAACATTTACCACATTATTATTATTATTATTATTATTATTATTATTATTATTATTATTATTATTATTATTATTATTATTAACATTATCATTTGATTCCCAAAATCACCGTCATTGGTTAAAATTTTATATATAAATCTATGTAAATTAGAGTAAAGCCTGAAGAAGATCTAATTGGAAACAACAGTATTGTTCGCTTATATGTCTTGTTCTACTATAATTTATAACTGAGACTAGTTATTCAAAAGAGAAAATGTGTTTTTTTGTTTATGATCTGATAGGCAGAGAGATTTCGACTGTGTTAGATATTTTCTGCCTGAGGGGTTATTCTCATGGGAATCTGTTTTAACTGATGTACAGTCTTCATGTTATCGTTTAAGCATTTTCACGCATAGAGGAAATTTTCATTCAGACGTTTAGAAGACAAAAGAAAATTTGAGTGAAGAATATTCGCTTCGATAATTTGCTCTTCCCCCTTTACAATTGTAGTGAGAGCTGTCTACTAGCCAAATTGATAGACAGTAATTTACGTCAATATTTACATTCCCAAGATTTGTCGTGAGAAAATGTGAACAAAGATTGATTCAAAACCGACCACAGCAGACTTTGTGTAGGCGGATGCATTTAACATATAGAGGATTCGACATTCAAGAAACAGTCACAAATAGATGAAAGATTAACTTTACGTGAGAAACAACCAATCGGAAGACTGTGTTTGTTTACTTAAATATCCATAGTAATGTACATGAAAATATATAAATATGCGTTGATTTCCTTAATAAATGATCTGTTGCCTGACTCTTGCCTTCTGTCGTTACACAATTATATTTGTTTATTTATTTACTTACAGAATATTCTAGAATAGTCATCCTTATAAATAATAGTGTTTTTGTCTAAATGATATCGATTTGTTAAGATTACAATGCAATTATCACCATTCATGAAAGATGCATTATTATTATTATTTATTTTTTTATTGTTCCCTTGGGTTCCTATTGGTACATAGGGCTTCAACTGCACGCCTCCACTTGCTTCTGTCTTCTGCTGTACTTTTCACCTGCATCCATGTTAATCCATACTGTTTCAGTTCCTCTTCACACGATCTCCTCCATGTCACCCTTGGACGTCCCACTCGCCGCTTCCCTTTCGGGTTCCACTCGAGGGCCTGACGCGCGTGAAAGATGCATAAGTTATAATAATAAGCATACAAGTGTAATACAGAGGTAAACAGAACGTCTTAACCAATATCTTTTTTTGGATACGTAGATTAGGTTTCCTAATGTAGATTACAACAGCCAGTCTCAACAATATGTAATATACGAACTATTGGGGTGAAATTAAGATTAGTTGGTCGGTATACGACAGATGACTTTGTAAGCCGCCTCTTTAACATCAATTTTGTGTTGTGTATCCATAAAATGAGATAGTATAGAACTAAGAATGGACTTTGTTTGTCCCTTATTTAACCAAACACCATGCACGACGCTGTTTGGAAATCTGACGATAAATAAATTTAATTGTGCGGCCTGTGGAACTAATTAGCTCACTTCACAGGAGCAGTGAAGCTGATAGGTATACATAGAGGAGGAGAAATTAGGTAGTTTATCTTTAACTTTCGAAAGTAAAATAGGGGTGGTTTTCAAGCGATAGCATACTTCAACAGTACTGAATGCTCTTTTTACCTCGTTCCCAAGAGCACTGCGCGAGTGTCTCACTGACGTTAACTCCGAAGAGTTGTGAGTTGTAAGAGGTAGGTCTTTTCGGAACTGTTGGTATTTTCGCTTGCTTTGACTTTTTATTCATATTCTTATAAATGAATTTCTCTGGATAACCGTTTTCACTCAGCAACTGTTTAATAATATTAAGCTCTTCATTAAGATATTCATCAAGGCGAATTGCTCTTGGTCTATGGACCAAGCAATTTATCAGATTACGAATGTATTTTAAGGGAACGAAACTGAAAAGATGAGTATACTGACAGTCAGTTGATGTAGGTTTTGTATTTAGACTTCTTTCTATTGTGCTATCCTGTTTTCTAGACATAAGGACGTCTAGAAATGAAATACTAGAGTCTCTTTCCTTTTCGATGATAAAATCTGCTGCGGGATGACCATCGTTACATTTGTCAACAAGAATGTTCTTCGCTTCATCCACATTCTTTATAATCAAAAATGTATCATCCATGCACTGACAATAGAATTCAAGTTTATCAATTACTTCTTCCAAAGACCTATTCTCTGCTTTCGCAAGGAAAATGTCGGCTAGAATGGGTCCTAATCGTCACCCTATTACCACATCACCAGTTTTTCTGTATAATTCTTTATTAAATAAAAGGTGAACATTCATTGTGTGTTTCAAAGGAAGCTTTTTATAAATGATATAGGGGAATTCTGACATCGATGTTTCGTCCTATGAGTTCTTCGTATACAAAGTCTACTGTTTCTATAAGTTGATGCATTCATGAATTCATTCATGATATGATGAATTTATTGTCAACATTTCAATCTTTTCTCCTTTCAACAAATCCAAATGTGTCATTTCCACTGTGTTTAACCGCTTCGGTATGCAGAGGCTGTAAGAGTTTGACTAACCGTTTGGATACGGGATGGTATGATGAATTTAAGCTATTTAGAGTGCTGGTCGAAGTGGTACATCACTTTTGTACACTTTAGGAGAACCATTTAATCTTGATGTGAACGTTTCAGTTAGTTTCAATGATCTATAATGACTATGTAAGATCACAGAAATCACAACCAGATCTAAAAAATGTGAGTCTGCTTCGTCTGAATGAATTAAGAATGTGCAATGTGTGACCCGACCAGTATGAACCAAATCTGCCGATATACATATATTGAAACAAACAGAAATCATCAAAGTTCATTTGATCGTGTGAACAGAGTATTTTCTTGTTTTTGTTTCAACAATATTTGGAAAATGTTCATGTAAACTGTTGCACAGAATAAAGCGAAAGTTCGAATGAGGTCAGTTGTTTTCTACATACAACAAAAGCAAACTAACAGATCAACGATCAAAAGAATACATGATCACGCTCACATTCATCACATCATTCACTTACACTGGTAATTCTGTGTGGTAATACACAGTTATTTGGTTTGATGGAGGATTTAATCATCAGCTGACATCAATTAGAGAACCATTGGAAAACCAACACGAAGTACTGGACAACCAGTTGTTTCGTCAGTATATTTTCTCACCGACTCTACACAGAGATATAGTTCCATAAATATATATATATATATGATCCTTTTTGACTTGGAAAATAATAAATAATGCCATTTCGTCTCATCTAGTAGATAGTGAACACTACGTTAAAATAGATAAGTCACTGATTTACGGTTGTATATCGAGTATCAAACAATCTGCCTAAAGAAACACGATTACGTCTCTCAATTATAGAAATTTATAAGAAAAAACTGGAACTATGTGTGTAAAAGAAGCACATGCATCCTCTTTATTTACCTTGACCTACTATAAGGTCAACAGGGACATAATCATTCATATTTTCATGTCATATATTATGCCTTCTTATTCCTTTTCACCTAGTTCACTTTACGTCATTATTACCTTTATTACAGTTTAACCTCTTCATTTTATCACTACACTTCATATCTATCAACCCTTGATTGAACTCACATTCAGTGTCCCCTAATTCTCCGTATTTGTTTGTATGTATTTTGTGGTAATCATTTTCCTCGCACACTGTTGATAATAACTCACCGCCACCTCACTCCCAATAAAACTCATGTTCTTTTGACTATAAAAACATTAGTGTATCTTATGAGTTGATCACGAATGAGAACCACTGAAAACCAGCAGGGAGTACTGTACAGCTGTTTCACCCTAGTTTAGGAATCATCGGCATTACACACCCACTCCAACACTGGGACTCCAATCCAGGACCTTCTGGTTACAAGGCAAGCAAACTCATTGCCCATTCAGCCTTTGTGCCCCGACTCCTCAGTGACCAGCCCATGAATTCTAACTTCCACCAATTCATGATTTTAGCACGACCACCAACCATCCAATGTCATCGGCTGGACATCCATCCTAACTCCCAGCAGGATACACCTAATTGGTCACAACTTCTCACTAGAACTCCAGGAAACTCTGTCCTGTAGCACGTCATTAGGACGGAGCACCAGATTAACTTTCAAGAGTTGGTTTATAAGGATTAGATTTGTTTTTACGAGCTGATTACGGATTGTTATCAGTCTGTTTGCCTATTCACACTTTATCTTATGTTCTGAATGACTGAATATTATTTATGTACGTCCATTTGACAATATTAAATAACGAAATATTACAATTGTATCCCAGTAATCCAGTTTCCGATACAATTTTTACATGCCCTTAATGGCTATTTGTATTATAATGGATTCATGGATTTATAACTGTGTAAAGCCTGAAGAAGAATTTATCGAAACCACAATTGTTGACACCAAATCATCTTGTTCTAAATGACATGTCCCTAACAGTTAAGTATATAGTAATAGAACGGAAACTGAACAAAGCGCATCAAGGTATTTCTGTAGCCCATGAGAATCACGTTTTCATCTACACATTCAACAGTTCAGTATGAAAACTCGTCATGATTACTATTGAGAAAGTGTTGACAAATCCCATCCTAAATGAATTAAATGGTTATTCGATTTTTGTATGCCTTTCTTCTTTCGTGTGCGTCGGTTAGGACGCTCGCCAACCATGCACATGGTCCGGGGTTCGCTCCCCGGTCGACGCACTCCTTTACCTCACTAAGCTAGAAATAAAGCTGGTAAAGAGGAAAGGTTGATCATGAGGCTAGCGACCTCATCCTGTAAAAATAAACACTGGCACAGAAACTTCAAGCCTCTAGCTTGAATCCCTATGTTCCACTGGGAACGTGAAGGAATATAAGAAAATGCCTTTCTTCTAAGTAGCAAGCACTACTGTTTGACTTAAGCTGCTTATATAATCTAATATCTAGCAAAGATCACATCTCGATGGAGTGGAACGAGTCAACAAGATCTCTGTAGCAGATATCATGAAAACAAACAATTCATTTTATTATGTTGATTGGCTCTGGAACACTGTTCAAACTGGTTAGCTAACCAGAGGGGAAAAGAAGAATACTAGCAGCTCGATCCTTGAACACCCTGTCAACACTCTGAACATCGAGCACCCTCATCTGCATGATGCTTCACAGCGCTACACAGAGTTCCTCAATATCGCGCGGAAGGAGTTCGAATATGCCATCTGTACATGGTTGAATCAGTTGCTATTCGCGAGTATCTGAAACCGAACATCTGTATTCGAAACCACAACATACATTCACTCACCCTACCGTGGTCAGAGTAAATTTCTTACTATAATTTTGCTTCATTTTATTGTGTAAGCTCACTTTTATTATTTTTGTCGTCATGCTTATTATATTATCACTCTATTACTGTTTATTAATAAAATTGCATTTTCATACAAATTTCATTTAAAAACACTTTATCGTCTTTCCACTACTTCTTGCCCAGTCTACACAATTACAACGTTTTCAATTAGATCTCATGAGGTTTAACCCCAATATACCTACATAACTTTACAAATAAATATTCAAATATAAACCAATCATGGTGTTTTGTCTATAGGATAATAAGATGGTGTATATAAATTGTACAATTAGTCATAATAGTAGCAGTGATAATAATAATAATAATGGTTCTATCAGTAACAAGGATGCAAACGTCAGGCGATTTGTGTGATACCAAGAATAAAGGAAAACAGCATGATTAAACAAACAAATATTCAGGTAGGCGTAGTAGTCGATAAAGGCTAAGAAAAACAAATGAACCGATTAAGTAATGTTAGATTGTAAGGGAAGTAAATGAAACACGTTTTTAATGAAGATGTGATAAGATTAAGGGATGATAAGAGAGGGCTTGAATATATAAGTAAAGGGTAGTGGTGTTGACGTCATCAGTTGGTTACGCCTTAATAGGCCAACAAGGGAGGGATAATGGCTGAGTACGAACTTCTTTTGAATGCATAGTTTAGGCTTAATAGTTCAAATACCTAGTGCCTCAGCTATGTGCAGTAGACGAATATGAGGTGTATTGGAAATATTCAGTGGGATGTGATGAATTACCTTGAAAGCTCTCGTTTTATCCACTACATAACCACCACTATCAACTAAATGTGACAAAATTGAGCTGCGGATTGTTTTTGTATGCCCTTTACCAAACCACGATGGGAGATGTTCACTAACACGTTGGCTAAGCTGTCTAGTAGTACGCCCAATATAACTGTCACCGCAGGTGCAGTTGAATTGATGAATACACATAGATGTGGCAAAAGTATCTATCTATCTTATCCTTCGTTTGCGTCCCAATCATTTGTCAGTTAGTCATTTTAATTGGTCATTTTCTCACATTCATTACGTGATGCTAACTTCTGCCCCCATTTTCTAGTTTCCGATTAGTCACCCTTCCAGATTACCCCCTTGCATTGCGTAATATGGCCTCGAGGACAAATTTTACCAGTATCTAATTGATTGTCTTATGAATTCTTTATTAACTATAATTACGGTTGTACAGCAATTTATGGAACTGAATCATAGAGGGGATATTTTTCTTCGCTGTTTATGCCTTTTTCACAAGATCTTCTATATCACTATCTTCATACACCAATTTATTCGTACCTGAGGTTGTATGAAAAGAAAAAGTCAACTAATGCGTGTTGTTAACCTGAGGAGGAAGTAAATATTTTACTGAATACACCAAACTCAAATAACACCAGTCTTCATGTATGCGAGATTGGTGTTATTCCTCGGCCTAGATGTTTACTTACACTAGACATCAGGATTTAAAATCACCATTCAGGCAAACTTGATGCAAATTTCACTCCTTCTGGTACTCTTTAGATTTGAAGTTGGTCATACTTCCTGAAATTCGGATTTTCAATACAAACGTCAAGTCAGTTCTTCTATACGGATCAGAAACTTGGCCATTGTGTCACAAAGAATATTTCCAACAGCCTGTTGCAGACCTTTATCAACAAATGTCTTCGTTCTATACGCAAGATCAGATGGCCGCCGGAAAGAATCACCAACAAGAAGCTATGGCGACAAACAAAACAAGAACCAATCGCTTAACAAATATGCAAGAGAAAGTGGAGATGGATTGGACACTCGCTGAGGAGGCCGTTGGGTGACATCGCGCGTCAGGCCAGTGCTCGAGTGGAACCCGAAAGGGAAGCGGCGAGTGGGACGTCAGTGCAGGGGTGACATGGAGTAGATCGTGTGAAGAGGAGTTGAAACAGTATGGACTAACATGGATGCAGGTGAAAAGTACAGCAGAAGACAGAAGCAAGTGGAGACGTGCAGTTGAAGCCCTATGTTCCACTAGGAACCCAAGGGAACAATAATAAATAATAATACTTCCTTTAAAACTGAATTTTGTACTATTTATCTCCGGATTAAGGGGCTTGATTTCATCGTTTTCTGTAAGACTGGTCGATTAATACACAATTTTGTATTTGTCTTACCCTTAGTGTCTACTGGAATCTTTCCACCAGCTGTATTCTGTTGTAGTCAAGTGAAGTAACAAAGCTTGGGAGCACATTAATTGAATATCAAGCAATAGGTATACTTTGTTAATTGTGCATCCATGATCTGACGGTAAAGTAGTTGATATAAGAATAGAATTCGTGCACTGTGGTAAAGTATAACTCTATTATGGGTAGAATTTATTTTGATAAGGTCTCACAGTGTTATACAGTAATATTTACTGCCGATGACCACGTTTCAAGCACAATTCATTCCTGCTCATAATCATATCAAGGCGATACTCAAACAGCTTTCTAACTTCACTTATATAATACCATTATTCGTCATCGCTTGACTTGATGATCGGTAGTAATATTTCCCATATTTCTTGTATGAGTGATGAGTCGCTTCTATTGCATGTGTTGGGTATAGACTCGATGAACAAGGATTCCGTAATCAACCTGTTTCTGAATTACATAGGTCAAACTAGTAGGTTGACAGTAGATGGATTTCTTGTCCGAACATAAGAATTCAGCTAAGTATTGGTTCGGTAGGGATTTTGTTTAATTGTATGGAGGATTTCATCATGAGCTGACATCAGTTAGAGAACCATTGGAAAACCTGGGAGTACTGGACAGCTGTTTCGTCCAAACTAGGACGAAACAGCTGTCCAGTACTCCCAGGTTTTCCAATGGTTCTCTAACTGATGTCAGCTCATGATGAAATCCTCCATACGATTTAGCTAAGGTTAGGATGATTGACTCCACTCGCGAATATAAGTAATTTAGAAAAAAAGAAGCTCAGCAACTGCACTGCATGCATGCATTAACACACAACCACATAATAGGGTGTTAGGAGAGGGTTAAAATTCTAAAAAGTAATATAAGTAGGTCGAGATAGAGATTGGTTGCTTACTGAATCCTTGTTCATCGAGTCTACGCACAACACGTGGAACAGAAGTGACTCATCACTCATACCGCAAATATGGAAAATATTAATACCAATCATCAAGTGAAGGGATGAGAAATAGTGGAGCCACCATATAAACGAAGTTAGAAAGTTGTGTGAGTAGTGCCTTGATATGATTATGAGAAATGATAAATTGTGCTTGAAACGTGGTCATCAGCAAATATTACTGACTGTATAACACTGTGAGACTTTATTAAAATAACTACAAACGAATGTATTTCTTCACTCAATCCATTATTCCTATTTCCAAAATTATGCACTGCACGGGTTGTAACCATTTTGACCTCTTAATTGTGTGTACTAATTTCCTTCATCAATTACCACTCGTCGCCTTGACATGTTGATACTGACTCATTACTTATTGTTAACAAACATATCAGTGCCACTGGAGTGGTAAATTGTTGTGTTTTGTGTTCAAAATGCTATATGGATATTTATTAGAGTAGAGCCAGAGCTGAGGTTCTAATTCATTCAATCCTTCATATTTCAAGAAGTATTACCATAATTAGAAATGTTCGATTTTTATTCACTCACCTACAACCATTCCAAGGAAATGCTTCTCCTACTCATCGAGCTCCATTGAGAATTTCACCAATTTAATTACCGCTAATCTAATTTTCATTTCATCGTCTTCCTAGCAATTACGTCTCATGATTTTACTGGTCATTTAACGATTTGATCAGGGATTTTTATTTGTAAACACTATTATACGTGATCAAAGTTTGTAAATATTTTGAAAAATAAAATATTTGGATGGATAGTGTCGAATTTTGTTGTTAAACTATTCTATGCGAGATGTAAACAATTATGAAGTTAGGAAACATGTCAGTCAGTATATCGAGTTGTGAGTGATGTTAGACACAACCCATAGGCTGTAGGAGGAGGAGGTTTTGAGTTATGACCATGTGTTCCGACTTGTTAATGCGAAAGTCAGACGAAATATTCAATCAATAATTACTTGACGTCATATCGTCTGGTAGCCAATATTTTATTCAAAACATGTCTGAGGAATCACTGGAGCAATAAAGAGGATGGAAATAAGAAGACAGTTCCATAATATTATGTTGATAATAGTGATGATGTGGAAATCTAGTCTGATGTTAAGTATCTTGGACGAATTCTTTCTTCTCATCTACCCTGGTATCACCTCGTCTTCGTGATTTCTAAAAAATTATTCCGTCTGAACTGTTACATTAGGAAGTTAAGTCACTCAGACATAACTCAACACTTCCTCTTCTAACAGTTTTTTGTCAATCCGTGCATCTCACCTATTCCACTTTATTTTTCACCCTTATTTTTCCCTGAGCTGCTTAAAAAAGACTATGTCGTACTTCGTAGAACTCTGAAGAATGTCAGATTGTAGGGTGAGTGGTGGTATCCCATTGGGCCATACAGACTGCTGATATCGTCATTCATCATAGGCATTTGATTTGATGCAACAAATATGCTAAATGGAATTTTAAAACTATGGACATTCACCACAGCACCTACAGCTCTCATGTTGTAACTCCTCAGGTGAAACAAGAAATTATTTCAGAAGAAAACTAGGCGAATTCCAAGTTTCCATATTCGGCACCTACTTTATGTGATGAAAATAAATGCCACTAACTAACTAACTAATTAACTAACTAACTAACTAACTAACTAACTAACTAACTAACTAACTAACTAACTAACTAACTAACTAACTAACTAACTAACTAACTAACTAACTAACTAACTAACTAACTAACTAACTAACTAACTAACTAACTAACTAACTAACTAACTAACTAACTAACTAACTAACTAACTAACTAACTAACTAACTAACTAACTAACTAACTAACTAACTAACTAACTAACTAACTAACTAACTAACTAACTAACTAACTAACTAACTAACTAACTAACTAACTAACTAACTAACTAACTAACTAACTAACTAACTAACTAACTAACTAACTAACTAACTAACTAACTAACTAACTAACTAACTAACTAACTAACTAACTAACTAACTAACTAACTAACTAACTAACTAACTAACTAACTAACTAACTAACTAACTAACTAACTAACTAACTAACTAACTAACTAACTAACTAACTAACTAACTAACTAACTAACTAACTAACTAACTAACTAACTAACTAACTAACTAACTAACTAACTAACTAACTAACTAACTAACTAACTAACTAACTAACTAACTAAATGACTAACTAACTAACTAACTAACTAACTAACTAACTGACTAACTAACTAACTAACTAACTAACTAACTAACTAAATGACTAACTAACTAACTAACTAACTAACTAACTAACTAACTAACTGACTAACTAACTAACTAACTAACTAACTAACTAACTAACTAACTAACTAACTAACTGACTAACTAACTAACTAACTAACTAACTAACTAACTAACCAACTAACTAACTAACTAACTAACTAACTGACTAACTAACTAACTAATTAACTAACTAACTAAGTAAGTAAGTAAGTAAGTAGGTAAGTAAGTAACGTTCTTCCCACTAGTTCAATAAACAATATTCTCCGCCTTTATTACTATTTGTTATTCTTCTTTTTGTATTTGCAATGCTTTCATTTTTGAGTTTTTATTTTCTGATAAGTTTAAACATTATTTAGTCTATGTACGCCCCAGTGTACAGAGAATATTAACGGTTTCAGTTAACGTGTACTGAAATTCCGTGTGAATTAGAATTCGTGAGTTTTATTTTGTTATCAGCTATCTGGTGTGTTATTTTAACTTTCTTCTAGACTTATTATTATTATTCTAATATTGTATCAGCCAAATTCCACGTATTGTGTGTCGTGCGCTACTAGACAAAAGAAGACTGCTTGGTTTATTCATAAGGCATTGTTTAAAACTGCTTTACAATGCATTCAGTAGACAGTCGCATAGCACAGAAGTCAGCTGGTTTCATTTCTCATATAATTAAAATTTGTGACTTTTATTCTTCATTCTGAAAACAAACATTTTTTCATCGGATGATTTTTTTCTTTTCTTCTGTGTCAACAGTTAGATGAAAATAAAAACGGTCTGGTGACTGGGGGAACAATGTGTTGAAGAAGTTAGTTAAGTTTTAATCACATTGAAAAATATTACTTCATACATTTATGCCCCCTTATGAATTTGAATAAAGCAAGAACAACAGTGGTGGTTTCTGCGGAATACAAGATGTTACCATCCTTTCGTTTATTTCGTTGGCCACTCATGAGCTACTAGCTTACAGCCTAAAGACATTATAAGTTTGTATTCACAACAATTTTTAACATACTTGCATATTTTGTATGATGTCAGTTGACAGGAAGTTCCGGACTTGGTGAACAGTCCTCAGAAAATTACGCTCACATAGTTTCTACACAGGGAGTTCAAGTTTAAAAAAAGTAAATGTATGCAACAATTGTAAAGGAGTTGCGTAATAAAGACGAGAGGTGTACAACATGATGAATAACAAATAAATTGGGGAAGAGCGTAGTCAGTTGAACTGAAATCACAGAGACAAGAGACAAGGAAAATTACATTATATCAAAGTGGCTGGGGGTTGGGTTAAAGCCAAATATTACGTTATCAAATGAGGCGAAGGATGAAAGCATCCAGTTACGGAGCAAGGCAAGGGAAGAGTGATAACAGTTTCTTTCTGAACACATAAATCTGGTTTCAGGCGTTCGACAGTGATTGCTGAAGCAAACTCAGGGATAATTGAACTCTTCTGTCTGTAGATATGATAGAGCCACTTCTGAGTAATTATATCAATTATGTCACCCCCTATTACTCAATAATAGACCACTATATATTTTTGTAAGTATAAATACGATTGTACAGCCTCTGAAGATGATTTCGTCGATAAAGAAAATTTTCTTCGCTGAATCTGTCTTTTATTTTCTTCATGACTCAATGGGTATTTTCGGTGATTTGATAGAGATTTGTAGCTCAGGTGGATGATTTTGGTGTGGTTGTGTTCTCTGAGCTGGATAGTTAATTTGCGAAGCTTTCTTCACCCTACTACGTGACATCTTCAGCGCATACTTCAATTCGAAGTGAGCTTTTAGATTTCTCCACGAGTTTATTAATCATCTCTCCTGGTGGCTGACCTTGGGCGTGATTGGTTGTTTTTGTGTGTTTTCACAACTTCCAGGTTATTTATATTGTAATTCATTGTTTTTTTGACTTGAACTTTGGCCCTTTGTGTGTGTGCGTGAGGTTTCTTTCTTTCTCACACAAAACAACCAATCACGCCCAAGGTCAGCCACCAGGAGAGATGATTAATAAACTCGTGGAGAAATCTAAAAGCTCACTTCGAATTGAAGTATGCGCTGAAGATGTCACGTAGTAGGGTGAAGAAAGCTTCGCAAATTAACTATCCAGCCCAGAGAACACAACCACACCAAAGTCTTCTGTCTATTGATAATTTTAAGGGATTTTGCAATTTCCACCGAGTCACTTGTGTCCAGGAGATGATTGACGATGGGATTGTACAGCTTGATAATAAATTCGTTGAAAAGAGTCTTTCAAATATATATATATATATATGAAATCCAAATTAAGCAATCCTTGGATGATCGTTTAGAAGCCGTAGGTGTATATGTTTTCGAATATTGGATATATCTACAATCTTGGAGAGACTAATGTCAACTTAGAGATTCAAATATCTGCCACCACCAACAGCACATACGGAAATGTCAGTGGACAGCATTGAATGTGATCAAGCTACTGAACTCAGGGGAGGCAGCAGGAAGAGACGTCAATCCTCCCGAAGCACTGAGGACGGCTCCAGAGATTACGGCAGATTTTCTCACCCCATTACTGCAAAAATTTGGCAAGAAGGAAAGGTGCTACTGATTGGAAGAAGGGCTACCTCGTCAAGCTGCCGAAGAAGGGAGACTTCGGCCTGGAATAATGCTCTTGTTCACGCCAAGTAAGTCGCATCATCCTGGAGAGAATGAAGGATTCACTGGATACAGAACTCCTCCTGTCTCCGGAACAAGCTGGATTCAGGGAAGGCAAATCATGTGCTGATCAAATTGCAACTCTACGCATCGTCATTACAGAACGAAGAATAGAATAGCAGTCAAACCTCTTTCCACCTCAAATTCATCGACTTCAAAAAGACCTTCGACAGACAGCGTTGACCGAGAAGTAATTTGGAAACTATTTCAACACCATGGCGTACAGTACACCAAGTCTTTATCAACCTCATTCAACAGCTGGCTGGCTATATGCTAATGGCACGTGTGAGGTGATCCACAACGGGAAACTCAGAGAGGCATTCGAAGTGAACACAGGACTATGACAAGGCTGGCTGCCTATTATCACCGATGATATTCTTAATTGTGGTGGACTGGATTATGCGTCAGACTGTTGGAGGTGAGGAGTCAGGAATACGCTGGACGACCGATTAGAAGACTCTAGTATAGCTGTATTTCGCAGACAATATGTGTCTCGAAGACTTAGAAGAGAAAACCAATAAACTGGCTGAAGAGGCAGCGAAAACAGGACTGCAGGTGAACACAGAGAAGACAGAGGTGATGAAGATAACCAACCAACCAATCAACCGCAACAACAACCGGCACCAATCACCACCAACAGGAGATACTTAACAGTGGTTACCTCCTTCACTTATCTGGAAAGCATCGCTTCAACATCAGGTCAGCGGAAGGGACGAAGATGTCAAAGCCAGTCGGAATCAGAATGGCAAGATACGCCTTTATCAACCTGAAACCAGTTTGTAAATCTTCCTCACTCAGCATAGGGGACAAGATTCGCATTTTCAGCACCAATGTGAAGTCGGTTCTCCTAAAAAGGTCAGAAACTTGCAGTGCGTGTCACGAAAAGGATTTCCAAGAGTCTGTTGCAAACTTTCATCAACAGCTGCCCGCTTTGCTGGCTCCAAGCTAAAGATCAAATGGACAGAAAGAGTAACCAAAAAAGAACCAATCGCTCAACAAATATGTGGGAGAAAATGGAGATGGATAGAACATTTATTGAGGAGACCGTCGAGTGCCATCGCGCGCAATCCAGGTCATCACTGGAGTGGAATCCAAATGGAAAGCGACGAGTGGGTCGTCAGTCTAAGGGTCACATGGAGGAGATCGTGGGGTGAAGAAGAGATGAAAGAGTTTGGTCAATCGTGGACCCAGCTGAAGAGGATGGCAGAAAATAGGACAAAGTGGAGATGTGTTGTTGAAGTTATATATTCCACTCGGGACGCAAGGGAATAATAATAATAAATAATAATAATAACGTTAAACAATCCTTGAATAATCGTTTAGAAGCCATAGGCGTATATTTTTTCCGAATATTGTATATATCTACAACCTTGGAGAGACCGATGTCCCCCCCCCCCTAGAGATCCAAATATCCGCCACTACAATTTTCAGCTAAATTGTTCATCGAAACATGTTTCCTCAACGTAAACTGTACCTCAAAACTTTTACTCCTTTCAAAATTTTCAAGTATCGGCTTTGTAGGGATTTTGTTTGAATGCGTGGAGGATTTCACCAGTAGGGTACAGCAGGTTGAAGATGAGGCAGTAACTCATCGAGGAAAACATTGCGAAATCAACGCGCTATGTCGTGAACTGACAGAAGTTAGAATTCAAAAACCATTGGATCGCGTCCCAGTGGCTCAATGGTCTACGAGCTCACCTTGTAACCAGAAGGTCCTGTGTTCGAACCCCAAATGGTGGGTGCTTACTGATGAAGAGTCTCAAACTAGGACGAAACAGCTGTCCAGTACTCCCAGGTTTTCCAGTGGTTCTCTAACTAATATCAGCTCATGATGAAATCCTCCACGCAGTCCTTTCAAAATATAATTTAGAAAATTTCGATTATGAGAAAAGGCGTTCACAACTGTATTCTACAGTAATGTTCAATCAAAATTCGTCGACAACTATTAAGAATTCTTAACTTCAGACTATTCTCCCGTCATAACAAGGATTAGACGTGTATATTGCTTCAGGCTTGTATTAAAATAATTTAGGTTAAGTTATTACTGATGCCTTTCAGTTTTCATCAGATGTTGCTACCTACGTCTATACAAGATGAAGAATGATACAAATTGATGTTTGCCTGTCTTTAATGACAATAAAAAGCAGAGATGAGTATCTAAATAAAATAATATGTGATAAAGAAATAATTGAGCAAAGAATATCCTCTGCGATAATTTCCTCTTCCCACTCTACAATTATATGTATAAAATATTCTAGAATAGTCATCAATAACAATATTGGTGTTTCTTTTAAATAATATCGATTTTCTATAGTTTGGTTTGTAAGGGTTAGTTATGTTATTTTTACGAGTTGCTCACGGACTGATATCAGTTAGAGAACCATTGAAAACCAGCACTGGAGTACTGAACAGCTGTTTCATCAGCCTAGTTTGGGAATCATCGGCAGTACTCACCGACTGACACGGTTCGAACCCACTATCTCCCGGTTACAAGGCAAGCTCGTAGACCATTCAGCCACTGGGAACCGACTCCTCAATGGCCAATGAATTCTAACTTCTACCAATTCGCGATTTAGAGCGACCCCAACCAATTTCGTTGGTGGGAAATCCATCCACACACGTGACATCTGGTTGGACCTCACTGATCACGACTTCTCACTAGAACTCCAGGAGACTCCATCCTGTAGCAAGTCACTAGCAAGCATCAGATTAATTTTCTATAGTTTGGTTTGTAAGGGTTAGTATTGTTTTTTACTAGTTGATCACGGAGGTCCAACTGGATGTCACGTGTGTGGATGGATGTCCCACCAATGACATTGGTTGGGGTCATTCTAAACCAAGTATTGGTAGAAGTTAGAATTCATTGGCCATTGAGGAGTCGGTTCCCAGTGGCTGAATGGTCTACGAGCTTGCCTTGTAACCGGGAGATAGTGGGTTCGAACCGTGTCAGTCGGTGAGTACTGCCGATGATTCCCAAACTAGGCTGATGAAACAGCTGTTCAGTACTCCAGTGCTGGTTTTCAATGGTTCTCTAACTGATATCAATCCGTGATCAACTCGTAATATCGAGTTGTTGGAGGAATTCAGCATGAGTTGATATCGATTAGAGAACCACTGGAAAACCATTACGGAGTACTGGAAAGCTGTCTCTTCTTAGTTTGCGACCCGTCATCAGTATGCACCCACCTCACTGCAAAGGTTTGAACACAGGACCTTCTGGTTACAAGGCCAGTGAGGTCGTAGACCATTAACCCACTGTCTTCTGACCCGATGGCTAGCCCATTAATTCTAATCGGATTTGGATCCCAGCCAGGGGGTGCGTACCACTGAAGAAACCCAAACCAGACTGACGAAACACTTGTCCAGTACTCCCACGTTTTCCAGTGGTTCCCTAACTGATGTTGCCTCACGATGAAATCCTCCAAACAATCAAACAAAATTCCCTACAAAAACAATAATTAAAAATAATATCGATTTGTTAATTAAGAGCAGTGGGATTACAGTTCATGAAAGATGCATAAATTATAATAAGCATAAAAATATAATGGCAAATAGAATATCAAATAAGACTAAGGGAATTTCCACAAGAGAGTGAGGATCATTAGAACTTAGATGGCCAAGATAAGGACAATGTCTGAACCAATTTCTTTTGGACACATAAATTAGGCTGCTTAATGTGGATCCCAAAGGCCAGTCTCAGCAATACGTAATAGACGAACACTATTGAGGTGAAATTAAGATTAGTTGTTTGGTATGGGGTGAATGACTTCGAAAGTGGCCTCGTTTATATGAATCTTGTGTTCTGTATCAACAGGTTGAGATAGTATAGAACTATGAATGGACTTTGTTTGTCCCTTACTTAATCATGCAGAGTGGTGTTCGTAAATCCTATGATAAACACGCCTAATTATACCGCCTATTCAACTAACTGGCTCACTCCACAGAAGCAGTCAAACTGATAGACACACATAGAAGAGTCGAAGCTAGGCAGTTTATCCTTTACTCCCGAACGCAAAATAGGGGTGGTTTTGAAGACACAGCTTAATTCAGCGGAACTGAACGCTCTTTTTATCTCCTTTTTTTACCACGAAGTACTGAACAGCCATCTGTTTCGTCAGCCTAGCTTGGGACTCACTCCTCATCAGTACACACCCACCTCAATGCAAGGGTTCGAACCCAGGACCTTTCTATTACAAGGGAAGCGAGCTCATAGATTGTTCACCCACTGGTACGCAATTCAATGGCTAGTCATCCTATGAATTCCAACTTCTGCTAATTCACGACATAGCGCGACCACTTAGCTATGTATTCATGGATGAGTTACTGTCCTCACCTTAAGCCTGCTTTATCCTACTGGTCACGGCTCCACACTTTAAGCTCCAGGTAGCTACTTGCCTGAATAGGGCCAGTCACTAGTGAGCATTAGGTCGAAGGTGAGGACAGTTACTCATCGAAGACATTGCGAAGTGGTCGCATGATGTCCTGAGTTGGCAGAAGTCAGAATTCATGAGCTAGCCATTGGATTGGGTCCCACTGGCTTAATGATCTACGAGATAGCTCGCTTGCCTTGTAACCAGAAGGTCCTGTTTTCGAACCCTGGCAGTGGTGTGGTTGCGTACCGGTGAAGAGTCAGACCCAAACTAGTCTGACGGAACAGCTGTATGTCGAGTACTCCCAGGTGGCTCACCAATGGTTCTCTAACTGATGTCAGAACGGATATAGTTTAAATAGAATCACACACACATGCACACACATTGGTAACTACAGACTATGGGTTGTGTCTAACATTGTTTGCAACTCTATATACTGACTGACATGTTTCCTAACTTCATAATTGTTTACATCTCGCATAGAATAGTTTAACAACAAAATTCGACACTATCCATCCGAATATTTTATTTTTCAAAATATTTACAAACTTTGATCACGTATAATAGTGTTTACAAATAAAAATCCCTGATTAATTCGTTAAATGACCAGAAAATGATGAGACGTAATTGCGAGGAAGACGATGAAATGAAAATTTGATTAACAGTAAGTAAAATGGTGAAATTCTCAGTGAAGCTTGATGAGTATGAGAAGCATTTCCTTCGATTGAATGGTTGTAGGTGAGTGAATAAAACTCGAACTTTTCTAATTATGGTAATACATCTTGAAATATGAAGGATTGAATGAAGAAATATTTACTTTTCAATTAGAATCTCGTCTCTACAGTCCTACAGGAGGTCAGTTAACAGCCCGAATAGCTGCTCAGTGTTAACGTCTCTGACGGACTGCGGGCGGCACTGGGGGTGACGCTGGTTAGAATGTCAGAAGGGACACGAGCTCCTTCAAGGTTGCAGATACGCCTTTTTGACTGGTGCTGAGTGGCAACTAGCACGAAACCTAGGTCTGGCAAGGCTTACTACCGATTACCTCCAACCGTCTAATATCAGCAATACATATATATATATATAACGATTTATCAAACCAGTGGCACTGATATATTTGTTAACAATAATTTATGAGTCAGTATCAACATGTCAGGGTGACAGGTGATAATTAACAGAGGAAATTAGTACACACAATTCAAGGGCAGAAACGGTTATAATAAATGGACTGCATAACTTTAGAAAAGGAATAATGGATTGAGTGAAATGTGCATTCGTTTTCAATTCAATTCAATTACTTCCTCATCATCGCTTGGCTGGTTGACTGACTGTACACTAATATATAGTCACATTTTACATCAAAATCTTTTTACAAATCAAGTGATTATTTTAGTCAATCAGTATTTGGGTATAGACGAACGAGGGTGGGTGAAATGAAGAGGTTAAAAGTCATCGAAACTATTAAGTAACAGCTGTTAGTAACAACATATCCAAGTTATGAAGCAGGCAGGGGTGAAAATTAATTACTACATAATAAGTAATAAATTTTTAAAAACGATTTTCCCTTCCCTTTGTAACTTTGTCAACTTTTGACTTCGTTATTTTTTACGATTCTAGATTCTATTGACTTGTTTGTATCTTACTCAATCCTCTCGAGTCATCATATTCTTCTTAGCCATCATTGCTATTTTACAAATTTTTTGATTGTGTAATAACTTGTTGCAAATATCTAAGAATTAACTTATCTTGAATCCCGTAAATAATTAATTTTCATCTCTCCCTCCATCCTTCAAAACTTAGATATCTTGTTACTAACATCTATTAGTTAGTTGATATTTTGATGAATTTTAACCTCTTAATTTCACCCATAACCGGCCGCCTATACCTAATAATGATTAATTAAAAGAACCACTTGATTGGTGAAAAGATTTTGATGTACAAAACGACTATATATTAGTATAGAGTCAGCCAGTCAGCCGATGATGAGGAAGTAACTGAACTGGAAACGGATATATTTCTTTGTTTGTTTTTTCTGAATGCATAAATTGGAATTAGGAAATTGAGGAATCAGCGAGTGTTCAAATTGATTATATAATAGATTGTTAAGGAAATAATAAAAAGATTTAGACAATGGTGACTTGTAATTGAAGATGAAGTAGTCAGAAAAATAATAAAAGTAATTTGAACAATTTTTGAAAGGTTACATTCATGTAATGATGGTTAAGGTAAGGAAAATGGCTGCATGAATTTCTTCTGAATACACAGATTTGGCTTCTTCAAGAGGATTGCTATGGCTTCAGCTGTGTGTAGAAGACAAAGTCGTAAGGCAAAATTAAGATTAGTAGGAATCCAATAAATAATTTTAAAGGCTTTATTAAAAATAACTTTATGCTTACGATCTACAAGGTGTGCTAAAACAGAGCTACGAATAGATCTTGTTTGTCCCTTGCTTAACCATGCTGGATGATGTTCGGAAATACGATAATGAACCGGCCTAATTGTACATCCGATGTAGCTGGCTCCGCAGATGCAGTAAAATAGGTAGATACACATAGAGGAGGCAAATTTAGATAGTTTTTCCTTATTTCTCGACCGTAAAATAGGAGTGGTATTGAAGAGACAACTTACCTCTGCTGCACCGAAAGCTCTGTTGTCTGGATTCTTCAGGTACTGTGTTACCGAGGAACTGCAGTTTTATGAACAATGGTTTTTTTAGCTTTCGCCACACTGTCTCTCCTTAGTGCTAAATTCATATTTTTCTCGATGAAGTTATCTGGATAACCATTTTTACTGAGTAATTCTCCAATGATCTTAAGCTCCTCATTGAGACAGTCGTTTGTACAGATTGTCCTAGCTCTTTGAACCGGACACTTTACCAAGTTAATCACTGATCCAGCGTTGTCAAAACAGATATACAGTTATATGATAAATAAATTTTCTCTTTTTATAGATGATTCCTTTGATAAATTATGTGAAAGCAAGAAGGATCAAAAGGTTTTTCCAATGTAGGTTATAATGCTGGTTAGACAATTATCAGTATTAAACACTGATTACTTCAAGCTTGAGAATCCCCATTGAGTCACATAAAAGAAAAGGTGTTCAGAGAAGAGTTACTCCTCTTTTCGGCGATATTATTCTCAAACTATACAGTCGCATATATATATATGCATAGAGTCCGCGAAATTCGCAGCCCTTACACTATGGAAGAGGAGTTGAACACTCTGAAAAGAATACTCCTAGGAAACGGTTACTCAGAACGTTTTATCACGATATCCACTTAAACCGCCCACACCTCTGCTCCCAATAAAAACGTGTCTATTTGAATCTATAATTCAATGGAGACATATTAGCAGAAATACTGAGAAACCACCTGTCCCAGTCACTGAAGGAAACCTTCTTCACCGCTGAACTCCTACCAACCTGTACGAAACCAAAGATTTGCATGAACGTAAAGAATAAGCTACCACTGTTGACCAGCCTCATCAATATGTATCTACCAATTCACCTGCTCTTGTCCAGCTAGCTATTATGTTGGCTGTACCCAGAGTTTGCTATCCAAACGTATCATCGAACGCTTATCTGTTGTCATGGTTTTATAAAGGAGAAAACAGATCCGTCAACCACAGTTCTGGCCTGGAACGCTCTGTCGAATCGGAGCACCAGGCAGCCTCACAAAGTAGATTCAAATTTATCTACAGAATACGTGACAGTCTCACAAAAGGGGCACGAGTTAATCTTCTTCAAGCCGCAGAAGCAATGGCAGTTCACATGTTAAATCTTGAACTCTGAATACAGAAGAAGTTTGTTCAGCCATTAAATCTGCAGTGACTTGATCTATCTTAACATCGACTGAGTAATTTTTATTTCGTCTTTTTCTTGCTTGTTTGTTTTTTAATGGTTTCTTAATATTTTCAATACAAATATCTTCTAGTCATCAATTTGTAATTATTTCTCCATAACTTAACAATAAGCATACTTATTTAAGTGTTGGTCTGCAGGGATTTGGTTTGACGTCATAAGATTTCATCATGAGCTGACATCGTTTAAAGAAGCATTGAAAAACCAGCTGGGAGTACTGGGCAGCCAGCCGTCTCGTCAGACTAGTTTGGGGCTCTTCAGCAGTATGCATTCACCACAATGCAAGGGTTGCAAGGGTTCTAATGCAATGCTCAATTACAAGAATAGCTAGCTTGTAGACCATTCAGCCACTGGAATCCTATCCAATGACTAGCCATCCCACGTAATTCTAACTTCTGCCGATTCACGATATAGCTACACTGGCACTAGCCAATGTCATTGGTGGTGAGTATTTGTCCTCACACACCACCTGCCGTACACCACTAGTCACGACTTCTCACTAGAACCCAGGTAACTACCCACCTTATAACCGGAAGGTGCTGGGTTCATTTGAACATTTCAAAACTATCCCTACAGTGAACAAAAGGTTGCGATGAATGGCATTTTCGCAATATTATGACATTAAACTATTGCTCTTGCCATACAAATGATATGTTTGCCAGATATTATTAGAAATATAACTTTATTTACATAATAATAGTTGACTTCCTAGTTGGAGGACTTCTTCATGAGCTGACAACCACGAGGGGAGTTCTGGACAGCTAGCTGTTTCGTCAGCCCAGTTGGAAACCGATTCCTCAGCATTACACACCCACCCCGACCCAGAGTTTCGAACCCAGCACCATCTGGCCACAAGGCTAACGATCTCGTTGGCCATTAAGCCATTGGGACCCAATCCAGTGACCAGTGCATATATTCCAACTTCTGTCAATTTGTGACATGGCAAGACCTCTAGCGAACGTCATCAGTGGCGAGTATTTGTCCTCACACCCTATCTGCTTCACTCCGATACACACTAGTGGCTGGCCCTATTCAGGTAGGTAGTTACCTGGGGTTCTAGTGGGAAGTCGTGACCAGTGTGTTGCTGCAGGTCGGGTGTGAGGACAAATACTCACCACCAATGACATTGGCTAGTGCCAGTTTAGGTATATGGTGAATTGGCAGAAGTTAGAATTCATGGGCTGGCCATTGGATCGGTCGGATCCCAGTGGCTTAATGGTCTATGACCTCGCTAGCCTTGTAACCAGAAGGTCCTGGGTCCGAACCCTTACAGTGGGGTGTGTGCTTACTGCTGAAGAGTCAGACCCAAACTAGTCTGACGAAACAACTGGCTATTGAGTACTTGCTGGTGGTCTTCCAATGATTCCTTAACCGATGTCAGCTTATGATGAAACCTCCAACCAAGCAACCAATCAAACAAAATCCCTACAAATAACCAATACTTGCAGACTTCCTAGTTGGCTGCCACATAATTCATTTGAGAGTGAAAACTATTCATCCGTTAAAAAAAAACAATCATGGAAAACTGAGGGAATGTAAAAACAAAAACAACAGCCAATAGGTTGATGAGTAATGGCGAAAATAACTTTACAGTCAGTCAGAATGGCCTTGTATTCACTGAATCGTGAAATATTCTCATAATAAATGACTAACAAACCGTTGTGTACGTGTACGTGTATGCGCAACAAAATTTAATTTTTTTCAATAGACAGTATTGCTAGAACGTGTCAGACAATTTAATCGTCATAACAGGAAGTGAAAACAGCGTCAGGCTAATTATATTTTTATTTTTTTCCAGACAGTAAACAGTGTTCATCATTCTATTTTTACAATTAGAGCAGCAGCAACAGCAGCAAATTCACTTGTAATCCTAATCACACAGCCAAAAATAGTTTTATCAGTAACGCCTACACACATCTCCTAATCTTAGGCAAAATAAATCTGTGTTGATCATATACGCTCATTTCTACCAAAGCATATCCTTTATAAACTATTTTCTACTGTCCTATATTGGTCTGTATGTGTGTGTATCCGCGTGCGTGGGTGTGTGTACTGGTCATATGATTAACAGGGCAGTGCAAATAAAAAAATAAATTATTGATTTTTAACTTAAAATATCCTATTTGATTTGCTATACAAGTGTAGCCTACAATTTAGCCCCCGGACTATGTATGGCATGACTATTTTTGGTCAGACTTATTGATCGGTTATAATGCTGGTTAAATAGTTTACTAGTGTATTTCCTGTCTCACAGCAGACATTAGATTTTATGTTTACGCTATGTCCAGACTAAGTTTACTTTAAACAGTTTGAAAACATCTGGGCATTGGATAGATGGGATATTCATTAAAGTCTTTTTTTTGTGATTCCCAGAGTGAATGAAAAACAAAACTATATCGTTGTGTTGTACTGATGTTTAGCCATTGAATGCTGCTGCTAATATCTTAATCAAAGTAGTAGTATTATTAAACCAGAATAGACGAATTCTCAGCTCATATTATATAGCAACTTAATAATCCTTCATCAACATGCAGTAATTTTTACGTTGTTGTCAAGTTGGCTAGTTGGTAAAGATATCAAAACCATGGGTAGATTGTTGGATTTGATAAGCGTATAAAAAAAATAAAATTGCTTATCAAATTCGTGTTGATTTTGCCATTTCATGGGGACTAGGGGATGTTGTAACTAGGTCAAATTTTACTTCAGTCCAACATTCCTATTCATCAGACAATTCCGATTCCATTTGATATGAATTGCTTCTAATGATATTAGACGTTGTTTGTGACTTCTGAAGTCCTTCGGCATTATTTCGATATTGTCAAAATCAATTTTGCGACCTGATTATATAGCGTAGCCTGTAAACGATCTATTGCTGATGATTTTTCAAGCTTTTCTATTTCACTAACTGGATTTCTCGGTGGTCGAACAGACGCTCTAAGGCGTTCATTTCTCCTGATCGCCTTGATTTCCCGCTGGTGGGGTTTGTCCGATGTATATCGCATCACATTCCAAGCACTTTATTTTGTAGACAAAATTAGATTGAGAATGATTAGGGATTCGGTCTGATGTTTTGAAGGGAATTCTGATGTTGTACTTATTGATTACTCCTCTTCTGATATCGTCTGACGTATCTGATGATCTATATGGAATAACAACCATTAAGGCGCGTGTCTTCTGAATACATTTTCGACCATATTTAATGTCAGTGTTGATTTTGTTGATGAAGTTCTTTGGGTAGTTATTTTTCTCTCAAGAGAATTTCAGTAATGTTTGGTATTTCCTCTTCTTCTTCTTTTTCTTTCTCATCCGTTTATTTCGAAGAGTGTGGTCTTCTAAGAAGACCTGAAACCACTGATAGCTTTGCGCTGATGTGGTGTGATGATGCAAGGTCTAAATATTTATTGGAGTGGGTTTTCTTCCTGAATATAGACATACACAGAAATATCCATTTTCCCCTCCTCTTAACTGGGCGGTCTAGAAATGGTAGTTCACCGTAGTCTGATTTTGCCTGCTTCCAAAGTACGCTGGATGTTGGGAGATAAATTGTCCAGTTTCTCGAAGATTGAATTGTGCAGATCTCGTTTTAGCACTACAAATGTATCATCAATGTATCTCAGCCGTATTTTAGGCATGAGTATGTTTGAAAAGGTCTTGTCTTCAAATGTGTTCTATATATATATATATATATATATATATATAGTGCTTATATAGCTTTTTTTCTGTAAACTGACAACATGTAAAATTTGCAAGTATGTTAAAACTTTTCTGTACGTAAACCTCACAATTTATTTAGGCTGTAAGCAGCTGATGAGAAGTCGACGAAATAAATGATGGTACCATATTATTCTGCACAAACCACTGTTGTTCTTGCTTTATTTAAATTCATCAAGGGGAATAAATGCATCAAATATTTTAATTATTTGTGGTGGAAATTTTAACCGAAAAGTCCTACTCCAAACCTTCAATAATGCCCAACAAAACATCGACTTCATTCGGAAAGTTGAGTCTGACTCAATGTTTCATTTCCCTGATGTTCGACTATGAAGAAATACTGACAACTCTCTGAGAAGATCCATCTACAAAAAGCCCACATGAAACGGACAGTTTATTAACTTTCAAAGCTGTTTGCCTCTAAGTAGAAAGAGAGACCTAATATTCTATCTTTCCTCGAGGCTACAGAAGATTTGAACTGAGGAGTCAACTGATGAAGGATTGAGAAATCTCTGAGGGACCTTAATAGAAAATGGTTTCCCTTCACCCAGATTAATAGACAAGAATCTGAGGGCAAAGAAAACACCTGAAAAGGTCCACATCGTCCTCAATAAGGTGCTGATATTTAACCTCGAATTTAAAAGTGATACCGAAGCAGAACTTCTGCGGGGCAGGGTTTCGAAGTCTCTCAGTAAAATATACTTCGCCGCCAGCTTACGAATAAAATTCTCCTGCAAGGAACTACTCACCCAGTAGGTGAAAGACAAGCTGTCTCATTGGGACACTTCAACATGCATATACCAGTTCACTTGCTCTTGTAGAGCCGACAAAATTGGTCGTACTAGGTGTCCGCTTGTAAAACGCATAAAGTGAGTGTCGCCTTTGAATTCGAATCCAAGAACACAAATTGGCTGTAAAAATGCATGACATACATATATATTCTTTCATAACAATGCATGTAGATAGTTATGGACACGAATTTGATGATTGGGATAATGCAGGGATTTTAAAATAGAGAAAACACCAGACAGTAATGCCAGGGAATTTCTACAAGCCTGGTACTACTAAAGTGAATCAGCCAGCGATTAACAAACACACCAATTACTTTAGACCAAATTTACCACCAGCTAATAAAAAATAAACCATGTGATAAGAAAGTTTAAATTCCAAATCAGTGAAAATGATCAATAGAAATGTAAATCAACAACCATTCATGACAATGGTTGCCAAGAGATACAATTCTATTTCTCATGGAGAATTTAAATGGGTTTATTCCATACTAAAACCTGCTCTAAAGATGTTGTCTAGAAGGACGACGATGGAAGCTTCGTAATTAAATCAACCCGCCCCTCAAAGAACACACAATCAACTAACAGATTTCAGTAACAAGATATCTAAGTTTTGAAGGAGAGAGGGGAGAAGCTTAATTATTTACGGAATTCAAGATAAGTTAATTAATTCTTAGGCGTTAGCTGCAAGCTGTTACATAACCAAGAAGTTTATAAAATAACGATGATGACTCAGAAGAATTACGTAAAATACAAACAAACAAGTTAATAGAATTAGCTAGAATTGTAAAATATTAGCGAAGTCAAGAGATGAGATAGTTACAAGTGGAGGGGGAAAATCTTCCTTAAAATATTAAAACATACTATGTAGTTGACCACGGTAAAGAAAGGGGTTGAAAAAACTTCTTTTTAAGGCACAAACAGATTTGGATTGTTCAGATGAATACCGACTGTCTCTGGTGTATGCAAAAGTCGTACTCGTAGATCATGTGGTGAAAGGTTGGTTAATATACGATAAATAACTTTAAGAGCCATGTTAGAGTCGACTTGATGTCCAGCTGATAGACAACATGCGCTAGTATTGAGCTGCGTATAGCAGCTTTATTCGGACCTTTGTCAAACGAAGATCTGATGCATACAAATTTCCTGAGACACAACGGAGAGGACTGTTTCTACAAACTCAGAACTATCTTTTACGCTATTCTTCGCAAGTTTCTTATGTAACGGCTGTAAAAGTTCGACTAGCCATTTCTTAGTTGAATGGTATGGTGAGCTAGACATATTGAAAACCAGTCTAAGTTGCAAGCCGTTTTTGTGAATCTTTGGTAAACCGTATAACCTGAGTGTCATCTCACAAACAGGTCTCTAAGCGTTTCATACAAGGCAGGTGGCTTTGTTGTTTCTTGTCTCTCAGTCCTCTCCATTGTATCTATGTTAATTGATAGTTTCTGAAATTCACGTGTATCACTTAATAATAAGGTCTCCAATTTGCTACGGGTAATCAGATTTATCCATGATAACGACTCCTGGGCCAGCCATTATCAGGTCTGGTTAAAATAAACTTTTTTTATTAACCTCTACTATTCATCTATTCGTAACGACAATCAACCAAATTTGCCTTAAATCTGTTAACCTCCTCATCCGATGAAGACATTAAGTCTCTATTCTAGGCTCATAAAGGTTTCCGCATTGAACTTGCATTCATCAAGCTTATTCAACAGCTGTACGACAACGGCACATGTCAAGTGATTCACAACGGAAAACTCAGCGAGGCGTTTGGAGTAAACACAGGAGTCAGACAAGGGTGCTTATTATCACCAATGATATTACTAATTGTGGTGGACTGGACTATGTGTCAGACAGTGGGAAACGAGAAGACAGGGATATCCTGGACCGACGTGAAGGACCTAGAAGACCTGGATTTCGTGCGTGGATGATTTATGTTTGATGTCACACAAAATCGAGGACTTACAATCGAAAACCGACAAACTGGTCGAAGAAGCAGCAAAGACAGGACTCCAGGTGAACACAGACAAGACGGAGGTTATGAAAATAACCAACCAACCAACAATAACAACAACAGCAGCAGCAACATCCAGCGCCAATCACCATCAACGAGAGGGATTTGAAAGAGGTTACTTCATTCACTTATCGAGGGAGCATTGTCTCAACTACAGCAGGAACGGACGAGGATGTCAAATCGAGAATCGGAAAGGTGAGAAACACATTCATCAACCTGAAACCAATCTGGAAATCTTCGTCACTCAGCCTGCATCAACAACAAAATTCGGATTTTCAAGAAAAACGTCAAGTCAGTTCTTCTACACGGATCAGAATCTTGGCGGGTCAGAAGGAATATTTCCAACAGCCTGTTGCAGACCTTTATCAACAACTATCTTCGTTCTATACTCAAGATCAGATGGCCACCGGAAAGAATCACCAACAAGAGACTATGGGAACAAACAAAACAAGAACCAATCGTCCAACAAATATGCAGGAGAAAGTGGAGATGGATTGGACACTCACTGAGGAGGCTGTTGGGTGACATCGCGCGTCGTGTCATAGCTTGAGTGGAACCCGAAAGGGAAGCGGCGAGTGGGACGTCCAAGGGTGACATGGGGGAGATCGTGTGAAGAGGAGTTGAAACAGTATGGACTAACATGGATGCAAGTGAAAAGTACAGCACAAGACAGAAGCAAGTGGAGACGTGTAGTTGAAGCCCTATGTTCCACTAGGAACCCAAGGGAACAATAATAAATAATAAGTGAACTTGTATGTCCATTTTTTTTATACTTTTATATTACTCTGACAAACTTTTATACCGAGAGACAGAAATTCTAAATCTGTCACATCAACGTAGCTACCTATCTACAGAATTATCAAGTGATTCTTATTCACTAAACAATTTTGAAATAACACTAAGTGTGTTTTCAGTTTTTTGTTGGAAATAAATTTTGAACAAAACAAAAATATTTTTTATTTATCTTGATTGGGGAAGTTATCAGTTAAATATTTACTGTATGTGTATCATGTGTACACTTCAACTAGATAACTGTATATTTTTTTGCGATAACTCAGATTTTATAAAATATAGAATGGATCCCCACAGCGTGTTTTTTCATAGTTAAGTGAAAATATTAAGTTGTGACGAAAAGAGAAGTTTCGGGTCAAGAAAATTGGGTGTTAATGAAACTAGTGTAGTAAAAAAGTGATGAGTTGTCACAAACAGTTGTTAAAAACGACTTGCGTAATAATATGAATAGTTTGATGATTGAGTTGTACTCAGGATACATGTAAAGAACAAAGTAGAGAACATGAATTTATTTAAGAGTTCTAAATGATTATAGAGAAAATTATAAACAATTAAAGAAAGAGGCAATCAAACAAAATGAAGTCATCGAAAATCAACAAAGTTGTTACCATGACAGTAGAAGTGGTTGAGGAATTCTCTTTTTTATGCACAGCTCCTTATTTTCTGTGTGAACAGTCAGAGCAATACAAAGAAGACGAAACTGTATTGCTTTTGGTAGGTTACACTTGACTGTGTAGATTACTTTGAAGCAGGAGGCGTTTGTTGAACTGGAATGATCAGTGTTAACCAGGTGTTCAGTTATCGCATTCCTTATAGCACCAGTATTACCTTTTCGCAATCATGCTGGATAGTGATCTTGAATCCTCTTGGACAGGATGAGCGGCGAATGACTGATGTACCTGGCTGGCTCCACAGCAGCAGCAGGTGAACTGATATATGCACATATTAGTGGTCAGATGCGAGATCTTGTTCTTAAGGCTTCTGCAGATCAGTGGGTGACTGAAGAACACTATTCTTAGCGTTGAGGCAAAGAATTTTCTTCTCAGGCATGATGTGATCCTTCTCTTAAGAATATCGCTACCTAAATCTTCCTTGAAATTCAAGTTCATATCGAGTTTCTTTTTCGGCGCAAACGAAGTTTCATTTCTCCCAATTCGCGGTTTGATATTTTTGTCAATGAATCTTAGTGGGTATCGATTTTGGGTGAAGATTTCTGTTTTTACTAGAACATCGGAGCTATAGATGCGTCGGATGCGGGTGGCAAGAAAATTTATTGAATTCCGATTTTGTTGAATTGGTACCCAGCTATAGAAGCTTACAATTCCAAAGTAGCTTTTGTACGGATCAATTTTCTTAAGGTCCCATCAGTTCTTTTTGTTAGTTCTACATCAAGAAACGGAATTTTTGATTTGTTTTCCATTTCAAGAATGAATTTCATTACCGGATGGCAACAGTTAAATGTCTGCAGCATTAGATTGAGGTCATTGCTGTCTTCACAAATAATGAGTACGTCATCTACGTCTCTTTTATACAGGTGTAGATTGTCAATACTTTCCTCCTTTAGTGGACCGTTCTCGAGGCTTGCCACGAAGCAATCTGATAGTAGTACGTTCTAGCGTTGAACTTGTATTTCAATTTTATTGACTTTCATATTATGATCACAAAATTAAAGACCAAGAGACAACACTTCTAAATCTGTCATATCCACATAGCCTACAGAATTATCAAGTGATTCTTATTCACTAAACAATTTTGAAATAACACTAAGTGTTTTCAGTTTTTTAGGCATAACAAAGGTGATGAGTTGTCACAAACAGTTGTTAAAAAGGACTTACGTAATAATATAAATAGTCTGATGATTGAGTTGTAGTCAAAATACACAAATAGAAACAAAATAGAGAACATGAATTTACGTAAGAGTTCTAAATGAACATACAAAAAGTTATAAACAATTAAAGAAATAGGCAAGTAAACAAAATTAGGTCATCAAAAATTAGAAAAGTGGTTATCATGATAATAGAAGTAGTTGGGTAATTCTCTTTTGTATGCACAGCTCCAGTTTTCCTATGTGAATGACCAGAGCTTCAGCGATACGAAGAACATAAATCCGTATTGAATGGATGTAGGATTTCATCATGAGCTGACATCAGTTAGAGAACCATTGGAAAACCTGGGAGTACTCGACAGCTGTTTCGTGATAGTTTGGGACTCCTCGGCAGTATGAACCCGTCAGGGTTCGAACACAGGACCTTCTGGTTGCACTATGTCGTGAATTGGCAGAAGTTAGAATTCATGGGCCGTTGGATTGGGTCTCAGTGGCTCAACGGTCTACGAGCTCGCTTTGTAATCAGAAGGTCCTAGGTTCGACCCGTGCATACTGATGAAGAGTCCCAAACTAGGACGAAACAGTTAGTTGTCCAGTACTCCCAGGTTTTGTAATGGTTGTCTAACTGATGTCAGCTCGTGATGAAATCATCCATCAAATCAAACAAATACGCTACATACAATGCCGAATGATATCGTATTCTATCTCATTCATTAAAATAAGTATGTGAAGACAAATGAATAGCACTCATTCAATCCACCCTAATAAAAGGATATGAGTGCATTTCGTTTATCATTTTTCTACATGCATATGAACAGATAATCATTTATTACAATCTATAAACACTAAGTACTTAAAGACAATGTATATATACCCAAATAAAATCGATAAAAAATAAAGTCAGCTGATTGAGAAAATGCATGTGTCTGCTTTCCTGCCTTCCTTCCTGCTGTATGCTAACAAAAGATAGTTAATGAAAGAATAGATGTAAATTATTATTGTTCCCTTGGGTTCCTAGTGGAACATAGGGCTTCAACTACACGTCTCCACTTGTTTCTGTCTTCTGCTGTACTTTTCACTTGCATCCATGTTAATCCATACTGTTTCAACTCTTCTTCACACGATCTCCTCCATGTCATCCTTGGACGTCCCACTCGCCGCTTCCCTTTCAGCTTCCACTCGAGCGTTGGCCTGACGCGCGATGTCACCCAGCTGCCTCATCAGCGACTGTCCAATCCATCTCCACTTTCTCCTGCATATTTGTTGGCCGACTGGTTCTTGTTTTGTTTGTTCTCATAGCTTTTTGTTGGTGATTCTTTCCGGCGGACATCTGATCTTGATAAATTTCTGCAACAGGCTGTTGGAAATATTCTTTGTGACACATTGGCCAAGTTTCTGATCCGTATAGAAGAACTGACTGACTTGACGTTTGTATTGAAAATCCGAATTTTGTTGTTGATGCAGGCTGAGTGACGAAGATTTCCAGATTGGTTTCAGGTTGATGAATGTGTTTCTCACCTTCCCGATTCTCGATTTGACATCCTCGTCCGTTTCTCCTGTAGTTGAGACAATGCTCCCTAGATAAGTGAATGAAGTAACCTCTTTCAAATCACTCCCGTTGATGGTGATTGGCGCTGGATGTTGCTGCTGCTGTTGTTGTTGTTGTTGTTGGTTGGTAATTTTCATAACCTCAGTCTTGTCTACGTTCACCTGGAGTCCTGTCTTTGCTGCTTCTTCGACTAACCTATAAAGAATTGATCACAATCTGAAATCAGTTAGAGAACTATTGGAAAACCACCTGGGATTACTAGACAGTCAACTGTCTCGTCAATCTAGTTTGAGACTGACTCCTCACCAGTACGCACCGACTACAACCGGTTCTACTCAGCACCTTCCGATTAGAAAGTTAGCCAGCTCGTAGATCATTAAGCCACTGGAACCCGATTCAATAACCAGACCACGAATTCCAATTTCTGCCGATTCACGTACGATATAGCACGACTGGCACTAGTCATCCACTGTCATGAGTGGTGAGTATTTGTTTTCTTACCCGTCTACGAGCCTACTAGCCTTGTAACTGGAGGGTCCTGGGTTGGAACCCTGTTGGTGGATACGTACTGTCGAAGAGTCAGACTCAAAGTGAGCTAACGAAAGAGCTGGCTGTTTGGCAGTACTCCAAGTTAATTTTCAAATGGTTCTCTAACTGATGTCAGCTCATGATTAAATCCCGTAACCAAACAAATCAAGTGATAGGAATGATTCAAAACCTGTCCAATCGGACATCTGGAAAATCCTAGTACCACCCGCCCCCACCGACGACAAATAAGATAGAATAAAGAATAAAACTATGAAACGAAAGTTTCGAAGTTGTGTGATTATAACTGATGAAATGATTATGAACAATAAATTGTTTTCTAAACTCTGTCAGTACATTTTCACTGTGTGATACATCTAATAAACAGAAAATTAATACGGAATTAGGTTAATATAAGCTTTTGATAGGAAAAACAAGACAAGCTTTCATTACTCTGAAGTCTGTATGGAAAACAAGATCCGGATTTTCAACTCCAATGGGAGTCACTGCTACTTACTATACGTATGGATCAGAGATTTGGCGCCGCGTCGCGTCACGAATGGCACTTCGAACAAAATGCATACCTCCATCAACAGCTGACTTCGCTCAGTACCACTCAAGATCAGTTGGCCGGCCAGAAAAGATCAGCGACAGGGAGGGATCTGTGGCAATGAACAAACCAATCCAGCAGGAACCGATTGTGCAAGAAATCTGCAGGAAGAAATGGAGGTGTACTGGTCATACTCTGAGAAAACAAACCACCACCAAGTGAGTGACATTTCACGCCAGACCATTGCTCTACTGGAACCCAAATGGGAAATGGCGGTTAGTTGGTCGTCAGTGCGTCGTTGGGGTGACATGGAGTGGAGGAAGTGATGTGAAGAGGAGATGAAAGAATGTGGTCAGACGTGTAGCCAAGTGATCAAAACGTTGGAGGAGAACCGAATGCAATAGAGACGCGCAGCTGAAGCGCTATGTTCCTCTAGGAATTAAAGGAAACAATAATAATAATAAGCTTTTAAAGAAAATCTAGTTTTTCTAAACTTAATAATTAAACAACCAGATTAGATTAGGAACGCCTAAATGTGGATGCATCAGCATACAAAGGCAGTCAATTCAACACTGTTTAACCTCAGTCAATCTAATTACCAACTTGGAACACAGACAACTATGAGCACTGATATGATTTGAAGTATTGTATTCAAGTATTGATATAAGTATAAAACGTGGGTGGTAGTCTATAACTCCATTATAGATTAAATTTTATTTTGATAAATCACACAGTGTAGTGCTATGCAGTAACATTTACTACTGATGACCACGTTTCGAGCACAATTCATAACTCCTCATGATCTCATATCAATGCAATAGTCACACAGCTTTCTTGCTTCATCGTTCATATACATGAGTTAAATTGATTAGACATTTGAATAAAATCTATAAGGTAAAGTACATTCAGAAATTATAACATCAGTGTTATCAATAAAATACAATCAGATGGGAAATAAGAAGAGTGTTTTTATAGTCAAAATAAGTAACTTGTTAGAATGTTATCATGTATGTGAATTGAAATAGAATTTTAAGATTATTTATTATCCTCCTCTGATTTGACTGACTGGTGGTAATAATATCTTCCATATCTCTGGTATTTGCGTTGAATCACTTCTATTGCGCATGTGTTGTGTTGGGTGTAGACTCGATGAATAAGGATTCCGTAATCAACCTCTCTTTCCACCTACCTTTATTAATCTTTAGGATTTTAACCCTCTCCCACCCCCATATTGTGTGGTTGTGTTTTAAAGCATACATGCAGTGCAATTGCTGAAGTTTTTTCCTAAATTACTTATTTGCTTATGTTCTGATAATCTGACTACCCCTGATCTACTAGTTTGACCTTTGTAGTTGACCTAATTCGCAGTCATTGCAGGATATTTTGTCAACATACAGGGTCCCTTAACCTACAGAGCTTGTCCCTGCCAGAGTGAGTTTGTAGGTTTGAATACCACCTTAATTCCTGATTTATTAAAAATTCTACGCAGGGAGGGTCTCAGATGTCTCCTCCTTATATGGTAAAACTACAGATACCTTATTTTCTTTCTTATTTATGACATGCATGACATGCAACAGAAATGACTCGACGTAAATACCAGAGATATGGAAGATATTATTACCACTAATCAGTCAAATCAGAGGAGGATAATAAATAATCTTAAAATTCTATTTCAGTTCACAGACATCATAACATTCTAACAAGTTAC
The DNA here is from genome assembly GCA_944472155.2 of Trichobilharzia szidati. Lineage (NCBI taxonomy): Eukaryota > Metazoa > Platyhelminthes > Trematoda > Strigeidida > Schistosomatidae > Trichobilharzia > Trichobilharzia szidati. The sequence continues at coordinate 103,459,022 of OX235272.1, forward strand.
CTATTTATTTTGACTATAAAAACACTCGTCTTATTTCCCATCTGATTGTATTTGATTGATAACACTAATATTATTATTTCCAAATGTACTTTATCTTATCCTATTTTGATTTTATTCATCAAATGTCTAATCATCAATTTTTACTCATGTATATAAACGACGAAGCAAGAAAGTGAGTTGTGTGAGTAGCGCCTTGATATGAGATTATGAGGAGTAATAAATTGTGATCAAAACGTCGACGTCAGTAGTAAATATTTCTGTACAATACTACACTGTGTGATTTATTCAAAATAAAATTTTATCCATAATGGAGTACTGTATTCTACTCTACTGAGTAACACTATATTCTCTTCTTGTAAGTACTTGAAATTACTATTGGTTTACAAAATGGAAAATTTATTGAGAGTATTAAAGGCTTCAATGTCTCAGACTGAGTCATGTTATCATTTGATGTGACGTCACTATTTAGTAATGTACATATCATAGAAACTGTTTGCCATATACATGATTGTATTGATGCACATAGCTTAGACATAGGATTGCCGACATCCTACATCAAAGAACTCTTACTGAGATGAATGTTGAATGTTCATTTCACTTTCATCAATAAGATTTTTAAACAGCGATAGCATTGCGAAGCGATTGCCACTGGCTTCATTGTTGGCAAAGCTTGAAAACTCTCAGCTTAGTCAAATCATCGGTTACTTTGACATTAATAGAAGATACGTAGACGACACTTGCTTTATCTACGATAAGAACGTAATTCTTGATGGTATCTTATTTGAATTCAACAACTGCCATCCTGCTTTGCAATTTTACTATAGAAAAAGAATCTGAACTAAGCATTCCTTTTCTTGGTGTATGACTCAGTAGACTCTGTGACGGATCTGTCAAAAGATCCATTCACCAAAAACGTACATGGAATGGACAACTAACTAAATTTTATAGTCTGCCGCCTATCTCCAAGAAAAGGAACCTAATCCATTCGCTCTACTTTAGGATAAGGAATATTTGCAGTTCTGATTGCCTTGACTCAGAACTCGTCTTCGTAGAAGTCACGCTTACAGAAAACGGCTACCGAACCGATTTATTGACAAAAACACGAAAGATAAGCAGTTCAAACTGTTCACCAACTCACTTTTAAAAAAACGTTATTCATGAATTTGAAATTCAGAGGTGATCAAGCTTCGGATATGCTCAAAAACACCTCTCTAAATCAGTCAGGAAGACGTTGTTTGCTACGAAATTACAAATGACGTTTACCAGCTGCAAGTTGTTCTCCACTTCGCTCGTCTGACCACCTCCATGTGCATCTTTCAGTTCATCTACTCTTGCGGAGAAAGGTAGATTGGCCGTAGCCAGAGGACGCTTTGCAAACGGATGTTTTTATTCCATCACATTCCCAATGGAACATAGGGCTTCAAGCTAGAGGCTTGAAGTTTCTGTAGCAGTGTTTATTTTCATACGATGTGGTTGCTAGCCTCATGCCCAACCTTTCCTCTTTACCGGATTTATTACTGACGTAGCGAGTTAACGGAGGAGCTCGCCAGCCGGGGATCGAACCACGGAGCATGTTCATGGTTGGCAAGCGTCCTAACCGCTGTGCCACCAACGCACTTTCAGGCGGATACGAGAACACGTTTCAGCACCATGGTTTAACAAGGGAGAAAGGAAAGATGTGCGAAGCCCTATTCTATAACACCTGATTGACTCCTGTCACTCTACCAAACCTGATCATAATTTTAAGATCATCTATCGAATCCATGCTAACTTGCCACGTTTTCTTAGTTACAAACTTCTAAAGACAACGGAGGCCTTGGTAATTCATGACTTTAAGCCAGACCTTTGTGTACAAAAGAAGTATGTACAATCTCTACTTCTGCCTTGGCTGTAGAGGGATAGGCATTTATTTATTTTGTTTATTTAGTTATTCTATGTACCTTTCCCTGATTACTACGATTATTATTATTCTCAATTTGAATTGTTTCCACTTGACCCACTTGTCATTCTAAATCCAAAATTTCCTTTGCAATGTTGAATTCTATCTTCGCAAATTTCACACCATTTTATGTTGTAACGTTTTATAATAACCTACTAACTCTATAATTATGCACACCTTTCCAACATCTATTCATCTTATGAATTATTCTACATATGACATTAATTGTTTTGCCACTTCACACTGTACTATGATTATAATCACAAACATTTTAACTGCATTTCATACTACTATTATTATTTAGCTACAGGATTTCATCCTGAGTCGACATCGGTTAGAGAACCATTGGAAAACCACCAGGAAGTACTGGACAGCTAGCTATCTCGTCCTTGTTTGGAACTCACTCTTCATCAGTATGCACCCACTCAAATGCAAGGGTTCGGACCTAAGGCCTTCTGTTTACGGCGTTAGCGAGCTCGTAGACCATTCAGACACTGGGAACCAATCCAGTGGCCATTCCATGAATTCCTACTTCTACCAATTCACGATATGGTGCAACCACTGACGAATGTCATTCGACCTGCTACACTCCATTGGTCTCGACTTATACCTAGAGTCCAGGCAACTGCCTACCTGAATAGGACCAGTCGCTAGTGAGCATGTCACTGATATTCAGGTACTGGTTTTTATGGAATTGATGAATTAGTTGTAGTATTTCGTCATGAGCTGAGATCGTTTAGAGGACCATTGGAAAACCACCTGGAAGTAAGTACTGCACAGCCAGCTGTTTCGTCGGCCTAGTTTTGGGCTGACTCTTTAACAGTATTCATCCACTGAAAGGGTTCGAACCCATGACCTTCTAATTATTATTTCATGTATTCACACCTTTGATTCAATTCCCTCACCAGATATAATTTATTTTTAAAAAACAACACATGCATATATACGCGATTGTACAGCTTGATAATAAATTCATTGAAAAGAGTACTATCGTTGAATATTGTGTTCTTACAATTGAATTACAAACTGGAAAAGTACATGGAAGTAAATAAACAACAAAAAAAGACAGAAAAAATATTGAAAAAATTCTTTTTTGCTTTCTGTTTCTGAAGGAAGGTTGAATGACACACCCTTATTGTTATTGTTTAAATGATGGGCCAATCGTTGCTGTTTTTCTATAACCAATCATGTTAGAAATAACCCGGTCATGACCTTCATTTTCTTATAATTCTGATTGAAAAATAGTTAATAAAATTATTAAGAATTAATAGTTTTATTATTTTAAAAAAAATATTACTTCTACTATCTTCTTAATCTAGAATGTGCTGTATGTATATAGGTAGAATTATTGATTGAATGATGAGAAATGATGAACACTCTTCACGCACTAACTATTATAAGTTGGAGACGCATCAAAAACAAGATGACACTATACAGTTGATTAGCCAAAGTTTAGAACTCTTCAGCAGCACACAGTCTAGAATTCATAGACTATTGGTTGAATGAAACATGCTTGTTCTGTCACTCATGGTATTAGGAGTAAGTACTGGTGAAGTGTATCAATGAGTTACATTGAAAGAACAGAAAGAAGGGTCTACATTAGGTTTTTCACATATGTACCAGGAGGATTCCGGTTAAAAGGGCCAAGTAGTTTAAGCTCTTCAATTACCAAAGAACTGATAGACACACTGGCATCATTCAAAATAATTAACAGACGAAATAGCTCAAGTCTTCTTCAGTTTACTGACGCTGTCGCTTATAAGACGTCTGAAACCTGACCTATATGTCCAAAAGGAAACTATCGTTGAACTCCAATTACCTTGGTGACTCATCCCCTAATAACTCTTGGTTTTCGAACTTCATTAACTTATCTTTTCAACGACCTGTCGTTCCCCCCCCCACACCTTCGTCGCCTCGTTTTTTTCAGTTTGACTTCCATTAGAGATAATTTCCCTTGATATTATGAGTTCTACTCAGGATATTACATCATCATCTTTTTATCTGACCTCTTGTATACCAGATTTTGTTACCATCCTAACAACAAACTTGTCAATTAATTTTCTAGAAACTTCTCTAACACGTATATATATATATATACTTACACTTCATCTACGTTGTTGTCCTGATATTTTACCTCACCATGACACGCTTGTAATATACTTTTTGATGACAAAATTAGGTTAGAATTTTACGCTAACTATTTTTTATTGAAGATTATAGGTTGTATGCAGCTGATGAGGAGAACCAATGATATAAAGTGGATCCATTCGAAATGAGTTGTATTCTCTGAGGAGCTGGTTGGTTTAATTGCGAAGCTTTTTTCGTCCACCCCTTCTAGACAACATCTTCAGCTCAGTGAAAGTTTTAGCATAAAATGAACTGATTTAAATTCTCCATAAATGACAGAATTGTGTCTCCTCACAAACCCCTAGTAGTCGATTTTCATCTGTATTGATCATTTTTTACTCACTTGGAATTTGAAATTTCTTGGCTTGTTATTTACTTTTCATTAGCTGGTGGTAGATTCGGTCTGTAGTAATGTGTGTTTTTTAATCGGTGGCTGGTTCACTTTAATAGTACCAGGCTTCTAGAAATTCCCTGGCAGTATTTTCAGTGTTCCCTCTATTTAAAATCTCGACATTATTCCAATTTGATTGGAATATCATGACATATCGTGACTGGCACTAGTCACTGTCATCAGTGGCAAGTATTTGTCCTCACACCCAACCTGCTGAACCCTACTGGTCACGACTTCCCACTAGAACCCCAGGTAATTACCCACATGAATAGGGTCAGTGGCTAGTGAGCATCTCAGTGATATTCAAGTGTTCGTTTGTAGGGATTTGATTGACTGATTACAGGATTTCATCATGAGCTGATATCGGTTAGAGGACCATTGGAATGTATCATAAGTGGTTTTACTAAATATAAGAGGTTGTACTCAGCTGACGAGAACCAACTAAATTTAATGAATCTATATAATTCTGCACCAAATTTTGTCCTGTCTCATGTACGTATCAAGTGATTCACATAAACCTTCAAATTTCGTCCATCTAATTTGCATCTAACGCGTGCAATGTGAATGACGCTACACCAACACTAGAGATATAGAAATTATTATCACCAATAATAAGAATGGACGATTTGTATTAGTGGTGTTTAACTGTTGTCATCCTTCAATTAAATTCACAATGGAAGCTGAAAATGAATGAAAGAGTCCATTGCAGGACGTCGAACTGACAAGAACAGGTCATGTAACTCCGGAAAGATCTATCCACAAAAACTGACAAGCCTCCAAAGTTGAATACCTATAGATCGAAAAAGAGCTCTCGTCATCTCGCTAGCCCACCGTACCAGAAGAATTTGTAGCGGTGACTGCTTAGAAGAAGAGCTTCTATTTCTCAAAATCACCGTGACTCAAAATGGATACCAGACGCGTTTCACTGAGAAGAACATGAAACCAAAGTCGAAAACGGGAGAATGTACTTTAGTACCAAAGAAGACATTATATATTTGAATCTGGAATTCAGGGGACATCTAACATCCCTAAAGAAGACCTTTCCTGCAGCGACTCTAAAAGTGATATTCTCCAGCCACCCACTGATTCGGAGTAATGTGAAGGACAGACTTCCGCAAATGGCTGCAAAAGGGGATGGGCACTGGTTCAAACAGAAGTGCCATAACTGAACACCTCATTAAAACACGTTTCACAACATCTCAACTAACTCATTTATTCAGAGTCATTTACAAAGTAAACAAAATTCCACCACCAAAGGCAATGTGCTTCCAACTTCTTTGTACTGCAGAAGCCCCCCTCCCATATGCATCGAAAAATCGGAGCTGTGTATTCAAAAGAAACTAGTCCAACCCCGACATTTACCATGGATCTAGTTCGGTTTGTCTTCCCAGGTGTCGTTTTTTCATCCCCTTCATTTTCCATCTTTTTCATTTTCAGTTTAAAAAATATTATTCTTTCAACTAGTTCCTATGCCCATCTTATTCACATCTTCAGGCGTTAAAAAAGAACTATTTTCTAGTCCTTTGTATTTTGTCGTCAAGCCCCTTGCGGCCTATATTCACACCCATGAACTTACGTATCAAGTGTGAATTAAAATTACTTCTCCAGTTATCCAAAATATTAATTTCACATACATTGTAACTGTTTTTTTTAATCCTGTGTAATCTTACCTTCTAGCCGCATTGTAATCTATATTCACACCTTCAAATTTTAATGTCAAATTTATATTGCAATGGGTTCTCTCTCCCTTGGGTCCTCTCCTTGCAGACTGTTTTATCGCCAGTCTAGAAAATGGTCAGTTGAAGTCAACGATTACAAAGCTTGCAAATGTATAAAAGGTATGTGTATGACACCTTTATTATTTGTAATAGTGATTATAATGCACTTAATGGTCGCCATCCAGGGATAAAATTCACCCTCGAAATACAGAACGAGTCTAGTATTCATTTCCTCGATGTAAACTTATCAAGGAGGGCCAATGGAACTTTGAAGTGATCGATTTATCGAAAGCTGTCATGGAGTGATCAACTGAGAAATTTCTACAGCTGGCTACCCATTGATCGAAAACGAGACCTGGTCCGGTCGCTTGCCACTCACATTCAGCGTATATGTAGCCCTAATACTGTGGAGGATGAGTTAATTCTTTTGAAGAAAATCCTTATAGAAAATGGATGTCCACCATGTTTTATAAACAAGAATATACACTCAAATCCTATGAAAGGTGACTTATCATCCGTAAACAAGAAAATACTGTACATAAGCTTGGAATTCAAAGGTGACTTAGCTTCCTATATCATTAAAAAAAGCATATCACAGTACTTGAAAAGAGCATTCCCTGCTGAATCGTTGAGATTAGCGTTTCCCAGTCGACCATTACTGTTCAATAACCTGAAGGAAAAGATCCCGCTGTTGACCAACTCTCTATGTGCGTTCATCAATTCACCTGTTCGTGTGCAGCTAGGTATATCGGTCGTTCGACTCGAGTTTTGTCCAAGAGGGTGCAAGAACACTAACCTGCATGGTTACGAAGAGGTGGAAGTGGAGGAATAAGAAGAGAAACCCTTGAAAATTCGGTCGATAATGATCACCTTATCTCTACAGCCTTCGCCTTTAAAGTCATCTACAAGGCAAAAAGTTATCTGCCCAAATCACTACGCACCCAAATCATCTGTATTGCTGAAGCTTTGGCTATCGAAACAGAAAAGCCAGATCTCTGTGTACAGAAAAAAGTTCTTTCAACCCCTTCAACTTTCATGGTCTTAATCCCTCCATACTACAGTATGGTAATCCCCACTTCATATTTTGGCTGCACTTATTTTTTGTTTTGTTTGTTCAATTTATATACTCTTCATTTATGACTTCAGTTGAACTGTCCCCAGTATTATTTCACCTGTTCCATTTGTCATTCTAAATCAATTCTGCTTTGTAACGTTAAATTCTGTGTTATCTAATTTCACACAGTGTTACGTAACATTTCCATTTTATTCGATTTACCTACTAATCCTATAATTACAAACCCTTTTCCTAGATCTACACACCTTATGTATTATTTCATGGAGGATTTCATCATGAGCTGACATCAGTTAGAGAACCATTGGAAAAACCAACAGCGAGTACTGGACAGCTGTTTCGTCATATTTTTGGACTCTTCACAGTACGCATCCACCGGGGTTTGCACCCACGACCTTCTGGTTACAAGGCGAGCTCGTAGACCATTGAGACACTGGGACGTTGCCTTGTAACCAGAAGGTCCTGGGTTTGAACCCCGGTGGTGTATACTGATGAAGAGTTCCAAACTAGGACGAAACAGCTGTCCAGTACTCCCTGGTTTTCCAGTGGTTCTCTAACTGATGTCAGCTCATGATGAAGTCCTCCAACCAATGAAACAAAATCCCTACAAAAAGCAATACTTGTAAATTAGCAATTCTCATTCCTCATAAAGCTTGAAAAGTGCAGAAGTTTTACACATATATTAAGCTTCAAAATATGTTGTTCTCCTTTCCCCTGCCCCTCAAAAAAAAACCCACAGATGATACGCGGACAAAACTCAATTAATCCCATGAAATATTTCATCATCCCATATACAATGAACAATTAAAACAGAAAAAAAGCCGAAAATCACTGAATAGCTTTCAGTTATAATTTAACCATTTCTTGATCACCAATCAGAGTAAAGCAAATTTGGGTGTGTATTATGACTTGTAGATTTATCCAATAACATTTAAGAAATGACTACATTTCCTACACTATTGGTTATGAATAGAAGTATACTGTAACCTTGACAGCAACGATATGATTGGTCGATAGGCTATCGCTAAGAAGCAAATGGTTATGAAAAAAATATTGAGTGGGCGTTATGTCTACAATAAGTTAACCATTTTGCAGAGGTGTGGCATTGCTTGTTCTGTTTCTACGACCTGAGCTTAGCGATGGGTTTTATTGCAGTAAGTACTATTTGCAGTTTATTTTATTCGATAATTATTTTTTTCGATATTCTTTGATATTTTCAGACATAAGTTGTCTAATATTTGTCTCATATAGATGTTAGCGATGAGTTTAGATGTATTTTTGAAGTTATAATTGACATTGTTATGAAGAGTTGATTATTTATTTAGCAATAATGATATATATGAGGTTGGTGGAGTGTAGGAAGCAGTTTTTGGCACTTTCATGTCCTGTCCTCAAATAATAATAATAAGCTGCTCAATTTATTATCCGATGTAAAACCATATTTAGATTTCGAAGTCCCTTGATACTACTACAATCCCTGTACAGGATGTAGGATGCTAAACTTTGACTGGTGACATTTTTTAAAGTTACCTATCTTCGGTGATTACATCACGGTCCTACTGTTTTTGAATTCCCTCCTCTTTTTTAAATAAAACAAAATGATATGCGTTTTATCTGACTACCAACCATACACAGACTTTAAACAAAGATGTAATCTTGCCAGCAAGGGCAGGATCTGAGTAAGTAGGCGATTCTAATCAGGATTTACAAATGTTATGGGTAGATGACTTGAACTAGTCACCACCCAACTTCTTTTTGAAAGTCAAACAGAGACCAGTATAACTACATTCACGGTAATCAATTCCTCATCCGAAGGACCTTTAAAATAATAACCCTGAAGCAACCAATCACATCATTTATCATTGATGTCGTGTAATATTTACCACCTTCATAGCTGTCTTTCAACTTGGCTTCGTAGTTTTGTATGTATTAGGCAGCTATATAGAAAACTTAGAAAATGTTTTAAGGTGATATCCAGAGCTTTTTTTCCTTGTATGTACTAATATGTACTAATAGTACAGCGTGGTTTGTAGTTCCCAGTTAAAAGTTTTCAAAACACTACTCCATATTGGTTTGTTTATTAGGTGTATAACACAATCAGTGAAACAGTATTATTTACTGGATGACGAGGTTTCGAACAAAATTTATTTACTGTTCATAATCATTTCATCAATTATAATCAAACGACTTCGAAACTTGACTTTTATAGTTTTCTTTGTCCTCTCCTCTTTGTCGTCGTACGGGTGGTAGTAGAATTTTCCAGATATCTAGGTGGACAGGTGTTGAATCATTCCTGTTACATGTATTTGCAGTTGATTCGATAAACAAAGCTTCTATTAGTTCAGCTGTACCACTCACTACATGCAATTACACACAAGCATACAATAAGATGGGATAAGCTGACAGTTTTAAAATCTTATGTAACAGGGTGGATGGAGAGATTGATAACAGAAGCTTTGTTTATCGAATCAACTGTAAATACATGTAATAGGAATGATTTAACACCTGTCCCAGATATCTGGAAAATTCTGCTACCACCCGTACGCGATAAAGAAAACTATAAAACTATATAAAGTTTCAAAGTCGTGTGATTATAATTGATGAAATGATTATGAACAATAAATTTTGTTCGAAACGTCATCCAGTAAATAATGATACTATTTCACTCACTGTGTGATACATCTAATAAACAAACTAACATGGAATCACTTACTACCACAGTGTCCAATTTTTACTCATATACTGGTGGTATAGCGTAAACTTTCTGTTGAAGCAGAGATTACAGTTTTTCAAAATGTAAAAATGAACACAGCTTGAGATTATGATTATATTCCAACCTAGTTCATTTTGATTTACAAGAAAAAGGCGTAAACAGCGAAGAAAATTTTTTCCGCTCGACGATTCATTTTCATGAGCTGTACAATCGTAATTATATTTAACAAAGAAATCTTTAGATCAATCTGATACTGGTAAACTTTGTCCTCGGAAAATGTATTACATAATGTTAAAGGTGTAAGAAGGAATGACTAATTGCAAGTTAGAAAAGGGGCATGACGTAATAAGCGTGAGATAATGACTAATCTTATAAGCTCGTGTAGAATGGACAGGAACTAATGGAAAGGCTATAAAGTGTTTTTACTATAAAATCTGTATGAAAAATTGGTGTTATTAATAAACGGTAATAGAGTGGTAATAAAATATGGATGATGGGAATAATAATAATAAACTTACATAATAAAGAGAAGAAGCAAGATTGTAGTAAGAACTTTACTCTGGCCACGGTAGGGCGAGTGAATATATGTAGCGTCTTTGAACGCAGAAATGTGGTTTTAAATCCCGAATAGCTAGTTCATTTTCAGAATGACTTACATTGTCTGAAACCAAACACGAGTGAAGTTTGAAGGTATATTGATTATAGACAATCTTAAATGAAGTCTCTTCCGAAATAAAAGACAATTCAGCGAAGAAAATTTGAGTAATGAGGTGGTGAAAGTTGATATAATTACTCAACAGTGACTTTGAAAGTAAAAGTAAAAGTTTTAAATATGATTAATATCTACCTCCAAGTTGTTATGCAGTTAATATCTAACAAAACTTCACCCCCTAGGAAGACATACTCTTGTGAATTGTAGAGGTATTAAGGTCTATTATGTGGTTATCTAGCATGAACAACGAAGAAACAGCACAACTTCTACTAGGCATTGTTCAGATTATAGTTGTTAATTAACTTCTAGCATTTTAATTATTTAGTGCGTCGGTGGCACAGCCGTAGAATGCTCACCGACCACGCGCATATGTGGTCTGAGGTTCGATCACCGGCCACAGACGCACTCCTTCCTTACCTCACTAAGCTAGTAATATAAGACGAGTAAAGAGAGAGAAGGTTAGGAGGCATGAGGCTAGCAGTAACCCCCCCTCCATTCCGTAAAAATAAATACCACTGCTAGCGAAACTTTAAGCCTCTAGCTTGAAGGTGCCTTATGTTCCGCTGGGAACGTGAAGGTATATACAGAGAAAGAAAAGATTTTAATTATTATTTATGCTAATATTATCGCTGTTTTTATACGATATTTGCTAGTAGTAATTCGGTGTAGTAGTAGTAGTAGTAGTAGTAGCCTACAGTGTAGTTCACATATCTTATTCTGTCTCTAGCCATCATATTTTGAATTAGCAGTCTGATAATAAGTTAATAAGAGAGAATAGATAAGCTTAGTTAAAAGCAAAGATGGATAGGCATTCACATGAACGGATAGAGGAGTGTGTTTTTGCAGAATGCAAGTAGTTCCCAGCTCCAGATAAACGAAAATCATACATATATAACTATTTCAATGGGTTTTTGATTTATCTCACGACCTAGACGGTGTTCCCAATAGTAGCTACAAGTTCTATTGCTTAATTTCGTATCGCTAACTGATAGTACAGTGTCATCCAACAGTATATCACCTAATATTTTTATGCAGTGTTGGCTAAGACTCACTTATCCTAGATATAAGAATAAAACTTGTACACTGTGGTGGAGTGTAATTCCATTATGGGTTAAATTTGTTTTGATAAAGTCTCCCAGTGTAGTGTTATTCAGTAATATTTACTACTGATGACTACGTTTCGAACACAATTTGTTGCTGCTCATAATCATATCAAGGCACTACTCACACGACTTCCTAACTTCATTTATATAGTTCCATTATTTTTCACTTGATTTTCGCTTGATTTGATTGGTAGTAATATTTTCCATATTTCGAGTATGAATGATGAATCATTCCTATTGCATGTGTTGGGTGTAGATTCGATGAACAAGGATTCAGTAATCAACCTCTCTCTCCATCTTACTAGATTACTTTTTAGAATTTTAACCCTCTCCCACTTTATTGTGTAGTTGTGTGTTAATGCATGCAGTGCGATTGCTGGGTTTTATTCTAAATTACTTATGTTCGTGGGATCAATCATTCTAACCTTGACTAAATTCTTATGATCTGACAGGCAGTCTCACTACTCCTGATCTACTAGTTTGACCCATGTAGTTGACCTCACTCACAGTCATTGCAGGGTATTTTGTAAATTATATTATTTTGTCTAATTGGGTCAACTGGGTCCTGTCACCTACAGAGGTTGTCCCTACCTGAGTGAGTTTGTAGGTTTAAATGCCACCCTAATTCCTGCTTTATTTAGAATCCTACGTAGGGAGGGTTTCAGATGTCCCCTCTTTATATGGTATAACTGTAGATGATATATTCTCTCTTATTTATGTTATTATTATTATTAGTTTTACAATTCTTTTTCTTTTGGCCTTTTTCGATCTCCCTAATGAATTTTATAGGATAGTTATTTGACACCTACGCCTCTTCTATCTGTTTTATTTCATTATTTAGGTCTTTTCTTGTGCTACTTAGTGCTATTGCCCGATTTATTAGACAGACACTTAACTTAGCCTGCCTTAACAGTTAACGGATGAGATAAATTAAAGTCTAAATATCTATTAGCAGAATGCGTTGGTATTTTATGAACGCTAGTGTGCAGTTTACCTTCTCCTGTTCGTTTTATTTCACAATTTAACATCATAGCTAATTCTGCTTGTTCATTTTCGGCTTCAAATGTGAATTTTATTCCCTCCACTAGTGAGTTTATGTGTGTCAAGAAGCTAGAGATATGTTCTGTTTTTAACATTGTCATGCACATATCTCCACCATATTTTTGGAGTAGGATTAAATGTTGCGTTAAGAGCCATATTTTTCCCAGCTGTCCATCAATATATCTGCTAAGATAGGGGATATTGGTGATGAGGTGGTGACTTTGAGTTAAGTCAACTACATAGGTCAAACAAGTAGGTAGGTCAGGGCTAGTCAGATTGTCGGAACATAAGAATTTAGCTAAGGTAGGAACTCACTTATCCTACTTTAAAATGTGATGAGGAATTATTATACTCTTGTATTAAGATAGTGAATTGTTTGTTATTGACTGACTACACTTTATTATAACCGTTTCATGATTAAGAATATGCTCTCATTGTTCTTTTTCTTTTCTTTCTTCTTTTTCAAATCAATTTTTACAGAATAATGGTCTTACAGGCAGTCTCTTTTGGACTGTCCTTATCACATGTCTTGGATCATCATTTCTTATTGGTTACAACCTTGGAGTGCTAAATCTGCCAAGAAAAGTGAGTCACCCTTTTTTGCGACTAACGTGTAAACATGCCATTGCCACTGCTTTTACAGTTTACAATTTATTTAGGATAGTAGGCTATATGCCTGTGTTAATCCTTTCGATTTGTTGCACACAGGAGGTCCAATCTCGCCATTGAATGAATCAACGGATGGCGCTGATACGACGTGTTTCCGTAGGGAGTTCCAATGGTTCACAATTCGATGCGAAAAACGGATCTCTAAACGCAGACGATTCGATCGTGGTTTTTGAACCTTGAGGTGATGTCCTCGCAATTGGTTGGTGCTAGAAGGAAGAAATAAATTAGATAAATTAGCTCCAAAATCATTTCTTAGGATACGGTATGCTAGTATTAGGTCACCCCTAAGTCGTCTGTATGACAGTGGAAATAAACCCAGTCGACTTAACCTCTCCTCCTCATATAAGAGGGTTGAGAAACCCTCTATTAGCTTAGTTCCTACTCTTAGCACCCTTTCTAATAAGTCTATTTCGTATTTGAAACACGGGCTCGCTGCCTGGATCCCATATAACAATAATAGTTAAGCTTTATCTCAGACAATATGTGAACATATATTTTCAGAAGTTTTCAGAGTATTTAGTTCCTATTATTAGCTGACATAGTATGGATCAGGTTGAAAGAGTAAATCCACAATAGTTAGTTTAAGCCAGTCACGTAGGGAGGGAGGTGTAGACTTCCTGACTGGCTGACTGGGGTCCTCGGAATGGTAAAAAAACAATGGCGGCGACTGGAGACAATTGAAGATGACATGGCTCAAAAACATCTTTGTCAATGGTTGGTGCAGATGCATCCACTCCTTGTGACTTATAATATCCAATAAAACTATATGTTTCCTTGATATATTACTATTTCTTTTTGCCGCATATCTCTGTTTACTGTCTCTGTTTTGCATCGCCTTTTACTTTCTTCTTCTCTTGCTTTGTGTGCTAATTGAAGTGTAGCGTTGAAACCAGTTAGTCAGTCCTTTTCATACAGAATTTACATGTAAAGCTGAAGTTACCTGAAGTACATCATTTGTCGTAGTGTTTTTTTGCTGCATATGGGGAGAGAACCAATTCTGTAAATTTTTTGTTGTTCACTTTCTTCGGAAATTGAATAGCGTATAACAGGAAACGTGCGTCGGTGGCATGGCGGTTATGGCGCTCGCCGACTATACACATGGTCCGGGGTTTGATTCCCAGCCAGCAGACGCACTCCTTTACTTCGCTAAGCCAGAAATAAAGCTGGTAAGGAAGGAAAGGTTGCGCATGAGGTTAACAACCCCATCCTGTAAAAATAATCACCACTGTTACAGAAACTTCAAGCTGGCTCTAGCTTCAAGCCCCCTATGTTCCACTGGGAACTCGAAGGAATAAAAAATAACGGGAAACTGATTAATTAAGTGTGCTAGTTCATGTATTGATTCATATGATATTGATTCATATGATATTGAAGAGACAATAAGAAGGGAAGAAGAGTTTTGGGCATTTTGATAACTGGAAACTCTGGTTACCCATTGAATTAAGCAGGCCGTCTGAAGCACACAGGCACACATACGCATATTGTTCTCTCTGTCTGTCTATTCTTACTATCCATTACTCCCCTCGAGGTTTTCCACTGATTCTCTAACTGATGTCAGCTCATGATGAACTCCTTCAACCAATCAATCAAACAAGAAATCCCT
Organism: Trichobilharzia szidati; assembly: GCA_944472155.2. Classification (NCBI taxonomy): domain Eukaryota; kingdom Metazoa; phylum Platyhelminthes; class Trematoda; order Strigeidida; family Schistosomatidae; genus Trichobilharzia; species Trichobilharzia szidati. The sequence goes on from OX235272.1 coordinate 103,474,110, forward strand.
ACAAATAACCAATACTTCAAAATTGATCTTATGCTTACTAGCAACTGGCCTTATTCAGGCAGTTAACCTGGGGTTGAAGGTGAGGCAGTGACTCATCGAAGAACAGGAGATTGGCTAGCGGTCGCTCAATGTCCTGAATTGGCAGAAGTTAGAATTCATGGACTGGCTGGCGACTGGATCAGGTCCCAGTGGTTTAATGGTCTACGAGCACGCTTGCTTTTATCCAGAAGGTTCTGGAGTAAAATCCCTGCAGTAGAGTGGAGGATGCGTACTGTGAAGAGTTCCAAACTAAGCTGATGAAACAGCTGGCTGTTCAGTACTCCGTGGTGGTTTTCCAATGTGGTTCTCTAAATGATGTCAGCTCATGTCTGTAATGCTTTGTCAAATAATGTTAACACAATCTATTTTTTTTAATTTTCCACTCCCAAATATATTCTGTCCTTATAGAATATTGAGGCATACTTCAATGAAACAGTTGTTCCAAACACTCCAGAATTGGATTCCAACTTCTTCTATACTCATACGAGTACAATTTTTGTAGTTGCAGCTGCAATAGGCGCGTTCAGCTGTGGTTGGGTAGCGGATGGTTTCGGTCGGTGAGTATCAATATGATAATTTTGAGTTAATTTTTTTTCGAATAATACACAAAAGATAATAACGTTGTTATTCCATGAGTAATATTACTACTAATAATAATATCTTTATTCTGAACAGTATTTATAAAATGTACAAAATGTTTAGAGGAGTTTATTGTATGAAAACTTTCCCTTCGTACAATATCTTCAAGTAAAATATTAATTAACTGACAGCAGTTCATATCCTGTGACACACGATGGTCTCTGAACGCTGAAGTACAAACCATTCCATTATGATATATATATATATATATCTGCTTTATCTCCTTTAAGAAATTGTAAGATTTTCTGAAGTACATTTTGAGACTGAAGGTTATAACTGAAGAACAGTTTATCTCATATATTGGAACACGTTGCCACCTGCGATCAAGTTTAGTAGGAACTTGTGAATCAGAAAGCATTCTAGATCATATCTTAGTCGATTAAAAGGATCCCAACGAGAGAAAATATATGTGCAATAAGGAGATGGAAGTTTTTGGTAGCCGCATTTTTAAGTAGGCCGTCAGGGTACAGCAGGTACAACTAAATATTAGAGGGGTTGTATGTCATATTTACTGATAATACAAACGAATTTGATATGAAATAGCCGAGACTTTTCGGTAATCTCCATCTGACTTGCTTGTTAGCCATTTTCTATTCAACAGTACTCAGTAATATTATGGTGTGCTTAACCAACTGTAGTGGGACTCACTTAATACAACTCTTTAAGGAGATAAGCATAATATATTCTTCTTCACAATACAGTCAGTCTTACAGGAGGTCAATCGCCAGCCTGAATAGCTGCTCACTGGTAACGTCTCTGACCAACTGCAGACAGCCGACATACACACTGGGGAGTGACGCAGGTTCGAATCTCAGAATGGACATGAGTTCCTTCGTTCAAAGCTTACAGAAATGCCTGTCTTACTGACTGACTAGTGGTGAGCACCAAGTGGCATGAAACCAAGGTGCCGACAAGGCTTTCTGTGGCCGATCGCCTCTAACTATCTATCTATCAACAGTTGAATTAGACATTAGGCATTTAATTGCTTTATTAGTTGAACGAGCTGTTGAATATAATTCGTTGATAAGGTTATTGTGTCAAAAGAATCGTGATTTGAAATATTTCAATGACCCCAAACTCTGTGTATAGATTACTAAAAAAGTGATTGAAATTGCTACTGTATTAAATTATGTATGATATAAGATTAAACTGATAATTGCACGAGTAATAATCATCCATCTCACTTGACACATGAATTAGTATCATATGACAACGGAGTATTAGTCTAAGATGTGTGTACTAACTATATATAGAGAAGAAAAGTAAAATTTATACAAAAAGCTTTAATTCTAATTCAAAGATTTATCCTTGCATAAAACAGAGATATCACGTACAGTCGTTAATGCTCTATCTTAACTCAGGCTAAGCTTTGTTTATTTATGCAATAAGAATACACACAGTTAGATTTTTATCTCTATGACACGTAGTATACTAAGTCAGCCCACCATACTTCTCGTTATAAAGGATATCGTAATAAGCAGTAGGCGGGTGAGCTTGCATTTCTCGGACGATGTGGTGGTTGGTTGGGTGGGGAGGGGGTATGTGGTTACAAGTGTGCTCGAACTCATTTATGCCACTTCTCCAAGTGGTGGTGAATATTGGTGAATAAAGCCTTCAGTCATCAATTATTTCGGGCTTTTTAAAATTCCAGAAGTTGGAAAGCCAAGGTTGCCTATTATCACCGATGATATTCTTAATTGTAGTGCGGTACGTGGGGAGTGAGGAGACAGGGATATGCTGGACTGACTGATAAGAAAACTCTAGAAGATCTGAATTTTGGCGCGTGGATGATTTAAGTCCAGTGTTACAAAAACTCGAATACTTGCAGGCAGGCAAAAGCTAACAAACTGCCTGTAGATGCGAGCAGGATGTGAAGGCAGGACTGCGCGTTAATATAGAGAAGACGGGTGTGGCGAAGATAACTAACCAACCAGCCAACAGCAACAATAATCAGTATCAGTCATCATCAATGGGAGAGATGTGACAGAGTTTACTTCCTGCCTCCACATATCTGACTATGAAGCACGGTTTCAACCACAGGCCAGCGGGTCGGATGCATATATATCAAAACAAGCCAGAATTGAAAGGGTAGGGTACATCTTCATCAATCTGAAAACAGTTTGGAATTCTTCTGCACTCCACCTCAGCTAGCTAGCATAAACAACAAGACTCGGATTTTTTTCAACACCAACGTCAAGTCAGTCAGTCAGTTAGTCACTTCTTCTATATGGGTCAGAAACTTGCACTGTAGTACATCACGAAAAGCATTTCCAACAGCCACTCTTTGCTGGCTTCATGCCGAAGGTCGAATGGCCTATCGGTCGACGAGAAAGAATTAGCAACAAGAAACTTTGACTGGGAACAAATCAACAGGCGAGAGCCGACTGCTCAACAAATGTGTAAGAGGAAATGAGGATGGATCAGGTATACTTGGAGAAGGTCGTTGCCCGAGTGAAATCCCAAATGGAAGCGATGAGTTGGTCCTGTGTCCGAGGGTGACATGGCGGAGGTCATGTGGTGAGGAGAAGATGCGAGGTTATGGGTAAACGTGGACTCAACTCAAGAGGACAGCACCAAATAGAATAATGTGAAGATGTGTTGTTGAAGCCGTATGTTCCACTCGAAACCCAGGGAAATTATAATTAATTATACAACCCGTTAGTATGGCTTAAAGATGCGACACATTGGCTTCAGCACTTTGGTCATGGGATTCACTCCCACTCCATCTACTTCACCTTGGTCAACTGAACGGTATCACCATTCCTCACACTGTAAGTGTAGCTCTTGGCTTGTTTAAGGAAAATTCTGTCCCAATAAATGCTGAGATTAATAACTGAAACTTCGTCTACCGAATTATCATTAGAAATGCACAAAATCGAACTGATTTTTAGCATTTGTTTTCGTATATCTTGAAAGTTCTAATACTTTTCATACATTTATTCCCCTTAATGAATTTGAATAAAGCAAGAACAACAGTGGTAGTTTGTGCAGAATACAAGATGGTACCATCATGGCTTATTTCGTTGACTTCTCATCAGCTGCTTACAGCCAAGAGTCATTATTAAGTATATCTACAGAAACAATTTTAACATACTTGCACAGAGTTCATTTTTAAGCAAAAATCAATCAATCAGTATATATATATATATATATATATATATATATATATATTGACCATTATTCCGAACAATAGTGATCATACACAATGAAAACTCTCGACATTACGTAATCAGATGAAAGAGAGGGTGAAAATATCCAGTTACCAGAAACGCCAAAGAAAGACTGATAACTGTTTGTTTCTGAACGCATAAATCAGGTTTCAGGCGCTTAACGGAGATTGATTGCTTCAACAAACTTGGGGAGAATTGAACTTCTTTGACTATTGATAATTTTGAATGACTTTCCGACGTCCACCTCATGAGTGATCCATGTCAGGGAGATGCCTCGCGATGGCAATGTTTAAAGCATTTGTTCCCCACTGGAAACATAGGCTTTTTGGTACATGTTCCGAAAATCGTAGAAATGCCCTTCTTTCTGTTCTTCTAATGTAACTACTTCCACAGATACATTTAAATTTGTATATACAGTTGGAGTTGTCAACATGAGAAGGATATTTATCGATTGTACCAAAGATTATTAATTATTGAGTAAGTTAAGTTGAATGTAGTTTGTTTGATGAATGTAATGCTCTCAGAAGAGATGATGGCGACTTGTCATCTTCCGTTTATGGTCTCCTCTTTTATTTCATAAAAAACTAACATTTTACACTGTTTTTTATTTTTCTCTCTTTTTCACAGACGTAATGGTTTAATTATCAATAACATTATTGGTATTATCGGTGGAGTTATTGTTGGTCCTTGTGTCCTCGTCAAACAGCCTGTCCTGCTATTCGTTGGTCGTTTTGTTATCGGTATCAATAGTGGGATTACAATCGGCATAGCTTCACTTTATCTAACTGAAGTTGCACCTCGTGATTTACGCGGTGGAATTGGAGCTTGTCATCAGTTGGCTGTAACCATTGGCATTGCTTTCTCTTATTTCATCACATTTTCATTTTTACTTAACACTGAAAATCTTTGGCCTCTTGCTGTTGCTTTAGGAGCACTTCCAGCCGCGACATCATTAATAACGCTACCATTCTGCCCTGAAAGTCCAAGATTCTTATACATGAAACGGAATAATGAACCAGCAGCCCGGAAAGCATTCCTAAGATTGAATACTAAAGAAAATGTTGATACATTTATTGGAGAACTTCGTGAAGAATTAGAAGTAGCGAAAAATCAACCTGTTTTCAAGTTCACTCAACTTTTCACTCAGCGAGATCTACGCATGCCTGTACTTATTGCCTGTCTTATTCAAGTCTTGCAACAGTTGTCTGGAATTAATGCGGTTAGTGACATTTTATGTGTATACAATATACCCAATAGTCTCATCACATATTTATCGATAATTCTCTCGGTTATTTATATATTTTTATTCCTTTACGTCCCCCCCCCCCTAGTGGAAGGAACATAGGGCTTCAAGCTAGAGCTTTAAAGTTTCAGTAACAATGGTATTTATTTTTTACGGGATGGGGTTGCTGTTGGCTTCATGTGCCCAACCTTCCTTCTATACCAGCCTTAGTACTGGCTGGACCATATGCGTAGTTGGCGAGCATTCTACCACTGTGCTTCCGATTCACATTAAATTTAGTCTTTTTTATTATGTATTCTTTTACAGCACTTCGTCAGAACTACAGACCAGTTCTCCAGTGTGGATGAAACACAGTCACTAAACAGAGAACTGTCGTCCTCGACATTACTTTTAAACTGTCTTTATAGATTCATTAGACAATGATAGTCATTCCTTTGCAAATCAAAAGTCTTCCTGTGGTCGCATACTATTGGTCTCACTAGATTTACTCAGTGTAACCACGGCAGAGCTGCATTTAGCACCTACGAAGAATCCTTAAAATCAAACACGATTCACCTTTGGACCTATATCTGAATTTTCAAATTTAAGTTGAGATACTTTTGAATGTAATGCTTTCGAAAATTCCGAAATGATGTTAATAATAATAATCACTTTTTAGTATTGGTTTGTAGGTTGCGCTATGTCGTGAATTGGCAGAAGTAAGAATTCACGGGCTGTCTGGCCATTGGATCGGATTCCAGTGGCCTAATGGTCTACTAGCTCGCTTGCCCTGTAAACAGAAGGTCCTGGGTTCGAACCCTGGCGGTGGGTGCGTACTGCTGAAGAGTCTCAAAACTGCGACGTAACAACTGTCCAGTACTCCCAGGTGGTTTTCCGAAGGTTCTCTAACCAATGTCAGCTCATGATGAAATCCAATAATCACTTTATTCTGAAGAATAATAATAATAATCATACAGAATGGAATCTTCAGCACTCGTTTTTACATATTGCAACAATTTACCTCCTTTCAAAAATAAATTTAATTACATAAAATTTAAAATGGTAATAATAATAGTAGTATTAATAATGAAACCAACACTATAAACAAAATGTTGGCAGAAACATAACGAAGTATAAGTAGATAATATCACAGATAATACACGTAATAGTAATGATAATCTTTGCTTATACTCACTTTGTATTTCAGTTACCTGTTTAAAAAGTTCACAAGTTCTTTTCTGACATCTGACTTGCTTTCCACATACACACACACAACTACGCGTGCTAAATGTGGTGGCATGGTAGAATTTTTATATTTAGTAACTGTGTGAGCGTAAATTAATTATGAAGTTCCTTCTAGTTTTCCCTGCTGAAGATATACAAGGCAAACGGTTGAAAATCATGAAGAGGATGTTCGGTGTCGGACAGAATGATTTCAGAGAAATGACTGCTTGCAAGAATTAAAATGCCAATCGGTAAACCGCCTACCCAACTTACAGCCTTCAGTGTTCAACGTAATATGATATAGTCTGTTTCAAGAAGTCCAGGATAGAATAAGTGGGTGAACAATAAAGAAGGAGAATGGGTATAATACATGAATTAACAGATTGTAAGAGAAGAGATGAGGTTGAGTTATGATGCCAGCAGAAATTCTCAACTTCTTTATGCAATAAGTCAAAGGAACCTTCTTCTTAGAAATCAATAGGATATGAGACGATGACCAATAGAGATTGGAAGAGAAACTGATGCCAAACTGAGAGATACTCAATTTACTCCCTATGATCACAGTGCCGTCAATATGCGATTGAACCAATCAGTCGACGAACGCAGGTCTTGTTCGTATCCAAAACTATAAAATCAACATGTTTCTGGTGTGATTATACAAGCTTTAGTTTCGGTCCCCCAATACTCTATGACATTACACGGACTCCTAGAAGAAGGAAAAAGATTCCACAATTGGGGAAAATAGTTTTAATACTTGGCATAAGTGACTGCTGAGTGACTTAAGTCCTATTGAGCCACACAAGAACCAATCGCCTGATTTACAACTTGATCATGTTCAATTAAAAGAAATACGTATGTACCCCAGTTCTTGATGATGAAACGTTCACAGTAAAAAATGAAAACTCAGAGAACTGAGAAGAAAAAATACTTTCAATTTGAGTAACTGGATAGTGTCGAGAGCTAAGGACACACACACACTCTCTCTCTCTCTCGTTTCTGTTACCATTGTACACTAATTAATTAACTGACTTATCCGACAAGGGGATGATTCTCTATAATCCTTCGAAGTGAGGACAGGAGTAAGACAAGGCTGTCTACTATCGCCAATGATTTTCCTGATTGCAGTAGATTGGATAATGCGACAAACAGCGGGAAATGAGGAAACAGGCATAAAATGGACTCACACAAAATACTTAGAGGATCTGGACTTCGCCGATGATATATGTCTGATTTCCCACAAACTGGAAGATATGCAAGCGAAAAGCAACAAGTTGGCAGAAGAGGCATCCAGAGAAGATAGGAATTCAGGTGAACATAGAGAAGACAGAGGTGATAAAGATTCCTGGGCAACATCAACAGCAACAGTAATAACAACAGACAACAATCAGCATAAATGGAAGGAACCTGAAAGAAACAACCTCCTTCACCTATCAACCTGGGAAGCATCGTTTCAACTACAGGCGGACGGAACTGATGAGGATATCAAAACAAGGATCGGGAAAGCAAGACAAGCTTTCACTACTCTCAAGTCTGTGTGGAGGTCAACAACACTCAGCATCAAAAATAAGATCCGGATTTTCAACTCCAATGTGAAGTCAGTGCTACTTACTATACGGATCAGAGACTTGGCGCGTCATAAAGAGCACCTCAAACAAACTACAGACCTTCATTAACAGTTGTCTTCGCTCAATACTCCAAGATCAGATGGCCAGAAAAGATCAGCAACAGGGATCTCTGGGAGCGAACCAACCAGGAACCGATTGTGAAACAAATAAGCAGGAAGAAATGGAGATGGATTGGCTGGCCATACTCTGAGGAAACCATCAAGTGACATCACTAGACAAGCCATTGCTCGAGTGGAACCCGAAAGGGAAGCGGCGAGTTGGTCGTCAGTGTAAGGGTGACTTGGAGGAGGTCATGTGAAGAGGAGATGAAAGCGTGTGGGCAAACTTGGAGCCAGGTGAAGATTCTAGCAGAGAACCGAACGCAATGGAGACGCACGGCTGAAGCCCTATTTTCTTCTAGGAATTAAAGGAAACAATAATATAATAATAATAAAATATTAGAGTGAGTAAGTTTCAAATCCTTTTGTATTGGTTTTATTTACACACTCTGTCTCCTGTAGTATATTTATGAATATCGATTTATTTCTTCTCATTGTCGTACACAGGTTATTGCTTATTCCTCACTTATGTTGGAATTGGCTGGTATTAACGATGATTACTTACAATACTGTGTCTTTGCTATCGGTGTGCTGAACGTTATTGTGACGGTTATTTCTCTACCACTATTGGAACGTGCTGGACGTCGAACACTACTACTATGGCCAACAGTATCTCTGGCCTTGTCGTTATTACTACTTACAATCTTTGTCAATTTAGCAGTTACAGGTCCTGAAGAATACAGAACTGCTATGGGAATTGTATCCTGTATTTTGATCTTGGTATATATCTGCAGTTTTGCACTTGGTCTGGGTCCAGTTCCTGCACTTATTGTATCAGAAATATTCAGACAAGGTCCTAGAGCAGCTGCTTATTCGCTTAGCCAGTCTATTCAATGGTTATCGAATTTGATTGTTCTGTGCAGTTATACCGTTATACAAGTTAGTCCGTTTTATATTCTTATGACTTCAGCTTTTTGTGTGTGTGCATGTGTTGTGCTGTGTTGTTTCTTTCCACCCCCCCCATATAGGAATCACCTATATTCCTGACTAGTCTCTTCTTGAATGAATCAATTAATTACACATCTTTCCTAGGTAGATTCTATTTTTTTGAATGCCTTTACGTTCTCCCCCCCCCAGTGGAACATAGGGCTTCAAGCTAGAGCTTCGAAGTTTCGGTCTCTGGAATAAAATCTCATTTGACTAGTCACTAGTAAATTGTAACATAATAAATAGAGGTTTTTTACGTGCAGTCATAGTCTCAGGTTTTCACTCCAATGTTTCTCCATATGTTTCTTTGTGAAACTACTCGGATAGCCCATCTCTGTCAAGGAATCATGATCATATATATTCAAATTCCTTTTGTAAGAAGTCATCCGTACATATCTTTCTTGCTCTGCTCGTAAGACATTTAACAGCATTCCTTTTATATTTAATGGGCACGTAACTAAGAAAGTGCGTGTATTGCCCTGTGAATGTGCTTTTTCTATACACGCTTCTCCCAAGTGACCTACTTAGCAAGATATCCAGAAAATGTAGTTTATTCTACTGCTCGTCTTCACAAGTAAAGCTAAGCGAAGGGTGGATATTGTTGAATTTCAGCAACAGTTCATCTATGTTAACCTTCCCATCAGCTAAGATAAATGTATCATCGACATATCGGTGATTCTTATTAAACTCTTTGATGATGTCCTTCAATTTCCCGTTTTCAAGTTTTGCGAAAAGAAGTCAGCTAATATTGGGCCTAATGGTGAACCACCCATAGCTATTCCATCTACTTGTCGGTAGTATGAATTATTGAAGACAAAGTGAACATTCATTGTGCATTTGAGAAGTAATTCTTTGAGGCTACACAAGAGGATTCCTAAGTTCAATTGCCTTTCGGTGATTTCTTGACAAATATAATCTACTGTTTCCATAAGCGGTACATTAGTGAATAGTGATGATACATCCATGGATAACATGCGTTTATACCTCACATTAGTCTCGGATATTTTAGAAATAAAGTCGAAGACATCAGTAATTCTATGTTGCACGATTTGTCTGTGCAAAGGGTCCAGAATCTTCACTAACCACTTCGCTGTTCCGTGAAATAGACAGAGTTATACATATCTAAAACAGGGCGAAGAGGAAGACCCGGTTTGTGCACTTTGGGTAAACCGTAAAGACGTGGAGCATTGATTGGTACTCGTCGGTTTCATGGACTTATACGTGGTTGATGATAATATTCCTATTTAGTTCAGTTTTTTGAGGGAGTGGGTCATTAGTTTCTCCGCTCTTACATCGAGGTCTTTGGAAACACCAAGGGATTGGAATTTAGTTTAATCAATAATATTCATTATGATCATTTTTTAAAATCTCTTTTCCTTTTTTTCTCTCTTTCTATAAATCTAGAAAAAAATTGGAGGATATTCATTTCTACCATTTCTTGTCATCGTCATCATATGTTGGATATTCTTCTTCTTATTTATGCCTGAAACTAAAAATCGTACATTCGATGAAGTTGCTCGTGATCTGGCCTTTGGTAATATTGTCGCCTTCAAGCGTACTACAGCGCTAGAAGATCGTAATCTTACCATATTCACAAAACAAGGCAACAATGCATCAAATGCTGATGGACCAGCTTCCGAATCTCTTCTTTATTCAAGAAATACCAATGATAAGGGTACATATGCGTAAAGCAAAACATTTTTTTTCGCAACATTATTGCTTATCTCTCTTATGATTATAGGGAATTACTATGCGAATCTCTCCCCTAAGAAGATATATATATATATATATATCCTTATGTGTTTGTGTATAATTTTATGCTAGTATGTATGGATGTGTGACAGCTGCGTGCAATCTATCTCTTGGATTTTGCTTGTATTCACATGTATATGCAGTACGCGTGTGTGCGCTTATCCTTACTGATTAGTATTCGCGTATATTTCGTCAGGAGGTTTCTTTCACCTTTCGTATAGTGTATTGTATAATCACACCACCTGCGTCGTATATATAAACACTTTTGTTTGTTTGTTTTGTTTTACACCAAACTTAACACTGTCTTATTATTATTATGAACACTTTTCGCTTAATTGTTGTATTTCGCTTCAATAAATCGCTGTTGTGTTTTTTTCGCCAATCCATGCCTACATATATGATAGTGATACTTATTTTCCATTGTAATTCTATACAACAGGAGTTTCAAGATCAAAGGACGTTTTACCTAACCCTGAATAATACCAGGGGTATTATAGGGTATTAAACATTTTGTTACTTGAGGAAACATAGGAGAGAAGAGAATGTGAATATATAATCGCCGAGTCAATTTGAATTAGTAGTTGATGATGATGGGAACTTGATCTCTACATACATACGCCCTTCAATGTCACCACCACCCCTGCCCGCCTCCGTCTGCCTACTCTCCTCTTCTCTCACATTCTCTTTTCATGTCTGTGCAATCTTTACCAGTTTACGTTGTTTTGATTTTATCCTATCCGGTTTAGTTTTAAAAAACAAAGCAATTATTAGAGAATATTTCGTCTCATTCTTTCTTTTATTTGATTGTTATTAAAAAACCTCCTGTGATGACGTTTCTACTTGCGTAAAAAAGCATGTTTTTAACTTCCTCCCCTTTGCCCTTTCCCTCAAATGCAAACAATTATAACAGTTCAGCAGTTAATTGATTTGATTTTTTGTTGTTGTTCTATCTCTTCTAATCCGTCGCTATAAATGTGCAACAAATTTTGATTTTTTTGGTTTTTTATTTACCCACAACCACCCACCCCTAAACACTCACAAATATATATATGCTTATGTCATTAATGCCAGATTCGTAAAGTATAATTTTTCATCATATATAATAATTGTATTCTGTTGAATTCATGTTGTCAGTCTTTACGGTTTGTTAACAATTGGGATCTCCAGGAAGAGAAGATCAGGCGATCTAAGAGAAACATATATATATATACGTCCGCAAACCAAGTTCACTTTTATTATTATTATATTGTTATTGTTCCCTTGGGTTCCTAGTGGAACATAGGGCTTCAACTACACGTCTCCACTTGCTTCTGTCTTTTGCTGTACGTTTCACCTGCGTCCATGTTAGTCCATACTGTTTCAACTCTTCTTCACACGATCTCCTCCGTGTCACCCTTCGACGTCCCACTCGCCGCTTCGCTTTCAGGTTCCACTCGAGCTATGGCCTGACGCGTGATGTCACCCAACGGCCTCCTCAGCTAGTGTCCGATCCATCTCCACTTTCTCCTGCATATTTGTTGAGCGATTGGTTCTTGTTTTGTTTGTTCCCATAGCTTCTTGTTTGTGATTCTTTTCGGCCATCTGATCTTCAGTATGGAGCGAAGGCAGTTGTTGATAAAGGTCTGCAACAGGCTGTTGGAAATATTCTTTGTGACAGACTGGCCAAGTTTCTGATCCGTATAGAAGAATTGACGACGTTTGTATTGAAAATCCGAATTTTGTCGTTGATGGTGAGTGACGAAGATTTCCAGATTGGTTTCAGGTTGATGAATGTGTTTCTCGCCTTTCCGATTCTCGATTTGACATCCTCTTCCATTCTTCCTGTAGTTGAGACAATGCTCCCTAGATAAGTGAATGAAGTTGTTGTTCTGCTATATTTTGACCAAACTAGTGTACACGTATACCTGAGTACTTCTTCTCGTTTATAATTGTGACCTAACGTTGCGATTACTCGACATCTACAACGTAATTCAAAAGGCACTTGCGAAGGAATACGATAGTGTATTATTGCAGCAATCAAAATTCAAAAATCGAGCGAGTACAAAAAGTATCAATTGTTAACATGCAAGATTTAGAGTAATAAACAAATCAAAGTACAATTACACAATGAAAGCATACTGCGATGATGAGTAATAAAACGGGTCACTGCAAAGTAACCTCATTCAAATCCCTCCCGTTGATGGTGATTGGCGCTGGATGTTGATGCTGCTGTTGTTGTTGGTTGGTTATTTTCATAACCTCCGTCTTGTCTATGTTCACCTGGAGTCCTGTCTTCACCAGCTGCTTCTTCGACCAGTTTGTCGGTGGAATCAGGATAATGCGCATTTCGTCCTATTTGGGACTCACCAGTCAGCTAGTGGATGTACCTGCATTCCCCACCGAGGCTCGAAACCAGTGCCCATAGCTTCAAACTTCAAAGCGCTATCCACTCGACCACTTGGGCAACGAGAGCCACGGTCTCTTGTGCAACGAGTCCTAGTAATTATTCAATTGAATTTTAGATTTTCCCGTCACTTTTAATAGTTTGAAAAAATAATTTGGGCATTGGGTATTTGTGTGATATTATAATAGAGGGTTTTTGTATTTCCTAGTGTGAATGAAAAACAAAACGATATCGTTGTTGTTTTTACTCACGTTTCGCTATTCATTAATGCTGATGCTAATAGCGTCGGTAGCACAGTGGTTAGGACTCCCGCCGACCATGCACATGGTCCGGGGTTCGATTACCTGCCGACGCACACCCGATATCTATGGTCGGCCTGTAAAATTTGGGCTACCGATATCCATGCTGAAAATTCTATACTTCTACCAAAAGTACTGTGTGGAATCAAGCTGTAAACAAAAATATAAAATAAATAAAATAAATAGTATTATTAAACCAGAATTTACAAAATCCACTCAGCTTGCATTATATGCCAACTTAATCATCGTTCACCAGCTTGGAGTCATTTTTGTGTTACTGTCAATTTGGCCAATTGATAAAGATAACAAAACCACGTGTAGATTTGATAAGCGTAAAAAATTATACATAAACAGCATGTGTGTTTACATAATGAAATCGCTTATCACATTCGTGTTGATTTTGTTATTTCATGGGCGTCGCAGGTGTTGTAACCAGGTCAAAGTCTGTTTTACTCCATCATTCTTATTCAGCTCAGACACTTTGGATTCTGTTTGATACGAAGTGCTTCCAATATATTAGATATTCTTTGTGATTTCTGAAATCCTTTTGGATTATTTCAATATTGTCAAAATCAATTTTGTGACCTGATTCCATAGCTTAGAGTGTAGATGACATATGGCTGATGATTTTTTCAAGCTTTTCTAGTTCACTAACTGGATTTCTCGGTGGTTGAACAGACACTCACTCTACGGCGTTCATTTCTTCTGATTTCTCTTTGATGAGGTTCGCCCGAAGTATATCGCATCACATCGCAAGAGTTTTGTTTTTGTAGACACAATTAGATTGAGAATCCTAAGGGATTTTGTCTTTTACACTGACAACGTTGCTCTCTAGTGTGTGTATGTGTGTGATGTTTTGAAGAATACTGTGATATTGTATTTGTTGAGGACTCCTCTTCTGATATCATCTGACGTCTCTGCTCTGAATATAGATATATACTGAAATATCCGTTTTCCCTACTCTTAACTACGCAGTCTAGAAATGGTAGTTCACTGAAGTCTGATTCTACCTGTTTCCGAAGTAACATCCAATCCATGACAGCTTGTTGACGTCTGTAAGCACCATATAGAAACAAAAAAAACAAAAACAAATTCATGCGCTGGCCATTGGATTGGGTCCCAGTGGCTCAATGGTCTACGAGCTCTCTTGCCTTGCAACCAGAAGGTCGTGGGTTCGAATCCCGGTGGGTGCGTACTGGTGAAGAGTCCCAAACTAGGATGAAACAGCTGTCCAGTACTCCCAGGTTTTCCAATAGTTCTCTAACTGGTGTCAGCTCATGATGAAATCCTCCATGCAATAAATTTCCTCTTATAATAAAGGTTTTTTTTGTATTTCCCAGTGTGGATGAAAAACAAAACGATACTATTGTTTTTAGTGACGTTCCGCTATTTAATGTTAATATCTTTATTAAACCAGAATTTACAAAATCCACTCAGCTTATATATAACAACTTAATCATCGTTCCTCAGTATGGGGTAATATTTGTGTTGACAAAGAACGTCTAATATCATCAGAAGCACTTCATATTGGATGGAATCCAAATTGTTTGAGCTGAATAGGAATGATGACCTAAAACAAAATTTGACTTGGTTACAACACCCTCACCCATCTCCTTCATGAAATGATAAAAGCAACACGAATGTGACTGATAAGCAATTTTATTGTGTAAACACATACGGTGCGTTTGTATAATTTTATACGCTTATCAAATCCAACAGTCTACATATGGTTTTGTTATCTTTACCATTTGGCCAACTTGATAATGTAAAAATGACCCCATACTGAGGAATGATGATTGAGTTGTTATATAATGCAAGCTGAGTGGATTTTGTAAATTCTGATTTAATAATAATACTTTAATAAAGATACTAACATTAAATAGTGGAACGTCGCTAAAAACTATAGTATCGTTTTGTTTTTCATCCACACTGGGAAATACAAAAAAGCCCTTATCATAAGAGAAAATTTATTGCATGTAGGATTTCATCAAGAGCTGACATCATTTAGAGAACCATTGGAAAATCTTCAGGGAGTACTGGACAGCTGTGTCGTCCTAGTTTGGGACTCTTTATGAGTACACACCCACCAGGGTTCCATCCCAGGACCTTCTGGTTACAAGGCGAGCTCGTAGACCATTGAGCCACTGGGACCCAATCCAATGGTCTTTGAATTCTAACTTCTGCCAATTCACGACATAGCGCGACCATTTCGCAATGTCTTCTTCGATGAGTTACTGCCTCATCTTCAACCTGCTGTACCCTACTGGTCACGGCTTCCCACTAGAACCTGAGGTTAACTGCCTGAGTAGGGCCAGTCACTAGTGAGCATCAGAATAATTTTCAAGTATTGGTTTTGTAGGGAGTTTGTTTGATTGCATGGAGGATTTCCTCCTTGAGCTGATATCAGTTAGTGGGAAGGCGTGACCAGTAGGGTACAGCAGATTGAAGATGAGGCAGTAACTCATCGAAGAAGACATTGCGAAATGGTCGCGCTATGTCGTGAATTGGCAGAAGTTAGAATTCAAGGACCATTGGATTGGGTCCCAGTGGCTCAATGGTCTATGAGCTCTATTGCCTTGCAACCAGAAGGTCGTGGGTTCGAACCCCAACCGGCGGGTGCGTACTGATTAAGAGTCCCAAACTAGGATGAAACAGCTGTCCAGTACTCCAGTGCTGGTTTTCCAGTGGTTCTCTAACTGGTGTCAGCTCATGATGAAATCCTCCATCCAATCAAACAAAATCTCTACAAAACCAATACTAGAAAATTTATTCTCTTGATTAAAATTCTGATATGACACTGGAATGACTAAAGTGCTAATGAGTCGTCGTATTATTCAAGTTATATTCTATCAACTAATCTATACTGATCAGGTATTAACTATTTGTGGTCTCAGAAACGGTGTTTAAACGCGAGTCATAACACCAACAACAACAAGCTGACATCAAAAACCACAAGAACATTCATTCTACAATGCATAAAACGTATCTCTGAAATAACAGCTAGAATATTAAGACCGTTTGAAATAGATATAGCATACAAGCCAACCAGACAGCTAGTGCAATCACTTCATTCGATATTGTGCAAACCAAAAGAGCCATCCAGCAGAAAAAGAAGATAAAATTAATACCATTTACAAAATAAATTGCATGCATGAACTGCAGCAAACATTACATCGGTGATCAAAGTGGGCGCCGCCTTCGAATTCGATTCCAAGAACACAAATTAGCTGTAAAAATGCATGACATACATATATTCTTTCATAACAATGCATGTAGATAATTATCGACATGAATTTGATGATTGGGAAAATGTAGAAATTTAAGGTCGAGGAAACAGCAGACGGTAAGGACAGGGGATTTCTACAATCCTGATACTCGAGTCAATCAGCCAGCGATTAACAAACACACATTATTATCGATAAAATTTACTACCAGTTAAGAAAGTAAATCACATGACATGACATGGAGATTGAAATTCCAAGTCAATAAAAATGATCAATAGAGATGTAGACTAACAACCAGTCACGACAACGGGACCTGCGCTGAAGATGTGGTCTAGAAGGACCACGAAAGTTTCTTCAATAAATCAGCCACCTTAGAGAACATGACTGGCAAAGTTAAACTTTCGACACCACTAACAACCAATCAGCAAACGACCTTGAACGGACCAATCACATTAAAGAGGCATTTAATGTAAATGTAAACGTATATTTATAGAAAAAAGCATAAAAAAAGGATAAAAAGGTTACAGGGGGTATCTTTCCCGAACATTTGGGAGAAACATCTCTCAGTTAAGCATCGGACTGTCAATGGAAAACTCACACCTCATTCTGTACATATATTCATCTAAATGACTATAAATGCGATCCATTTATAGCCCTTTTCCGATTTTTTAACCGGCCCTAAAATCCTTCAATAGAATTTGTATGAGTCCTCGTAACTGGATGCACAAAATCACTTGAATAGTTGACTCTGTGATGAATATATCCCAGAGATGACATGGAATTATAACCTTTCCATTCGTCCGTGTGTATTATTGACCCCCATTTTACAAGTCTCGTAGTAATAGGTATTAGAGTAGTCACCTTTCTATCTGCTATTCTTTCAACGAATCCTTTTCGGAGGGAAGTGTCGTATAAACCTATTACCCAAATATGATTCGCTTGCTGGCGACTACGGTTGTATTTCTTTTTCAGTAACACAGTTTCATCCAGGTGCACGACAACGTCTTCTCCTCCCAACAACGAAGTGATCTTCTCCATTTTCCAATAAGCAATATCTCTGCAATGCTGGTACCATTGAACTGTTGAGACGAGGCTGTTCTCCGTCTTGGCAGCTGCGGTTCTCACTGGCTGTTTCAAAACCCAGTAGTTGCAGATATATAAAATTTGCGTCAAGGAGAGGTGTGACCTTGCAAAAAAAGTTCTTACGAAATATTAAAGTTATCAGCTTACCCTCTCTAATGCTAACACGCTTCAAGCATATAGCATAACGATGGACAAATCCATCAGTTGACCTGCTATAGCTTTTTAAAGTCATAATACCACCACACGAACAAGTTTTCTCCTTCCAGAGCAATCCTAAATGCAGGCAATACTGGAAAACACTGTCCTCCTTGAATTGCAATCGTAACCTTGTAAGGCCACGCATTTGAAATGAATCAAGCGCTATACAACATTGAACTACGTTCGTGAATCTCATTGGATAATTCGACGTCGTTCGCTGATTGGTAGTTAGTGGTGATTAAAGTTTAACTTGGCCCCATACTGGATACTCAGTTAGGTTGACATATCGGAATTCTGATTATAACGAATTCATAAGCAGGTGGTCCTTTGTCAAGCAGACTATGTAACGTAGCCCATAACTGATATGCTGATATCGAAAGACATACGACTGACCAATGGGATCCAGTGTCTCAAGTTTAATTGAGATTACAACCAATGGATATTAAGGAGATCGTAAATCTTTCAGTTGATTTTACAACTTCTAAATCATATCCTGGTTGTTTGTTACTTATTCGATTTCTTTCAATGTTGTTACACCGAAGGATCCACTTTTTCTATGATCACTTAATAAGTAACACACTACCTACTTCTGATTGGATACTAACTAGTGTAGTGTGTCTAGTCCTCTTTGTTTACTGCAGGCTGAATTCTACCAGTCAAGTAGGCAGGAAGTGTGGTCATTATGCCACTAGGTGGCTCACCATCACGGTGCACTAAGGATTGTTGTTATTAGAGGGTTGAAGGCAAACGGCAGGAAGTTACCTAGCTCAGTAGGCGACGTCTCTGACTGCAGCACTGGGTTCGAATCTAAGAAGGGATATGAATTTTTTTCAAGATTGTAGATGTGCCTTGCTGACTGGTGAGTGACAACTGGCACGAAACTAAGGTCGAGCAAGGCTTCCTTTGGCCAGTTGCCTTCAACTATCCAATAACTACACATACTACAATTTGTGTATGAGATAAGCTGCCCTTCCCCGTAAGATAACACCATAACTGTTACTGATATTTCGAAAAGAGCCTAAAGTCCAATATTCCACTAAGAAGGCAAGGAATGTGCAAAAACGTACTATAGCTTGACCTTGAGATTCAGGTAGAAATATAGACGTGGATTGATTCAGTATAGGCATACGCGCTCATCACACATTATTTAAATTATGTACAAAAGAGCCTCAGTAAGGCGTCTCTTCAGTAGAATCCAACGAATTTCAACTGTAGACACACTTGATGAGGAAGAAAGAAAGTTGAGACAAATTCTGGTTGATAACAATGATCTAGATTAGTTCATCAGGAGATATAAAGTAGTCAGTACACCAGGACCCACTCTCCTACTCGCCCCTACGAAATACGTGTACATCAAGCTACCCTAGATACGGGATCATAGCAGCTTGATAACCCGACAAAGATTGAACGAAACTGTCAAAAAGACTTTTTATGCAGCTAAGATCAGAATGAGTGAGAATTTGAAGCCAATATATCCATCCATCTAAGCCCTTAGAACTCGAGAAAAATGATGTCACATCCCACTGTATTTACCTATTGGAATGTACGTGTGGCCACATATACATAGGGAGGACTCATCGATCTCTACAAGTAATGGTTGGCTTCACAGCATATTTCAAAATGTCTCCAGAAGCAAACAGAATCCCCAGAACCCATCAACAGTGAAAAAGATGACCTAGCTCCTCTATTGCGAAATATATTATAGAGACAGGATATAAAATTGACGTTTACACATCTTTGAAACCTATCTATAAAAACGTGTTTGGGGCGTATTCTAAAGATTTTGGAAACCCTAGCCTGGTAATTAAGAAGTTTAAGCCATCTTTATGCCTTCAGAAACAATTTGTCATCATACTAAACCTTCCTTGGTAAACCAGTCAGGGAAAATGTACTGTGACCTCTGTTATTTGGTTTGGTGATCTTCATTGTTATTTTCACTTTCAATATATCCTTTCAACTTGACCTTAGGAGTCTATTTTCTTACCTCTTAACTTTATTCATTTCATATATATTCCTATGACAAGTCGGTGGAGTGTGATCAGATCGTTCGAAATGTGTTGTACAAATACACACGACATGATTCAGACAAATTACGTCTTCCTTCTTATTGCTTTGTCTAAATTTAAATTATTGTTAGATTTAAGTTCTAAGCACATGAGTTTACTGATATTGTTCTAAGTTAGCTATACCGTACAACTGTCATATTGAGTGTGGGGATTATTACTACTTATTCTGCCCAATTTAGTCTTCTACACTGATATCTATTAGAATTGCCAGGTACTGAGTTCTTCCTATGCCTTGGAAAATATTTTGCATGAAACTGAACAACTCTACTAATCGATTTTTTACTTTTCCTCAATTTTGAATTAGTTGTGTTCACTAAGCTGGTTTTATACAATAAACCTGCATTGGAGCGAAGTTATCTAGAAGGACGAAGATGGAAGCTCAAGAATAAAATCAACCAGCACCTCAGAGAACATAACTAATTCAATATCATGTACCTAAGCTACAAATATTTTCTATTCCTTGTTCTCTATTTATAATTATCTTATGAGAGTTTGTTGAGTGCTCAAACTCTGATATTTAGTTTGGTATGGCAACATATAAACCAATGGCCTGAGGCTTCACAGGCTAAGGGAAGTAAATGAAATACAATTTTAATAATTCTATAAGATTAAGGGATGGTGATGATAAGAGAGGGATTGAAAATATAAGTAAGTGAAGGGTGGTGGTGGAGACGTCATCAGTTGGTAACGTCTTCATACGTCAACAAGGGAGGAATAATAGCTATGTACGAAGCATAGTTTAGGCTGAGTAGTTCAAATATCTATCACCTCAACTGTGTGCAATAGATGAATATGAAGTCTATTAGAAATATTCGGTGGGATTCGATGAATTACCTTGAAAGTTCTCGTTTTCCTCCACTACATAACCACCACTATCAACTAAATGTGAAAAAATATTATTTGTGTAAACTATATTTAACCTATTGTAGTCATAACAACCGAATGAGTACCATGGGGTGTCGTTGAAAATGGGTGTGCCTACCACTATCAGATTGCTGTGTCTTTTATTTATGAGTACTAATCACAAGCATTCATTACAAAGTTGTCAAATATTGTATACAATGAAGTGTTTAAAATCTCAAATTCTGATAATAGTCTCACAGGAATGAACACATTCCATTTCAGTAGAGAATTAATTAGTAAGCATTAAATGAGCATGTCAAATCATGCTATGCGATGAAACACTCAAACATGAAATTATTTTTAACTCCTTTTATATGGTTACGTAACGAATACAAAAAATAAAATGCTTGAAACATTTAATAGTAGGTCAAGTATGCTATTGTTTATCTTATTTCAAGATAGTGGAAAAGGTCATCAAATCAATAAAAGTTGACATTCTTTAACTAGCGAGAAAATTGATTTCTTTAGACAGATAGACATAGAAATTGATACTTTGCTCTTGTACGAGATAAAATTCTTATAGAAATGAAACATTTTCTTGTATTTATGAAAAGACAGAATATAGAACAACATTTCACTTGCTGACATAAACATTGAAAATTTAACAATTCACTTACCAGTTCTTCACTTTACTTAAAGTATTTCTCAAAACTGACTAGTCATAAATCATGAGCTGACATCAGTTAGAGGACCATTGGAAAACCACCACGGAGTACTGGACTATCGTTTGCTTCGTCAACCTAGTTTAGGACTGATTCTTCATCGGTACGCACTGAACACAACCGGTTTGAATCCAGGACCTTCCAGTTACAAGGCGAACTAGCTCATAGACCATGAAGCCACTGGGACCCGATCCAATGGCCAGACTATCAATTCCAACTTCTGCCAATTCATGCATGACATAGTGCGACTAGCACTAGCCATCCAATGTCATCGGTGGTGAGTATTTGTCCTCACACCCGTCTAGAAGCCCACTAACCTTGTATTCGGAAGGTCCTGCGTTCGAACGCTGTTGTTGGATACGCATTGTCGAAGAGTCAGTCCAAAACTAGGCTGGGGAGCCAGAGTTTGTGTCGATTTTCTTTCTGTCTCATCAGGTGTGTCTTCAGTGGCATATTCGTTGGATTCTAAGGGACTTGCCTATGCCCAACATCATTTTATGTCAGAAAACTGTGTACTGTGTGCCGTATGATAACTTGATCTCTAATGGATACCTTGCACAACTTATTCAAAATGATTTGATCTAGTCTACCAACTACAGATAAACAGATCACTTGTCTCATGGCAACCAGTCACCATATCATCACTTAAACAAGTCAAATAATCAAGTTTCGATCAATCTATTTGAATTCACTACTGTTGTGTATGAATTCCCCCTCTCATCAGTATGTCCATGTGTTTTATGAATTACTAGGCATCGTTAGACATCATGATATCATTTTTTACAGGTAATATTTTCTGTCATTTCATGTTCAACTCTGTTGAACCTTTTCATTGGAAACAAAAAGTGTCAAATGTAGTGAATTAATTTAAATGACAATTCATAAAGTCAGAGGTGTAGTGATCGCTTTTGAATCAAGTGAAATGCTGTTGATAAATAAGGTCAATAAATGGTGCATGCATAACTTCATACATGTATATGTTTGACAGGATTCTGGTCAGGTAATTGGTATCACACAATCAAATCTGAAAATGTCAAGTACTGGTTTTGTAGAGATTTTGTTTGTTTGATTGGTTAGTTCGAGGATTTTATCTTGAGCCGGCATCAGTTAGAGAACCATTGGAAAACCTAAAGAGATTACTGGATAGCTGCTTCATACCAGTTTGAGACTCTTCACAACCCGTACTAACCAGTTGGGGTTCGAACACAGCACCTTCTGGTCACAAGTCAAGCGAGTCGGTGCATTATTGAGCCACTAGGACCCGACCCCTCAATGACCAGCCCATGAATTCACTGGCCAATGTCTTCTTCTTAAATGAGTTACTGCCTCAACTTTAACCTGCTGCAACCTACTAAGCATAGCTTCGCACTAGAGCACCAGGTCACTACCTACAGGAATATGGCCATTCGCTAGTGACCACCACATCATTTTTCGAGTATTGGCTGTCCAGTACCCCCTGCTAGTTTTCCAATGCTTCACTAACTGATTTCAGCTCAAGATGAAATCATCAAACCAAATCTGGAATTTGCTTATCGAATTATAGACACATATTTAATGCACATTGACGATATTCAGAGATTACGAAGAATGTCAGACTGAAAATTTTGCCTTACATGAGCGAATATCGTGCCTTGTCTGTAAATTATGATGACGCGACGTGGTCACAGAAGGTTCAAATCCTCCTAAAAACCATCATCGAAAACCTTTCAAATCGCCCTGAAATTAATGACTGAAGGCTCTGAGTTGAATAAAAGCAGTTCAAGAGCGACTTCCAAAATGAAAATGACATCATCTGCTACAAAATATCACTCGTCACTCTAAATACAGATTCAATTAGGACACCTTAAGCTTTGGTCAGTGAAGATGTGCCTCACAGCGAACACCATAAGAAGGCAAGTGGAATTTGAGATATACAGCAAGTGTGACATCAGTGTCTATGAAGTTCTGTCTGTCATAAAATACACAATCTGTTAAGCTTTTCAGCGGTTAGAATTATGGGATTTCACTGATTCTTATTGTTAAATATCTTCACGAATAGGCAATAGATGGCGATCCAGAGAAGAACGACTAAGAACCATCAGAAATCTGTGTGATTTTCATTTTGAACTTATTCATCCATGCGCTTCCATGTGTCTCTTTAAGTTTGAAAACTAGACCTGTCAAACATTGCGATTGAGCCACTAGTTATAAATTAGAGGATCTGTAATTTTCAACCATATCTCAATTACTGCAAAAAACTTTAATTCTGAATATAAATCAAGTGCATATGGGTGGTGAGTTACCTGGTGACTTGTTTCTCATAGTTCTTATGAGAAGTACTGATTCGGAGGGTACACCACATTGGAGCTATACTATAAGTTGATAAGAGTTGGAAAAGTTCTGCTCTTACTACCTACCATAAAGTTAGTCTTCTTCTGTTTGTTGTAAAAAATAATATTATTTTAATGGGTGACACTCAGGGTATTTCTACTGAAAATTGGATAATACTGAAGTCATGCTCTTCGACAGTCGCAGAAGATGTGGGCTCAAACCGTCATCTAGTTCAAGGGACCTTCAAGGCGAAGCTGAAATTCTTCGAAACAACAACTAGAGACAGACCACAATTCAAGTTCACTATTCAGGAGCTCAAATGAGTGACAAAACTATAAGGGATACCTTCACTACCGATCAGATCCGAACAAAGTCTGAGACACTACGTGGCATCTCTGAGGAAACCTGCGTGGAAGAGCATGGGAACTAACTCTCTGACGGCGATGTTCAAGGAAAATTGTAACACCGTTTTAAGGAGAAAGAAGAAGTAAGACAAGTAATGGCTCTCAACGAATACCTGGAAGCTAGTAGAAGAGAGGAGGATGATGAGGCAGAAGTTGAACAAATGCAAAGTTGGACTGCAGAAGGAGAAACTAAGTTTTATGTACACTGCACTGAATAAAGAGTGAAGTGAAGAATATTGCCAGGAAAGATAAAAGACAATTCTACGAAACACTTGCTGGCAACTGGAGCAGAACAAGCAGTTCACAGGTAGAAGAGACCCCCAGGACATTATATCAGATAACCAGGTTTCAATCTGTGAAGAGATCAATGTAGATAGTGAAGCCAATAAAAGATGTTCAGGGGAAGCTAGTTACCAAGGAGGAGAAACAAATGAAACAATGGTCTGATCACTTCAAAGGACTCTTGAATCGACCATCACCAACAACTCGCCCAGATATACACCACCACCTACATCACGCACAGAACTGCCTGCCTGTGGACACCAATCCTCCAACGAAAGCAGAAATTTTGAAAGCAATCAAGCTACTGAAAGCCAGTCGGGAAGGCAGCAGGACCAGACGGAATTTCCGCTCCAAAACACTGGAAACGGGCCCATAGACTGCGGAAGATATGCTCATACAATGATTGCGCAATGTTTAGAAAGAAAGAAAGGTGCCTACATATTGGAAGAAAGGCTGGCTACCTTGTGAAGCTACCCAAGAAGGAAGACTTAGGCCTCACTCTGCAATAACTGGCGTGGAATGAAGTTCTTGTCAATGCCGAGTAAAATACTAAGTCGCATCATTCTGGAGGGAATAAAAGATGCACTGGGTGCAGAACTCCGCCAGCCGGAACAAGCTGTATTCAGAAAAAGCAAATCATATGCTGATCAAATTACAACTCTACGCATCATCATCATCGTCACAGAACAAAGCATAGAATGGCAGTCAAACTTGTACCTTAACTTCGTTGACTTCTAAAAGGCCTTCCACATGGTTGACCAAGAATTAATTTGGAAACTACTCCAACACTACGGCATGCAGTGACCAAATCTTTATCAAACTCATTCAACAGCTGGTTGGCTATATGACAATGCCACGTGTCAGGTGATCCACAATGGAAAACTAAGCGAGGCATTCGAGGTCAACTCAATAGTAAGACAAGGCTGGCTGCCTACTACCACCTGTGATACTCCTAATTGTGATGGATTGGATTATGCGTCAGACTGTGCTCTGGGAGTGAGAAAACAGGAATATGCTGGACTTACCGATAAGAAGACTCTAGAAGATCTGGATTTCACGCAGGCAGGTGAAAACCAGCAAACTGGCTGAAGAGGCTGGCAGCGAAGACATGACTGCAAGTGAACATACAGAAGATAGAGGTAGGTGATGCAGCTAACAAGCCAACAAACAGCAATGGCAATCAGTACCAAACACCATCAAGGAGAGAAATTTACCAGAGTCTACTTCCTTCACTTATCTGGCTAGGAAGCATCGTTTCAAATACAGGCCAGCGGATTGGATGAAGATATCAAAGCCAGATAGCCACAATCAGAAAGGCAAGATACGCCTTCATCAACCTGAAAGCAATTAGGAAATCTTCTGCTTCACTCATCAAGTATCAACAAAATGTTTCGGATTTTCAACACCAATGTCAAGTCAGTCAGTCAGCTAGTCAGTTCTTCTATACGGCTCAGAAACTTGCACCACTCATCAGTTACGAAAAGGATTTCCAACAGCCAACTGCAGACTTTTATAATAACTGAAGTGTGAATATATATCATCCTTATCAGTACGTTTTAACGACTGTTTATGATACATATACATTTGCCTAATGAACATTATCTTGTATCGTATGTGTTCTGCTTACTTGTTTGTAGGTCGTTCACCTTCGTCTGTGTACCCGACGTCTAGACGTGCCATCTGAAGTACTCACTAGTTTCAGTTGGCACATGACATCTGAACAAGAATGCATTATATATATATATATATATAAATTAAACAATACACTTGTACAAACACTAACAAGCTTATTAATTCTTGTCTTTTAGACTAGTAAACTCAGAAACGGTAAAGTCGTAACATACAATGAGCTAATTAGTCTGAAAATAAGTCAGAACTGAAGGTAATTTTAAATTATTATTTCATAGAATTTACCTCAAGATCGTCTTTTTCTTTTTCTTCAGGTATGTATGTATCTTAGATTAGATAACCAGCCTGAATGTGATTTTTTGTGTTTGGAGATTCTTCTATTCAGTGTATATTAATATTTAGAGAATATATTAGACAGAGTGTAGTGTGTAGTGTATAGAGAATAAAGGTAGATTTCTTTTTTATCTAAAATTACAATGTCTATGTATTAGACATAAAAAAGGAAGTAGGTTGTGTTTTAATAAAAGCTTCAGTGTTTTCTATGTTGGCATGACTGAGATGTACTCAGGTGAATTCTTTTGGTGGACCCCCTCACTGGTGTATTAACTGTACTCTTCTGTTGTTTCTTTTGTTTTATTTTATTTTAAATTTTATGGAATGTTTATGTGAAGACAGGAAGTTGACTTGATTAAAAATAAATACGTATACTATTTTACACCGTAAAATTATTTCTGTAAAGCACCTGTGGATTAATAATTATCAGGGTGATAGAGAAGATTTTTAGCTCAAGGTGGATGATTTGCAATTAATTAGTTGTGTTTTCTGAAGGGAGCTGTTTGGTTTAATTGTGGAGCGCTTTCGTTGTCCACCTCTTCTAGACAACATCTTCAGCTTAGCGAAAGTTTTAGCATAAAATGAACTTGAATTTGAAAACAAAGCAAGAACTACAGTTTTAGCAGAACAAATTGGTGCCATCATTGCTTATTTCGTTGCCTTCTCATCAACTGCTTACAGGCCAAAGACATTGTCAAGGAACTTAGCCCTAAGTTCCTATTGTAATGAAGACGTTTTCGTTTTGAACCGATAAATACTATGTATGTGTCTCAACTTTAAATCCAAAACACCAGTATTCCTTGAACGAAATTATATTGTTTGGCAATTAAAGCGAGGCAAAATACAAAGTCTACAAACAAATGTTAAGTACAAATGAAGTTATAAAGTACTTTTATTCGTATTTGCTCCAGTCTTCATTCAACTTGCAAGCGATCCAACCATTCGCGCCTTCGAGTTGCCCACCAATGGCTGCCAGTTCCCATAAACAAACGTTCAATGTTCACGTCCATTGACAGACATTATTAATTATATCTACAAAAACAGTTTTAACATACTTGCACAGAGTACCTAGGCTAGCCACTTCAAAAATTGTATCTACCAATTCAACTGCGCTTTCGGTGGAGCCAGTTGTATTGGCCGTTGATCTAGGAACTTGATTTTTCGTGCACTCTCGAGAACATCTCCCACTATGGCTAAGTAAAGGTGTAGTGAAAACCATTAACAGTTCCATATTGGACCATCTGGTGCAAACCGGCCACAAAGCCAGCCAGCGTGGGAGAATCCTTCTCTATAATCTACTGGGTGCCTAATAAATTGCCAAAATCATCATCGAAGCACCGCATGCTCCAAACAGCAGAGGCTATTGCAATTCGCCTCAAATAACCAGTACTCTGTGTTCAAAAGAAGCAAGTCCAGCCCCTACTACTGCCCTGGCCCTCAGTAGAGACTATAAATTCGTGAATTTGTAATATTATCTTTCCTAATTTTTCTGACATTCAGTTTATTTTATGTTGATGCTATTGAGCTGTAATCTGTCAATATTATTGATTCTATGTTATTTAAACTTTAATGTTGTTCATAACACTAATTCGTTCATTCCCTATAATGTATATATAACTGTAGAGCCTTGTGATGAAGTTGTCGAAAAGAGTATTCTTTGTTCAGTATCCATTCTTTTGAAAATTTTAATGGGCAATTTTACTGGTTTGTTTATGTTTTACTGATTACGTTGTTATTCTTTTTGTTCATGAATCATACTACTGAAATCGCTGATTATATTGGACGTTGTAAGCGTAATCTCCGAAAACGTGTAGCTGAACGCTATCCAGTCTGGTTCATGAAAGGTGAACGTAGAAGTGAGAAGTCATCTATTTGTGATCACCTATTAGAGTCAGGTCATTTAGCCCCACGTGATTCATCTTTCAAAGTTATCTACATGGCAAAATCGAATCGATTCAAAAGTTTACGTTTTCTTCACTTATGCATAGCCAAAGCTTTATCTATACATGAACAGAAACCTAAATTATGTGTTCAAAAACGTTTTGTCAAACCCCTTTCTTTACCTTGGTCATAGTAATGTTCTTTTTAGTTTTTATTTTATTTTATTTTACCACTTGAACTCTTTCCACTTCCCTTCACATCTTCATTCTTATCGTAATCGTACTCCTAATTATTTAAAATTTTTACACAACATTTGACATTTTTAAAACATTTTTGATTTCAATTCACTTATGAAACAATCTTTAATAATTTTGTAATTTATCCACTTCTACTCTACCCCTTATAACATTTTAATTATCGTTCTTTTATCACTTATATATGTATATTGACTGAGCAATTATTTAGTGCCACTTAATAGCCTTTTCTGTAATATAAATGCGACTGTACAGCTTGAAAATGAAGTCGTTGAAAAGAAATTTCTTCGCTGAACAAAAAGAAACTGTGTTTTTACTTATGAATAAATGGGTATTTTTCGTGATTCAAAAGAAAGCTTCGTTAACGAAGCACATTATTGTCACAGCTTGTCATAGTCAATTCGTAAGAAACACAGAATATTAAACTAAGTGGCTGGGAAATACCGATGGAGAAAATATTGTACGTATAATCACAACACAAGAAATGCATTGGAACCCACGGGATCGTAGTCACTGATAACCACCATAACGGCTAACCAGTCTCAAGAGAGTGTACAAAGAAAAAAGCAATGTGTCTGTATAAAAAAAGGTGAAAAAACATTAGAATAGTCAAGTGTTACATGTACATTCATCACGGTTGCTTGTAAACCATGCATAACACAACCACACAAAACCGTACACGACAGCACCTACCTATGACAAATCAAAAATTCAAATGACCGTTACAGTTCTAGCCAGTGAAAGACGAGAAAACCAGAAGCGAGGGCAATTTAGATTACAGCAGGTTGAAGATGTGGCAGTAATTCATCGAAGAAGACATTGCGAAATGGTCGCTCTATGTCATGAATTGGCAAAAGTTAGAATTCATGGGCTGGCCATTGGATCTGGTCCCAATGGCTTAATGGTCTACGAGTTCGCTAGCCTTGTAACCAGAAGGTCCTGTGTTCGAACCGTGACTGGTGGGTGCGTACTGATGAAGAGTCCAAGACTAGGACGAAATAGTTGTCCAGTACTCCCAGATTTTCCAGTGGTTCTCTAACTGATGTCAACTCATGATGAAATCCTGTAACCAACCAATCAAACAAAATCCCTACAAATCCAATACTTGACAATCTAAAACGCGATAGCGTTTATCCTCACCCGAACAGAAATTATCTGTAAAAAGACATGATGCGTATATTCTTTCATATCAATGCATATAGATAATTATGTACACCAATTTGATGATTGTGATAATGTCGAAATTTTAAATAGAGGAAACATTGAAAATACTGCCAGGGAATTTGTTGAATCCTGGTATTCGAGTGAATCAGCCAGTGATTAACAAACACACTAATTACTATAGACCAAATTTACCACCAGCTAATAAAAAGTAAACCATGTGACAAGAAAGTTCAAATTCCAAGTCAATAAAAAATGATCAATACGGATGTAAATTGACTACCACCAGTCACGAAGATGGTAACCAGGAGACTCAATTCTATCATCATTCATGGAGTGGGAATTTAAATCAGTTCATTTTATGCTAAAACTTTCACTGAGCTGATGATGTTGTCTAGAAGGGGTGGACGACAAAACCTCCTCAATCAAATCAACCAGCTCCCTTCAGAGAACACAACTAATTGCAAATTATCAGGGTAAACTTTTGACTTTGTCAAGCCTGAATGCATGAGCCACTAAGTTATGAGGTTTGTAGTTTATATAATGTATATATTGAAAAAGAAAACAGTGAGTACACAACTTCCATGTTCTAAAAATTTAAAAAGTGGGACAAAAGACATTTAAGCGAACAGTATTGTGCATTCAATTCGAACTCATCAAGCTTAACTCTAATATACCTACATAACTTTACAAATAAATATCGTCAAATATAAGCCAATCATGGTGTTTTGTCTATAGGATAATAAGATTGTGCATATAAATTGTGCAAATAGTCATAATAATTTTTCGAGCTTGACAATGGATTGATATCAGTTAGAGAACCATTGGAAACCAACAGGGAGCAGTGGACAACCAGCTGTTTCGTCAACTTAGTTTAGGAAACATCGGCAGTACGCACCCACCATATCCGGTTCGAACTCAGGCCATACAGGTTACAAGGCTACCTCGAGCTGCAGGACGGAGTTTCTTGGAGTCCTAGTGAGACGTCGTGACCAGTGGAGTTTATTCAGTCGGGAGTGAGTATTCAGTCCTCACCAATAACATTAAGTGGAGACAGTCGTGCTAAAATCACGAACTGGTAGAAGCTAGAATTCATGGGCCGCCTCTACGGGTCCCAGTGGCTGAAGGTTATACTGTGGTGAGAGCTGGCTGCTATCCAAAGTTGGTAGACGGTAATTGACGTCAATGTTTATGTCCCCAATATTGGTGGTGAGAAAATGAGAACAAAGGCTTTGCGTAGGCGGATACAGTTGGCATATGGATGATCTGACACAGCCACAAAGAGATGCAAGGCTAACTTTCTGTGAGAAACAATCAATCAAGAGACTATATTTTCTACTAACAATAGTCTACAATAATGTACATTAAAATCTATAAATATGTGTTGGTTTTCCTTAATAAACGATCTGTTGCCTGACCCTTTTCTTGTGTTGTTACAAAACTAGCTTGTAACCGTAAGCTCCCAGTGGGTGCCTACTGTTGATCCATTCTAAAACCAGGATGAGACAGCTGTCCAGTACTCCCTGCTGGTTTTCAATGGTTCTCTAACTGATATGAACTCGTAGTCTAACCTCATTCCATCAGTAACAAGGATGAAAAAATGAGGTCAAGAAAAACAAATGGACCGAGTAAGTAATGCTAGATTGTAAGGGAAGTAAATAAAATAAATATAAATAAATATATATAAATAAATAAAATAAAAATAAATGTGATAAGATTAAGGGATGATAAGAGAGGGATTGAAAATATAAGTAAGGGATGGTGGTGGTGGAGACGTCATCGGTTGGTAACGTCTTCATACGTCAACAAGAAAGGAATAATGGCTGTGTACGAAGCATAGTTTAGGCTGAGTAGTTCAAATAACTATCACCTCAACTGTGTGCAGTAGATGAATATGAAGTCTATTAGAAAGATTCGGTGGGATGTGATGAATTACCTTGAAAGTTCTCGTTTTCCTCCACTACATGAGTACCACTATCAACTAAATGTGACAAAATATTATTTGTGTAAACCACATTTCACCTATTTTAGTCATAACAACCAAATGAGTACGATGGGGTGTCGTTGAAAATGGGTGTGCCTACCACTATCAGATTGCTGTGTCTTTTATTTATGAGTACTAATCACAAGCATTCACTTCAAAGTTGTCAAATATTGTCTACAATGAAATGTTTAAAATCTCGAATTCTGATAATAGCCTCACAGGAATGAACACATTCCATTTCAGTAGAGAATTAATTAGTGAGCATTAAATGAGCATGTCAAATCATGCTATGAGATGAAACGCTTCAAGATGAAATTGCTACTGAGCTACGGATTGTTTTTGTCTGTAAAAGAATTAACTTGTCATTGTCATTAATGAGTCAGTCAGTGTTCAGGGAAAAACTTGGTGTCACTCAATGATCACGATATCTTATCTAATGATAAATGATTGTTTTTGAGATGATTGATGTTGATAAAGGTTTGATCCACTATCTTTACTTCTGGAGCACTGAGATCCACCAATTTTAGGGTTGAGGAACTTTTTAAATTGATACAAATGTATAACGAAATAGTGAGCATGTAGATATCAGATGGTTGGAGTCAATCGGTAGGAAGCTATTCTGGGACCTAATTTTCGCGCCAATTGGCACTAGTCAGCATGATGTATTTGCAATTTTGAAGGAAGGAATTCATGTCCCGTCTCAGATTCAAACCCGCGTCACCCAGTACCGCCTGCAGTCGATCAGAGACTCTACCACTGAGCTATTCGGGCTCACTATTGACCTCCTTTAGGACTGTATTAGATACTTTCATTAGGTATTAGTAACTGGTATAATGTGTCTAGTCTTTTCTTTGGTGCAGACTGAATTCTACCAAAAGACAAGGTCCCGCACCTAACCACTTATATGTGTATATATCAGTTCACCTGTTGCTGTGGAGCCAGGTACATCGGTCGTTCAACGCGTATCCTGTCAAAAAAGGTCAAAGAACACTATCCAGCGTGGCTGCAGAAAGGAAGTAATGGCTGCATAAGGAGTGCAATAATAGAACACCTCGTCAACACTGGTCATTCCATCTCAACAAACGCCTCCTTCAAAGTAATCTACAAAGTGAAGAACAACCTTCCAAAGACAGTACGATTCCGTCTTCTTTGCATCGCAGAAGCCCTAGCCATTAAGCTAGAGGAACCAGAACTGTGCATACAAAAGAAAATTATTCAACCACTTCTACTCCCATGGTAACAACTGTGTTGATTTGACTTAACTTTCCTTTGTTTGTTTGTTTGATTTGACTTAACTTTTGTTTGTATGCTTATTTTTCTACTTAAAACCCTTGTGTAATTCCGTATATTTTGTTTCCATGTACACCCTGAGTACAACTCTTTCATTAAACTATTCATGTTATTACGCAACTCTTCTTTAACAATCGTTTGTGACAACTCATCACTTTTGTTACTACCCTCTTATATCAACATCCAATTCATCTGAACTTACTAATTGTATTTTCGTTTGACAAATTTAATGTACACACACACACATACAAAACAACCATATATATGTATGCGATTGTACAGCTATGAAAATGAATTCGCCGGGGAAAAGAGACTCTTCGCTGAACTACTTGTCTTCTGTCTATTAATGAATTCTACCAGTCAGGTTTACAATATGGCCACCATTCTAGGTGACTCACCATTATGGTGCACATTGATTTGATGATACTTGGTGGTTGAAGGCAATAGGCCACAGGAAACCTTACTTGACCTAGGTTTCGTGCCAGTTGACACTTATCACTCACTTGTCAGCAAGGAGTGTCTGCATCCTTGAAGGGAGGAACTCATATCCCATCTGAGATACCTCATGAGAGGGACTACAATCTGAACAGTCAATAATGAAATAGTATCTGCAAGGCTTAACATTTTTCGGTTTATGCGTACACGCTAATGAATGGCGCTAACCATTGCTCGCAATGAGTCTCCTTTTTACGGCAGTAGTCTATATGGTGAGATCCATACTAAAACAAACTATAGATCTAAGATCTGAAGATATCAAACCTCACTAAAATCATCTGTAAAGTGAGTTCTGGTTCATACTTTTAACACAACAACAGTGATTATTGATCAGAGAATTACACATGAATACAGTGTAATATTACAAACAGCTTCGATAATATTTTATAGTCTCTACGGGGACCTACATGACACACTAGCGATTGACTGAGTAGTAGTGAGTGACATCATGTTTTTGATTCCGTTACATTCTACTGAGTATTGGTGGGTGTTCTTATAAGGTCTAGAACCCAAAATTAATCTCCTCATGGTGGTTATACACACTTGAGATAATTGAGTCATGGCAACCATTTCTTGTAAACTAGATGCAAGTCATGTTATGGTTATTTAGTTCTCTTGATGAGGAAGAAAGAAAGTTGACACAAACTCTGGTTGATTCAAATGAACTGCCGTCAAGATTTGACAGAATGGTTCTAAAATATTTGGGCACCGAGTGAGAAGTAAACATTTGTAAAAAAATAATATATATATATATATATTTTCAAGTATTGGTTTTTGTAGGGATTTTGTTTGATTGCGTGGAGGATTTCATCATGAGCTGACATCAGTTAGAGAACCACTGGACAACCTGGGAGCACTGGACAGCTCTTTCGTCCTAGTTTGGGACTCATCATCAGTACGCACGCGCCGGGATTCGAACACAGGACCTTCTGGTTAAAAGGCTAGTGAGCCCGTAGACCGTTGAGCCACTGGGACCCGATCCAATGGTCCTTGAATTCTAATTTCTGCCAATTCACGACATAGCGCGACCATTTCTCAATGTCTTCTTATATGAGTTACTGATGATGAGTTCCAGACTAGGACGAAACAGCTGGCCAGTACTCCCAGGTTTTCCAGTGGTTCTCTAACTGATGTCAGCTCATGATGAAATCCTCCACGCAATATATATATATATATATATATATATATATATATTAGAACTATTCTGTCAAATCTTGACCACAGTTCATTTGAATTATTTTGCAATCGAATTAAATTAACAAAGAAACTGTGTAACTGGCACAATCATCGTATTTTCACTCTCCGTTGTCTGCAACACAATGCATATCCTAAATCCGTAGCTTTCGAGACACCTGACAACTCCAGTAGGTCGAATAAAGCAGCTCAATCTTCTGAAAGAAGACAAAGCAATAAGTCCGACAGGGTGCTTCGACTAAACTCTAATCCTAAACACCATAATTTTGAAAATACATCTAATCATAAAATTCTAGATACTAACAGTTTGAACAGACATGAAAGCGTGATGTTAGCTGATGCATAGGAAATCCTTATTAATAAATAAAAAATGGATATGTGTCATTAATTATTAATACTTGGTCAAAATTCTCGAGTGTCCATATCTTCTTATGGAGACGTTAAGAAATGTTTTACAACTGTTTACCCACACACGCATGCACACTCTGTTTAAAGTGTTTAACAAAGGTAGACCAATATTTGTAAGTCCGAGGTCAAATTTTGATCACAGCTCATACAATTTTGTTTATTATGCTTGTTCATACTTGTTGAATGACTCATGATTGGACAAAGTTTTTAAAAACAAGAGATATTCTTTTTATATGTCAACCTGTTATGTAAATTTTGATTAATTTCCCTGAAGAAGTTCGGACCAGATTGCCGAACACAGGAAACGTTGGAATTACTCATTTCAATCTCGCTGAGATTTTACAAATATAATTTTTTACAAAACTCTGGTTGATAATAATTATCCAGAGAAGTTCATCAGGAGGTGTAAAGTAGTCAGAACACCAAAACCCATTTGTCTAACTTGCGGCTAAGAAGGACGTGTACATCAAGCTAACCTATACGAGGGATCATAGAAGCTTGACAACCAGACAGAGATTGGACACTGTGGTTGAAAAGACTTTTTATGCAGCTAAGATCAGAATAATTGAGAATGTGAAGCCGATATATCCATGCACCCATATAGCCCTTTGAACATGCGAGAAATGATGTCACATCTCACTGTATTTACCAATTTAAATGTACGTGTGGACACACATATATAGGGAGGACTCATTGATCTCTGCAAGTAAGGACTGACTTCACAGCATATTCCTAAATGGCTCCAGAAACAAACAGAATCCCCAGAACCCATTATTAATGAGAACAGACCACCTAGTTCCTCTGTTGAGAAGCATATTATAGAGACAGGACATAAAATTGATGTTTACACGTCTTTAAACCTATACATAGAACTTGTTTTGGGTGTATCCTAAAATTTGTGGAACCCTCATCTGGCAATTAGGAAGTTTAAACCACCAATATGCGTTCAAAGCAACAATTCGTCATCACACTAATCCTTCCTGGGTAAACTTTGTTTTGATACCAGTCAGGGTGAATGTGCTATTACCTCTGTTATTTGGTTTAGTGATCTTCATTGTTATTTTGACCTTCAGTATGTCCTTTTAACTTGACCTAAGCAGTTTATTTTCTCACCTCTTAACTCTTTATTAATTTCATATATATTTTTATCACATACAGCCTAAACTGTGTGTACAAAAAACAATAGGCTTCAATCTTCGCCTACCATGGACTACATGACCTATCTAAATATGATTGGTCATTAGTATGTACTTTTGTTTTTATATAACTGAGTAATTGTCATGATCTTTATTTTATTTATATTGTTATATTACTCTAGAACCACATTCTAGAGCACTGGGTTCGAACCCTGTAGGTGGGTGCGTACTCCCGATGATTCCCCTACAAGGATGAAACATTAGTTACTGAATTTCATCATGAGCTGACATCAGTTAGAGAACCATTGGAAAACCACCTAGAAGTACTGGGCAGTCAGGCGTTTCGTCCTAGTATGAGACTCCTCATCAGTACGCACTCACCACAGCCAGTTCGAACCCAGCACCTTGTGATTACATAGACCTTTAAGCCACCGGAACCCGATCCAATGGCTAGTCCATGAATTCCAACTTCTGCCAATTCACGAAATAGTGTGACCACTAGCCAATGTCATTCGTGGTGAGTATTTGTCCTCACTCCCATCATTTTTTTGATTTACAGCTTGATTCCACACCGTATTTTCAGTACAAGTATGGAATTTTCAGCATGGATATTGGTAGCCCAAATTCAGGCCGACCATAGATATCGGGTGTGCGCCGGCAGGGGATCGAACCCCGGACCATGTGCATGGTCATGCTGTACTCTACTAGTCACGCCTTGTAACAAGGTCCTGGGTTCGAACCCCGGTGGATGCGTACTGTGAAGAGTCCAAAACTAGGACGAAACAGTTATCCCGTACTCCCAGATGGTTTTCTAATAGTTCTCTAACCGATGTCAGCTCATGTTGAAATCCTGTAATCAATCAATCAAATTCCTACAAACCAATACTTGAAGGATCAAGCAGCTGTTCAATACTCCCTGCTGGTTTTGAACGCTTCTCTAACTGATATCAATCCGTGATCAAAGTCGAAAAACAAGACAGAGAACAACAATTATACCAAAATATTTACCAATATTTTCAAGCAAATTATGCGTAGGCGATAGACATTCTGCTGTAAATAAAATTTCCTACAGTAAGTTGATTGAACTAGTCTGATATTATTAAGCTAAGATGGTCATTATATCCTTGTATGCTTCTTTCATACATCGATAAGTTCAGGAGGGAAAAAAAGTATTTTCGATCGATAAGTCTGCCCGGAAACCCTGTCACAATATAGGGCATCATTGTCAAGGTCATTTTTATAGATAATTATAATGCAAGTTAGCCAACTGATAATCAATTTTGCTGTTTGTGTGTTTGATTTATTCTATTGGCTAATTCTAATTCTATACAACTTTAACAAGACAATTTAAATGCAGTCTGGAAAGTGGGTGTCGGTAAATTAAGAAACAAAAATTGTAGTCATTCTGATAGTTGAACATAAAAATGAAAA
The DNA here is from genome assembly GCA_944472155.2 of Trichobilharzia szidati. Taxonomy (NCBI): domain Eukaryota; kingdom Metazoa; phylum Platyhelminthes; class Trematoda; order Strigeidida; family Schistosomatidae; genus Trichobilharzia; species Trichobilharzia szidati. The sequence goes on from OX235272.1 coordinate 103,511,816, forward strand.
AAAAAACAACAACAAAAAAGTACTTTTAGACTTTGCCTGCAAAATATAATAATAATAGCTTTATTCCAAACATTATTTATTTTATTTTATTTTGATTACAGCTTAATGCCACACCGTATTTTCAGTACAGGTATGGAATTTTCAGCGTGCATTACAATATTGCATCTAATTACCTCATAAATTTTTAAGATTTTAAAAACAAAAGCAACAACAACAAAAAAATAGATAAATAAAAAGAAATAAAAAAGAACAGCGTTGCATTCACATTTTAAACAATGCACCACAGGAATATGAAATATAAAATTAGTGTGTAATAGATGTGAACAACAATATAATAGTAACACAGAAAGGAAAACAAAAACTAATGGGATTTATTTGTTAGAGTGCCGCAGACAGCTGTGCCAGATAAGGTATTGTGGAGTTTTTGTACTTGGTAGTCCTAGCATATAGTCTCCTATAGCTGCTTCTAGTTCTGCCAGATGAAATGCAAGGAGAGAGCTGAGTATAGAGAGGATGCTCGGGGTCTGACAATATAGTATTCGCTAGTTTCTTACATGACATTATATGTCTATCTACAATAGTGTTAACCAGTTGGTTTAACGATATCCCACTTCCCCTACTAACAGCTTTTAGTGCCCTACGCAGCAAAGCAAAATCTTTCTTAAGTAGTCCAGGAAAGATTAATGGGGAGCAGTAAAGAGGGATGGTTAGAATACAAGAGTTGACAAACTGAGAAAGCAAAGACTGCTTTATACCAGACTGCCTTAACTTCCTAACGTAGAACGTTAAGCGAAACATCTTTCTAGTAACTAGCAAGATGTGAGAGGACCAGGAAAGATCGGAGGAAATACTCAGTCCAAGGTACTTGACATTAGATGTAGTTTCAACCTCTATGCCGTCAATGATAGTGGGACCATGTGAGCTAGCTAGTTGCTGTAGGTCACGTTTTCGTCTGAAAGTGAAATTGACTACCTGACATTTAGACGGATTCAGCTTAAGACCGTTTGAAGAGGACCACTGACTAATTTCCGACAGAAAGTAATTTAATTTGGAACAATCTGACTGAGAGTTGACAGGCATGGAGACAGAGAGGTCATCAGCATACTTGACAAAAGTGGCTACATCAGAATGGGGCAAGTCATGTAAGAAAAAAGAAAACAGAAAAGGAGAAAGAACAGCACCTTGAGGAACACCAGCTAAAGTAAGTGAGGTAGTGGAGGACTTTCCATTGTAGACGGTGTACTGCTTCCTATCAGAAAAATAGGAATGCAACCACTTATTTGTCCAGCTCTCAGTCTGTGTTGCAGCAAGCTTACTTAGCAAGAGAGACCTAGGTACAGAGTCAAATGCAGATGTGTAATCAAGGAAGGCACACCTAACATATTTAGCTCCTCTATCTAAACTAGAGACTATATTATGATATAGGACAACAGCGGCATCTAAGGTACACCTACTGTGTTTATAAGCAAACTGGTTGGGGTCATTGAAAGGCTTTAGAGAGGGTTCAAGATTAAGTAAAATAAGTCTTTCCATAACTTTCAAAAAAGGTGAGGTAATAGCAATGGGTCTAAAATTAACAGTAGGTCCACTTGTTGATTTAGGCACTGGAACAACCTTGATATTTTTCCATGAGTCAGGTATAATACTTTTGGAAAAGGATTCGTTGAAAATGTCGGTTAATGGGGAACATAAGATGTCGGCACACTTCTTAAGGATAACAGCAGGAACACCATCAGGACCAAGGGACTGAGTAGGTTTGAGAGATTGAAGACACTTAAGGACATCATTCGTATTAAAGCATGAGAAGCAGTCATTATTTACACTATTAGAGTTAGGAATCATAACATCTGCAAAATAAGTATACTTTGTTTTAAAAATTTAACCATAGATTGATGCTAGTTAGAGAACCATTGAAAACCATCAGGCAGTACTGCCAGACAGCTGTTTTGTCAGCCTAGTTTGAGAATGACTCTTCATCAGTACGCACTCACCAACTGGAGTCGATCTCAGGACCTTACAGTGACAGGGCCAGCGACCTCATGAACCAGACTACTCAATGGCCAGCCCATGAATTCTAACTTCTACCAGTTCATGATTTTAACGCGACCACCAACCACAACGGGAAACTTACGGAATCCTTCGAAGGGAGGACAGGAGTAAGACAAGGCTGCCTACTATCGCCAATGATTTTCCTGATTGCAGTAGATTGGATAATGCGACAAACAGCGGGGAATGAGGAAACAGGCATAAAATGAACTCACACAAAAAACTTGGAGGATCTGGACATCGCCAATGATATATGTCTGATTTCCCACAAACCGGAAGATATGCAGTTGAAAAGCAACATGTTGGCAGAAGAAGCATCAAAGATAGGACTTCAGGTGAACATAGAGAAAACAGAGGTGATGACGATTCCTGGGCAACGCCACCACCAGCAACAACAACAATGACAGACAACAATCAGCATAAATGGGAGGAACCTGACAGAAGCAACCTCCTTCACCTACCTACCTGGGCGGAAGGAACTGACGAGAATATCAAAGCAAGAATCGGAAAAGCAAGACAAGCTTTCACTACTTTCAAGTCTGTGTGGAGGTCAACAGCACTCAGTATCAAAAATAAGATCCGGATTTTCAACTCCAATGTGGAGTCAGTGCTACTTACCATACGGATCAGAGACTTGCACTGCGCGTCATAAAGAGCATCTCAAAAAAACTACAGACCTTCATCAACAGCTGTCTTCGCTCAATACTCAAGATCAGGAGGCCAGAGTTGATCAGCAATAGAGATCTCTGGAAGAAAACCAACCAGGAACCGATTGTGAAACAAGAAGGTGTGCAAGAAGAAATGGAGGTGGACAGGCCATACTCTGAGGAAACCATCAAGTGACATCGCTAGACAAGCCATCTCTCGAGTGGAACCCGAAATGGAAGCGGCAAGTTGGTCGTCAGTGCAAGGGTGACTTGGAGGAGGTCATGTGAAGAGGAGATGAAAACGTGTGGGCAGACTTGTAGCCAGGTGGAGACTCTAGCAGAGAACCGAACGCAATGGAGACGCACGGTTGAAGCCCTATGTTCCTCTAAGAATTAAAGGAAACAATAATAATAATAATACCAACCAACCAACCGATGTCGTACGTGACCACACTACCGACAGGATGAACCCCACTGGTTTCAACTTCTTACAAAAACTCTTGGGAACTCTGTCCTGTAGGCGGTCAATAGCAAGTATCAGATTAATTTTTAAGTGTTGATTTGTAGGGATTTGTTCAGAAATTTTACTGTCACACCTGTCCTACTAGAAGTAGTACCGTGGAGGTGTGATACAGACAATGTCTTCCAACGGATTATTATTCTCACATATTCCCTAAGTTCAGTTCGGCATTAACAGCAGAATACGATATATCTATTTGAACATTCTGTTTGATGTTAGAGACAATACTTTCCCACAGTTCGATACTGCATTAACAAGGGAATACTATGTATATGTATGTATATGTATATGTATGTAAGCTGTAATCAAAATATAAAATAAATATATTTGGACATTCTGTTTCATATACGCAAATGAAGGATAAGCTAGATAGTTTTAGCCGCATCTATGTGTATTTATCAATTCAACTGCACCTGTGGTGACAGTTATGTTTGGCATACTACTAGATAGTGTAACCAACGTCTTACTGAACATCTCCCATCGTGGTTTGGCAAAGGACAGACAAAAACAATCGGTAGCTCCATTTTATCACATTTAGTTGATAGTGGTGGTCATGTAGTGGAGAAAATGAAAGCATCCAAGATAATTCATCACAACCCACCGAATCTTTCCAATAGACTTCGTATTCGTCTGCTGCACACAGTTGAGGTGATAGGTATTTGAACTACTCAGCCTAAACTATGCTTCCAGAAGAAGTTCGTACACAGCCATTATCCCTCCCTTGTTGGCCTATTAAGACAGAACCAACAAATGACTTCTACACCACCCCTTGTTTATATTTTCAACCCCTCTCTTATCATCCTTTAATCCTATCCCATCTTTAATAAAACGTATTTTATTTACTTCCCTTACAATGTAGCATTACTTAATCGGTTCATTTGTTTTTACTAGCCTTTATCGACTACTACGCCTACCTGAACATTTGTTTGTTTAATCATGCTGTTTTCCGGTATTCTTGTTAGCACACAGATCGCCTCACTTTTTCATCCTTATTTTTGACAGAATCAGTATTATTATTATGACTAATTGCACAATTTCTATGCGCAATCTAATTTTCCTAAGTTATATAGGTATAATAGAGTTAAGCTTGATGAGATCTAATTGAAAGCACAATATTGTTTGCCTAAATCTGTTGTTTTACAAACTGTTTTCTCCACCATCAAAGCATATAAATATAAGAAATTACCTTCAAGCGTAGATTTGTAAGGATTTGATTTGCTTTCCGAGTTAGACCACGGATCGACAGCATTTAGACAAGCATTGGAAATCAGCAGGGAGTACTGGACAGCCAGCTGTTTCGTCAGCCTAGTTTAGGACTGTCTCTTCAGCAGTACGCACCCACCACAGCCAGTTCGAACCCAGAACCTTCCGGTTACAAGGCTATCTAGCTCATAGACCATTAAGCCACTGGGACCTGATCCAGTGGCCAGTGCATGAATTCCAACTTCTACCAGTTCGTGATTTTAGTGTGACTTGCACCAGGCAATGTTATCGGTGAGAAATCCATCCTCACTCCCGATTGGATGAACCTAGCTGGTCACTACTTCTCACTAGAACTCCAGGTAACTCCGTCTTGTAGCAAGTCACCAGCTAGCATCGCATTAATTTTCAATAGTTGGTTTGTAAGAATTAGATTTGTTTTTAAACGAGTTGATCACGGATTGATATCAGTTAGAGAACCATTGAATCAGGTCCCAGTGGCTGAATGGTATACGAGCTTGTCTTCTAACCGAAAGGTCCTGGTTTCGAACGCTGTCTGTGGGTGCGTACTGCCGATGATTCCCAAACTAAGTTGACGAAACAGCTAGCTGTCCAGTACTCCCTACTGGTTTTCCAATGTTTCTCTAACTGATATCAATCCATGGTGAAACTTAAAAAATAAGAAATTGTGTATACAATAATCTTAAGCGGAATTTCTCCATTGTATTATAAGGTAGGTAACTAATCTAGCTAATTTCTGAACTCTTTCTAACGTTAATTTATATATTAGTGCCACCTACTTAACGCCTCAGGCATGTGATAAAAGCAAAAAATGTGAAGGGCGTTGTCTTTAACCTTGAACTAAATTATATTTATTTATTTATTTTTTGTTTTAGTATAAATATTATTTTAAATTACATTGAATATGCTAATTGCTAAGTGTAAATAGTTAGTCAATTTCAGAGATTGAGTTTGAATAAATTATGCACTTTTATAACACTAAAACACACCTTTTTATAAAATTTCTTTCAATAAATAGTCTTAGAGAATTGTATGTTAAATATTTAATTAGTTCAGAGATTATCGTCACCATTACTGGAGAAGGTGTGGAAAGAGGGCAAGGTATCTGAGGATTGGAAGAAAGGCTACTTACTTAAACTGCCAAAGAAAAGAGATTTAAGTCAATGCAGAAAATTGGCGCGGTATTATACTCCTGTCTATCCCAAGCAAAATACTAAGCTGCATCATCCTGGTGAGAATCAAACATGCCACCCTGGATGAAAAACTTCGACCGGGAACAGGCTGGATTCAGGAGGAACAAGTTGTCATGCATCGATCAAATTGCAACACTACGGATCATCATTGAACAGAGCTTGCAATGGCAGTCAGTCAGCTCTCTATCTCAACTTCATTGACTTTGAAAACGCCTTCGATAGTACAGCGTCGATTGAGAGGTTATTTGGAAACTACATCGCTACTACCAAGGGGTGCCGCCAGCAATTATACATCTCATACAACAGTTGTACGACAATGCTGCATTCCAAGTAATCCACAACGGGAAACTCATGGAATGCTTCGAAGTGAAGACGAGAGTAAGACAAGCTGCGGGCTGGCTGCCTACTATCTCCAATGATTTTCCTGATTGAGGGCGGTAGACTGGATTATGAGACAGATAGACAACCAACTGGGCAACGAGGAGACAGACAGGCATAAAATGGACCCACACAAAAAACTTGGAAGATCTGGACTTTGCTGATGACATATGTCTGATTTCCCACAAACTGGAAGATACGCAAATGAAAAGCAACAAGTTGGCGATAGAAGAAGAAGCATCAAAGATAGGACATCACTTCAGGTGAGCATAGAGAAAACAGAGGTAGGTGATGAAGATTCCTGGCCAACAGCAACAGCAACAGCAATAGCAACAACAACAGACAACAATCAGCATAAATGGGAGAATTAATATATGTGTAAAACTTGGGCACTGTGGTAGTAAGTGATTCCATATTAGTTTGTTTATTAGATGTATCACACAGTGATGAAACAGTATTGTTTACTGGATGACAAAGTTTTGAACAATATTTATTGTTCATAATCATTTCATCAATTATAATCACACGACTTTGAAACTTGAGTTTTATACTTTTCTTTGTTCTCTCCTCTTTGTCGTCATTGGGGTAGTAGAATTTTCCAGATATATGACTGGACAGGTGTTGAATCATTCCTGTTACACGTATTTACAGTTGATTTGATAAACAAAGCTCCTATTATCAATCTCTCCCTCCACCCTGTTAGTTGTATTAGATTTTAAAACTGTCATCCTATCCCATCCTATTGTATGGTTGTGTGTAACTGCATGTAGAGCTATAGCTGAACTATTCTCTAGATTTCTTAATACTGTTTCATTGTGTGATATATCTAATAAACAAACTAATATGGAATAAACGGGAGAAATCTGATAGGAGCAACCTCCTCCACGCCACACATGTGGTTTGTTAAACTGTAGAGACTGTTTCGCGTCCAACTGTTGTTATTATTACTGTTTGCTTTAATTCCTAGAGGAACATAGAACTTCAGGCGCACATCCCTACCACTTTCTGTTCTCTGCTAACGTTTTCATCACCTGGCTCCACACGTCTGCCCAACTGCTTTCATCTCCTCTTCACATCACCTCCTTTACTCCATATCACCCTCGGAATGACGACCAACTCGCCATTTCCCATTCGGGTTCTACTCAAGTTATGACTTGGTGTGTGATGCCCATCACTTGATGGTTTGTTTCCTCAAAGTATGACCAATCCACCCCCATTTCTTCCTGCATATTTGTTACACAGTTCGTACCTGGTTTTATTTTATCCAGTACAAACCTGTATCAAACATGGTTTTATTCAATGTCAAATATGTATAAAATATTAAAACATAAATATCATATAGAGAAAATGAATGACAAATGGGGGTCAACCAATGCTTAGTTGACAGGCCACAGTCGTATTTATTTGTATATGTAATATATATCGTTTATTTGTTAAATGGCCTTTGTTGACGTACTGAATTACGGATTCCAGAATAGAAATTCTGCACATTTTACGATGACTAACAGACATTGGAATTCTTTCTTTTTTTTCTCATAGGCGGTAGATATGAATTTTTCTAGATGACACATTTGACCTCTGTTTCTATGTTGCTAATTTAAGTTGGTTGCAAACTACCCAGCCTTTAATAGTAGGTTGAAGTAATGTATTAAGTTGTATTACTTATTTTAGGTATATAGAGGATGAATACTCTCCAGTTATGACATTATAAGAAAAAGACGTAAACAGTGAAGAAAATTTTCTTTTCAACGATTCATTTTCTTAGGCTGTACAGCCGTAATTATACTTGGATGGAGGATTTCATCATGAGATGACATTGGTTAGAGAACCACTGGAAAACCACCACGCAGTACTGGTCGCACTATGTCGTGAATTGGCAGAAGTTAGAATTCATGGGCCATTGGATCGGGTCCCAGTGGCTTAATGGTCCATGAGATCTCTAGCCTTAAAACCAGAAGGTCCTGGGTTCAAACCCCAACTGGTGGGTGCGTACTGATGAAGAGCCAGTCCCAAACTAGGTTGACGAAACACCAGGTTGTCTAATACTCCCAGGTGGTTTACCAATGGTTCTCTAACTGATGTCAGCTCATGATGAAATCCTGTAAGCAAAGGAAGGGGTTGAACAAACCTCTTTTTAAGGCACAAACAAATTCGGGTTGTTCAGATGAATACCGATTGTCTCTGGTCTATGCAAAAGTCGCACTCGTAGACCATGCGGTGAAAGATTGTGTGATATACGATAAATAACTTCAAAAGCCTTGTTAGAGTCGACTTGATGTCCAGCTGATCAACAAGATTGTCAAGTATTTAGCTCAGCATAGATGTCAATGGAAATGAACATTGAACGTTGGTCCATTGGCCTTGGTAGCCATTGGCGGGCAACTCGAAGGCGCGAATGGTTCGATCGTGTGCAAGTTCGAAGAAGACAGAAGAATACGAATAAAAGTACTTTATAATTTTATTTGTACTAAACATTTGTTTGAAGACTTGTATCGATCTTTACTTTAATTGCCGAAAAATATAACTTCCTTCAAAGAATACTGGTGTTTTGAAGTTAAAGTTGAGAAGATACATAATAATTATCGGTTCAGAGCGTCTTCGTCACAATAGGAACTTAGGGCTAAGTTCCTTGACAAT